>VZZY01008382.1:4976-65133 GCA_013400335.1 Eurystomus gularis
GCCGCCGGGCAGCTCCGGGATGTCTCTGCGACTCGGCGAGGCTGAGCCACAAGTTGACCCGCCCCGGCCCCAGCTCCCACCCCGGCGGGCCCGGGGGTGGGGACCGGGCGGGAGCGGGGGGCAGGCGCGCAGCGACAGCCCTCGTCCGCTCTTCCAGCGGGAAGTCCTGGAGCAGAAGGAGGGTTCGAAGCCGGTCCTCGCTGCCCCGACCGAACGAGAGCCGCTCCCGCCCCGCTCAGGTCAGGAGGCGCCGCTTCGCGACATCGCTTTCGGGCGGGGAGGGAGGGTGGAGGGCAGCGTGGGGAGCCGGCCGTGAGCGACGGGAGGAGGCACAGGGCGTACAAAGGAAGCGATGGGAACATCCTCAATGGAGGCTCCGGCGGCTTCCCTCCCCTCCCCTCCCCGTCGGCTCCGGGAACTCGGCCGCTCGTCGCTGCTGTAGCACTTCGCACGGGTTGCTGCAGCCTTCGTGGAGGTGTTCGTGGGGAGGAGGATCAGTCCTCCTGTAGTCAGCTTTAATGTAAATTATGGAAGATGGGGTTTTTTGGGGGGGAAAAAGGCAAAAACCAACCGAAAAATAGCCATAAGCGAGCTTATCTCCAGGCATGCGGGTTGTTAACAGGGTGTTTACCAAAAGATGAGGGAATACTGTTTGCCCGGATCAGTTATTCTGGAGTTGGCATTGAGTTTTGGTGGCACGCCTCTGGAAAGGGTTTGAATTGAAACAAATAAACGCCAAAAACTAAACAACAGATTACTTGGGGAAGCTTTTTATGTTATGCACGTATTTTCATTTGAACAGTTGCTTGTACGGGGTGCTAGAGATGGGGGAAGGAGTGTAACTCAACGTGTTTTAAGGACTTCTGTAAAATACGTAATGGTGAATGGTCATATATAAGTAAAAAAAAAAGAAAATCCAAACAACCAACCAAAAAACCTCAACCACAACTAATCCACCAATTTTTTGTTGTTTTTGTTTAACCTGAAGTTACACTAATGTTACTTTCTAACCTTAAGAGTGGAGTTTTGCAAATCCTCTACAAATAAACAATGCAAAATACTTCTCAAATGCAGGGGCCTGGGTGGGAGGAAAGGAGATTTGGGGTTTGATGTTGGGGGTTGTTGTGTTGTTTTTTTTTTTTTTCCTGTTTCCTATGACTCGGAAGGGATCGGCTTCCCCTAGACTCGATTGCAGGGTCTGTGTGCACAGTGAGTGGGGCATTCGTTTACCTGCCTGCCCATCTGTCTGTGTAGATGTAAGAGGTTTTGTTGTCCTCCTACAGAAGGAAGCGGGCAGTAGGACAGGGCATGAAGTAACAGAAAGGAGCAAGAGGAACAGAACAGGAGGGAAAGTAGATTGAGTAGGTAACAAGTGCTAGGGCTGGGCTGAAGCTGCTCTGGTACCACCTGTGCAATTAAAGCTTTTTGGTCTTGATAGCTTGTTCTCATGACAGAGAAGACCCTGGATTGTGCTGTAATGAATACAGAAGGGCTTCTTTATTTGGGCTCTTGGATACTGAAGGACTCTGTGGCTTTCTTTCGAACTTGACTTGGCAGAGGAAAGGGCAGCCAGCCCGTGGCTGCAGTCACCTTCTGGGGTTTTCCTAAATCCTGGTCTGAATGGCTCCCTCAAACTCGAGCATGTGGCAAAGTCTATCATCTCTAAACAGGACTATCAGCTCATTGTTCATATCCTCTCAGAGGTGATCTTGGGAGATCCACTGTCTTGGTTCCTACTACATCTTTTGGTTTTTAAAATTAATTTTACCAATGGCTTTGAAGTATTTTAGGTTATTTCTGTGATAAGTGTATTAATGTTAGTGCATTACAGAACACCTGTGGGAAAACAGTATGAAAATAGTACTGCCAAGCTGATTTTTTTTGTTTTTTAATGCTTTTCACTTTCTTCAGTTTATCTCTGTTCCTTCTGCAGAATGAGATCTGATATTTCACATGTTGGCAGTGATTCATCTCTCTTTGTTGCCTGAAGTGATACCTGAGCACAGGCAGATAAAAGTTACGTTGGTCATTCTGTAGAATCACCTGCTTTGCAGACAACTCTCTTATTTGTTCAGCATTCTCACTCCTCCATGTCTCTAGCTCCTACTTCTGGCAGGGCTTTTTCCCTGATCTATCTCTGGTGGTTTTTTTTCATAGTGATTTCTTTGCATGACTTTTTCCACATGGTCTTATTTTTTCCCCGGCTTCTCTTGTTTGTTTTTGAGCTGTCTGAATCCCTTTGAGTTGTTTCTATCCACTGATACCTGTATGCTTTGTTCTGTATCATTTGCAAGTTTCATAAACATTCCCTGTGTTCAGTCTTAGATATCTAATTAGGATGTCAAAGACAACTGGACTTGCAAAGATCTCTGCAGCAACTTAGTAGATGCCCCCCTGTACCTGTTGGTTCCATTGGTATATATCATTACACTTAGTTCTGAAGCCGTTAAGTTTCTAATAATGTGAGCAGTAATCTCCAAAGCCACTTTGAAGTAAATTTTCAGCTATGATTTCGTTGGAGAGTAGCAAATGCTGTTCTAAATCTAAACCTATTACATCATGCACTGTATTTTTTTTCATTCCCTAATTCCCTAACTTTGACAATCCTATATTCTGGTAAAGATCAGTGAAGTTTATAAAGATTTACAGCAGTGTATGCCCTTCTTTCCCTCCAGCTCCTGCATTATGCTCACCATCACGCTAAATAAATGCCCAACATGTTCCTTTGTAGAGCCTTGTAAAGAGTCAGGAACTTGTGTGTATGGAGCTTGTTACGAGATCTGAGACTAGTTGGTTAGAAAGAGTTCTAAGGTTTGGAGGTGGTATTTGGGGTTCTTGGGGTTTTTTTGTATGGGTGTTGTTTTTTTGGGGGGGGTGGGAGGGAAGTTGTTGTTCCTCCTTTTTCTGGAGGTGATGCAGTCACTCCCCTTTGTTTTTAACGCTGTATGAATTAGATGTTTTCCTGCTAGGGAGGGGCAGGTTTTCCAGTTCCCGGTGCCACTGGCTGAGTCACTGGCTCTGTTTTCCTGTTCCGTTGTAGGTTTATAATTACCTTGTTCTTACCTTCGTTAGCATATGATTGCCAAAGGATAGGTGTTTTACTTTGCTGTACTTCTGAGTGGCTTTCAGAGCCTGGATACAAGCCTTTGAAGCATCTGATTTGCTATTGCCTAAGAGAAAATAAATCAGCATAGTCCTCAAAGTGCCTTCCAGTATGGCAACCATTAATGGCAGATGTCTAGGCACAATCTAATCTCTTGTAACCAGGACTACTGTAACTGAAAGAGGAAAAGTTAGGAGAGCACTGGGTGTCAGTATACTGAAATGGAAAGGGAGAGTTTGCTGCTGTCTCTTAAGTTCATTTTACTTGATCATACTTCTCTATAGCAGGTCCTCAAAATAAAGTTCACTGATACCAGACTAGCAGGATTTAGAAAGGTTCTCTTGGTTTGAAAATCTTGTAATCTAAGAGGAAATAGAGAGGTGTAAAAGAAAGGTTTGCATAAGAATATTTTCTCCAAGTACAGTCACTGTTCTTTGATTTATCTTTATAACAAATAAATAAAAAAAAAATCCTATTTAATTCTCCACCCCCATTTGTTTGTGAAGGTTCTGTGTGAACAGAAGAAAATAACTGTGCGGGGGAAACAATGTAAATCACAGTTTCTATCTACCCAGTAAGCTAACTGAAAAATAGAGAAGCAGCATCTTTCTCCACTTTTTTGGTCACAGGTTTTATTTGTAAGATCATACTTTTAAAACTGGAGTCAAGTCCGTGGTTAGCTGTGTCCCTTTAAGAATCTAGTTTTGCTTGGCTAGCTGCCCTTGTTCTCCTGTAGATTAATCCAACAGAAGGTATATAACCTGTTGACCTTCCTGACAAGAAGGGTCTGGAAGGGCGAAGAGATAAATCAGAAGGTTTGTGCTTTCCTGTAGTATCTGAGGGCAAGTTTAACCAGTGTTTTCCAGGTTTTGGCCTTTTTTTTTTTTTTTCTCCTTAGTGATTCCCATTTGAAGATTGAGGTTGTAGTTACAGAGTCTCATGATTTTCACTTGCTTTCTGTGAAATCCTTTATATGTTCAGCAGTTCAGAAATGACAGTTTGTTTATACCACAATTGAGAGGGAAGAGTTCTGAGCTCAAAAATACACTAGTCTGAGTTGAGGATGGCTTCACTGACTCTTGTGTTAAACTGGCAGGAGAACTGGAATCTGGGAAAAATGGCTGGTGTCTGTTTATCTGAGTGGAAATTTCAGATTCTTCCAGAAAAAGCAAATCTGGTGAACTTGTCTCAGAGTCAGCCTTCAAGAAGCGATCATCTTAGCTGTAAGCAGTGAGTGTTCACCTGCGTGTTCCAGGTGGAGCATGCACTCAGAAACTGAGCTGGTGTGGTTTCTGAATACCCCAAGAAAGAGCAGATTGGTTGGTAGCCATGGTTGGTAGGGCTCATTCTTAGGAGGCAGATGTTTCATGGTTGTTCTTCACTTAGGCATTGGTTTATCAAAAGGATCAAACACCTTTAAGCTCCCACCTAACTACTACTAAAATCAAGGCACGTGCTTAATTAATCGGCTGACTGAATTGAGGTTTTGTTTTATATACCTGGTCTGCCTGTTTGAGGTTTGCTTTTGTCTTGAGGCTTTAGTAATGGGCTTAGCCTACAATACAGACCACTTGCAAGCACTGCAGATGCAGAAATCTGGCTGTGTTTGTGGGTTGTATGGTCGGTGCTTCTGTCTACTCTCTTGTAAGTTTCTTAGCCCAGGTTCAGCTCTTTCTTTTCTTGGAGACTGTCTATAGTACATTTTCACTGCCTTGGATGAGATTTGCAGACATCTGTCTCCTGTCATCTGTCTGAGTTCAGGTGAAATTCTGCCACTGTGACTTAGTTTCCTACAACACTGGTTGTAAGGTTTTCTGGGACATCTACCCCTTTAATCTTAGATAAGAGGTTGAGCGATGTCATGAACAGGAGGCAGGATTGGGAAATAAGAATTTGATTTGGATATTGTAAAATGACCGTTATGAATGTCAATTTTGTGTATCTTGTCAAGAAAGACTCAAAAGATGCCCAGTTTCCAGACAGTGTTAAACATAAGCCCCTCTGAAGTGATGGCACTTGCAAATCATTTTTACATTTCATCTTTTCTTGTCTTGAAATTCTTGCCTGAATTTTGCCCCCAGTCTGATTTTTGTCATTGGTGGTTCACTCAGGTCTTTGTGCTACAGTTTTTTCCATAGGTAAAATGCAGGCTTCTAAGTCTGATGACAATTTTCAGGACAACTGACTTCCAGTGGGTTTAGGAGCAAGGCTTTTTTAGGTTGCTACTAAAGGTTCCCTATCCTTTAATTAAGTGTATAATACTCTTTGGGGAAATGCTAGGCATGATTTTTTTCTGTCTCTAGCTTGGTTTGGTAAGGCCCAAGTGATTTGAATCAGTCAACGTCTACACTTGTCTATACTTGAAGGGACAGTTGTGATTTAAACAGGTTAGCTAACACTACGTGAGTCTGCGATAAGAAAGGGACATGATTATTGAACTTCCTCCTGGTTCATTGCTTTCTAGCCAGCTCTGTGTGTGTTGGAAGAATGACTGCTGGTGACCGCTGCCTCCAGCACGAGGGTGGCTAACCGTTTTCACCCTGCCACAACCTTCATCTGTTTGGGAGGCTGTGAAACACATGCCACATGTCTTGGAAAGTCAGGGAGAATGGGAGCTCTGGTAACAGATCACACAGGGGAGATAACAGTGATTCCCCAGGAACTGCACTTTGAGGGTTGGGGCCAGCCCAGTGTGTGGCTCAATCCCAGGGCAACCTGGCAGTGTCAATCTCTGCGGCCCTTGCTGGCTCATTTTTCTCTCCCTGCTGAGATTTAAATCACACAGTAGTCAGTTTGTTGGTCCGAGGCTGATGGGCTCGTGTTGTAGCCTGTACGTGGGAGCTGTGCATGAGCTGCTCAGGACTGATCCTCAAGTTGGCCCCCCTAGACTAGTGGGAGCACAACCAGCCTTTGGGGTTTGTTTTTGTTGGGTTGTGCGTTTCTGTTCTCCCCTCCTTGGGGCAGCAAGGCTCTGTGCTCTGTTTCCTTTATCACAAATGTAACTGGATGGTGTGCAAGGCCACACACAGCCTTATCTCATCACATCCTGTTTGACTGCATTATCCAGGGCTGCACTGATGGAAGTTCTCCCCTCTCCTTGTTTTGATTTATATCACTGTGTTGGACACTACATCCTTTCTCTGTTTCAGCCAGAGCTCAGCTACTGCAATAATTTCAAGAGTGTTTTGCTTTGCTCAGGATGTCAGGTGCCTTTTGAACGGCAGCTGCTACCGGGAGTTTCAGTGTAGCAAGCAAACCATGCTCGAGTTTTTGTGCTAGGCTGTGTGCTGTGTGTTCAGCTGGAGCCCAAGCTTACGCTAGATACGATCTGCGGCTAGTAGTGCTTGTTCCTTTGTTAACCAGTCTTATTCAGTGGTGAGACAGAGACAAGAATCTCATAATGCAGCCTGTAGATGTAATTATTATATTACCTTGCCCAATAGACAGAGGGAAATCTCACTTCTTTCTTCCTTGTCTGGCGCTGCTGCCTGCTTCACCAACAGCAGGTAACACTTACCTTAACTGGTTTTATTCACAGGATGAAGCAGCATTACGCTGGTGTCCTGGGTGGATAGGGATATTCACTGGGAATAGCCAGGGATTCACGGGGATTGCAGGAGGCTCAGAGCAAAAAGTGAGATTGTAGCCAGGCTCACAACTTGGCTAAGTTGTTATGGAGTACTTGAGTTGGAGACCCCTTAAAAGGCTTGGTGAACTCCACCTTCATTGGTTCATGGGTGCACCTCCACTGCATCTTCTGCTGACACTGAGTCGCTCTGGCTCCAGGCCGGTTTAATGGCTGGAGTGCAGCTCCTGAGGAGCCTGAGCAACAGATCGCTGGCTGGTGCTGCGAAGGTGCTTTTATTTTCCTAGATCTATTTCAGTGCTAGTTGGTCTTGCTACAGTTGCATTTTTATTTTGCTCTGTAGAGTCCCTGTAAACAAGTCCATGATTTTTGCCTGCAAGCTTTAACAGACCTTAGTCATTGTTGAATAGCTGCTTTCCCACCTTTTCCCTTTCCATTACCTTGTTGTTTTTTTTTCCCTGCAGTCTTTGCGCTGCAGCCCCTTGGAGCTACTCATCTACTGATTGCACTCATTCTTCTCTTTCAGAGGAACTGAGATTATTATAGTGTCCTGTAAAATTTCCCAGCCTTCTTCCTCTGGTAAGTTTGAATGCCATCTTCCATCATACCTTGTACAATAGTTTTTGTGGTATTCCAAACTGTTGCTTTCCCAAGCCCAGATCTCCTTCTATGACTGCTTTGTGTAAGCTCATTTGTTAGTGTCCTGGATGGAAGTAACTGACTGCTTGTTGCTGTTTCCAGATTTTCTTATTGTTATAAACTACTCTAAAGTTATTGTTTGAAGCAACAGTACATCTTCCCTTCTGGCCAATCTCATTATTTTTTAAAATTCTCTGACTGCTGATCAGGTTGGAAAATGTTGTGGTCCATATCCTCCCTGGTAGCAGTATTTGGCTTATGTTACCAAGGTAGTGAATACTGGAATTGTTTGGGTTTATATGCATTACAACGACATCAAGGCATACCTGTAATGGGGAGCAGTCCCTGCCCCTACAGCTTGCAGTTCCATTAAATGAGACCAAGGATGAAGGGATGTCCTTGGTGAAATGAAGCGACTTGCTCAGCCTGCAGCCAGCTCAGAAGCAGGAGTGGAACCACACCGTCAGACTCCACATGGCTGTGCTGGCAAGTGTTTCTGCCTGGGAGGGGTGAGTTAATAGGGGTGTCTCTGATTAGTGTGTCATGCCTGATACCAATTCCAACAGGGAAAGAGAGTGGCCATGCGGTGGGGGGAGTCTTGGACAGAGCAGCTCTAAGAAAACTGAACAACTGGAGACAGCTGGCTGCAATTTTTCAGATCCTCGGGAAAGTATGATTTTGTGTTGAGCAGCTGCCACAAACACTTAAGAGGGTGCTGTTACCAACAGTAGTGACTGAGGAATTTATATTGGAAAGCACATGTGTCAGACTATGGAGTCTGTTAAAGATGTGCTCCCTGTCAATAAGGGCTCTTGGCAGCTGTCTAGCCCTGCAGGGTCTCTGAATCTCAATGAGATACTGTGTATGAAAGGAAAGAGAGGTAGTGTTGAAATTACCAGCATCAGAACAATGAAACCAAAGCTGCTGGAGCTGAAAGATTTTCATGCTTTCTTCATGGTTTTGCTTTCTTCTCACCCAAAAGCCTGCCTTTTTGAGTGACTCAGTAAGAGATGGGCCATGGCAGAAAGAAGAACAGGGACTAAGAGAGAATAAGAAACAGTGTTTGGACAGAGGGAAAAATAAGAAGTAAGTAGAGACACTGTGGTGGGGAGGTGGAAGTGCTTTGAGGGGCTTGTATCTTTGGTCCTGGGAAAGAATCAGTGACCGGACCCCACAAAGAAATGTAGCTAATCCTCTCTCAGTAAAGGAGTGGGATCAGAATAAGAACAACTGTAAGGTACAATACCAGAAATATGAGAGCCAAGGAGCAGAGTCTAAGTTCAAACTGAGGGAATCTGAAGAGAACAAACACTAAGCCTGGGATCTCTGGCAAAACTTCCTGATATGAGAATGGGACAACATCCTCTGACCTCTGATCCTAAGAACTGTGCCTGGTGAGGAGATTCAGATGGCGAAGGAATTGTCTAAGCATGCATGGGAACTGAGATGTCTGTTTAGTGATTTCACAGTCAAATTCCCTCCACATCAGAAGAAAGCTTTGTGATTGCAAGCTCTTTCACAAGTAGAACTTATAAAAAAAACCCCCAAAACCCAAACACTAAAAGTACTGAAATATTTACTGGTATTAGAACACTCAGTAATACAAATCACCATTAAAGTTACCAATCTGTATGTGTATAGATACTTTTGAAAACAGAAGCACACTGAAAGCTAGATGCTAGCTGAAACATTTGGGTTTTTTAGTTACTAATGAATATTATTCAAACCTGTTTCATAAATAACACATTCAACATTAGCATGTTTCTGAAAAATGCTCTGGTTTTGACCAGATTGCTTTTTCAATGGGAAGTGACTCCACTGTCAGTTTTTCAACTTGCCTTACTAATAAAGCCACAGAGTTTGGTCCCCAGCTTCTCTACAGTTTGCTTTGCTTAGTTTAATAAATGGCTACTTTGGCCATCAGTGAGTTCAGAGTGCAGAACAACAGTGCAGGAAACAGAAGGCCTAAAGGGTTCAACCAAAGAAGAGATCCATAGGCCAGAGAGCACCTCACCAGAACTTCTCTATATTACTATTTATTGCCTCTGAGCAAAGAGTATCACCTGGGTTTGCATATGGAGCTTACTATGTAAGCAACATCTAAGAAAACTTTGCAGGCCCTTGAGTCCTTGGCATCCTACTGAACTAGAGACATAGAGTTCTAAGGATTTTCATGGTCATTTAAGTCTAGGGAATTTCTTTGGAAGTTATCAAAAAGAAGGCCAATTTGTGCTAGTGTCTGGGTTATTACTGAGGTTTCAGCTGGACATGGCCAAACATCCTTGATTTTATAGTCTGTAAAAATACACTTTTCTCATCATCCATCAGGAACAGCTTTAGTGCCAATAAGGGAAAGCCAGAATCAGGCCCCATGGTGTATAAATTTGGGATTTGCCACGGTATCACATTTTAGTGCCTGCTGACCTCACTGTAACTTGGGATAGGATAACATTCTTGGACTAGTCACAAAAAGTAAGAAGTGTGTTTGTTTTTTTTTTTAAAAAAAAGTATGTAGTAATTTCAAGATGTACATTGCTTCTTCCCTCATTGCTCTTATGTTCCACATTGATTTAGACCAGTGTGAGATAAGGCTTACATATTCTGTCTCTTACTTTGTGGACTTCCCTGAATATACAAGTGACATCTGCTCAAGCTGGCACAGCATTTATTTCCTGTTTGGAGAAGAGAGTCTTGGGAGTTGACATCGAACTGAACACAGCATATATTCTTCTCCTCTTATTCTGGAACCTGGATCAGGAAGGACTCAGTGTTTCCTTTGTCACCAAAGGCACTTGGTGCAGATATTAAGCCTTGTAAAACATGAAATGGTCAGGCAATGAATCTTAGGGTTTGGTAATGGGGTGGGGCACGGAAGGTATACTTCAGATATATTTGCTTAGTTTCCAATATAAGAGTGTGACATACCGAAATAATCTGCTAGGTATTCGTATGTGTCTACATGGACCTTAAGGAGATAAAAATAACGGGATTCAAATTAGGTGGTTTTTGTTGTTATGATGGCCATACATTCCCTAGGAGGTGACTTGGTCTACTTGTATGCATTGCCTAGGGAAATAGGCCTGATAACAGAGCTTGTAGCTTCCAGTGACCATGGCTTTGGGAGTCATACTGTTGAGCAATTAGAGTATGTTTTTTACTTAGTGTCGTGCCTGCTGGCTTTTATGAGACTTGCAGCTCCAAATGCAGGTGGTACTATGAATACCCTTGTCACACCTTAGAGGTCTTTCTGAAACCATCCATTTCTCAGCCTGAGTTGAAACTACTCTATGCCTTGTGTTTCTTGAGATTTTAATGTGCATTAAATACAGAGGGTCTTGACAGCCTCCAGGGATGAGGGATGCTTGGGGAAATATCAGAAGAACAGCAGCTGGAACAGATAGCTTCTGTTTCTCTGTCAAGGTCCCGCTGTGGAAAGCTTACTCCTCTGTGCTGATTCCTCAGCAGGGCAATCTCTTGAATACCAGTGTAATTTTTTTTTTTTGAGCATCTGCCAGTGAAAGGGGATGTATTGGTGATAGATGCTTTGTGAGGAAAGCAACTGTTACCGTTCATTTCAGGGTCTCTTAAAGTCACATTGCCTTCTTTAGTGCCACGCACAGTGGGCTTGGGATATCTGTCTCAGTGGTAAAGGCCAAGTGGGAGTTCTCCTTTTTGCCCCCCTCACCTCCCACTTTATTCTTTCTTCCTTTGTTCATCAGAGCTCTGAAAATGTATAGCATGGGTCAAGAGGATTGTAATAATCTAAAGCAGGGGCTGAAATGGATGGATGGACAGTGGTAGGCCATTCTAGTGGTTTGTGTATTCCAAACATTCTCATAGGAAGTAAGTTGTATGCAGGGTTTTCTAAATGTCTGTGTGAATCACTTGTTAAAGTGCTGCACTGTGGCATAAGAAGTATACTGTGTCTAGAAATTATTCAAATGACCAGTATTATCTTACTTGTCTCCTGAGCTTTTGGTGGGTTATGGAGATGTAAAATAGGTATTTGCTGCTGTCCAAAGTCATTAAGGAGCCACAGAACCTTCTGAAAGCCAGTGTCAACTCTTTACAACTTCAGCTTTTGAAATGATAAAATTCTAAAGAATTTAAGCTTTTATTAAAAAAAAAGATATATCTAGTCTTGGAGACGATTTTGTGAATGTATAATCCAAAGGGCTAAGAAACCAAAGAGAGACTTTAAAAGGAGTGTATGATGTAATGTTTTAAGTTTCTGGAGCTATGAATTTTTGAACTTCTGAAGTTAATTGAATGAACCTGCTTTTCCCATTTACCACTTTGGGCATGCCATAACTGCACAAAGTCTGGTCTAGCTATTTTTTAACATAGACCATGCCCAAATTTCTCCTCTGTCCTCCTTTACATTATCACTGCAGTATTTCTGAGCTAGTCAGACCTGGCATGTCAGAGCTTTCTCCTTAATCTCTTGTTCCGTACAAGTTTCATGATTCTGTTTCTCTTGTAAAAATATTAATAATAATAAATTTATTCCTACCCAGCTCAATGTAGTATATACACAGGGAAACTTTGAATTCTCTCATTTAACTGCATTTTCAAATGGTGGCTTGTGAACATTCTTTATAACTCAGATAACAAAGCCATTAAAAAGGTAAATTAACAGCTTTGGGATTAAGGCAGGGGAATGATCTGTGTCTTTTGTGTGGTTGACTGGAAGTGTCTGTATGGTCTGAAATTGCTTTCTGAATGAATATCTTAGCAGCTTCACTCAATGACTTCAGCCTGTACTGTAGGTGTTTATAAATAGACTGTAATTTATTGTAGTTTTCAAGAGCTAGCAGCTGCCTGCTTAGGCTCAATGAGAAACCAATTTCTGCTTCTGCCCTGTGGCAAATCTAATAGCCTGACACTGGTAAAGGATGAGGGGGCAGAGAGGCACAGAGGACTGGAGGAATTTGCCCAAGGTCGTTCTGAAGATGAGCAGTAGAAACAAGCTAAGTGCCTAGGATTCTTGACCTGCAGCCTAGTGGCTTTATCCTTTTACTTATGGTGCCCTCTGCTCCTGCCAGGAGAGAGTGCTGAGATTTGGGAGACATTGCATTAAACTGTCTGGCTCCAGGAATTGCTTTTTAGAAGTGCAGCTGATCCTTGAGAAGAAATGTCAGTGTTAAAAATGACACCGACTACTAACTCTGACCCAGTGAAACAGTATCTAAGAAAATTTCAACCCCAGTGCTCAGTGATGACTACATAATTCATCACTGCTTTATTTTGTATAGTCTTTCACATGGACTGGATCCCTGTATGTGAGCTTCAGAAAGTTAAATAACAGTTATACAGTTAATGACAGCAGAGGGAGAAAAATTGGGTGATGAAGACAAGAAGACATAGCTTCTGAGGAGAACTGGGAAGTGATAGTTAATGAGCCAGAGATATGAGAGCAGGCTGTTTTATCAGAAGGCTTTCTGGAAAAGGTTTACATCTCAACATAAATAGAAATCAAGCACGTGGTTGAGTTACCATTTAAGGTGAACTTCAAGTAAACCCCTCTCACTGAGGTTTTTTAAATATTTTTTTTTTATTATTCTTGCTTAATTTTCCTGGAGAGGAGGATTTCCAACTCACAGATTATATGTATTTTTCATCACAGGTTCTGAATCTGCTTCTCCACATATCACCTTGGAGTTTCTAGCTGGCACCATTACCTCCAACGAGTGGAGTTCTCCCACCTCCCCTGAGGGGAGCAACGACTCGGGGGGCAGCGAGGCCTTGGACAAACCCATTGACAATGACGCTGAGGGTGTGTGGAGTCCGGACATTGAGCAGAGCTTCCAGGAAGCGCTAGCCATCTACCCACCATGTGGTCGCCGGAAGATTATCTTGTCAGATGAAGGCAAGATGTATGGTAAGGAGAAAGAAAGGGCACGCCACAACAGTCTAGGCAGCCTGCCCTGTGCAAGCTACTTGTCCTGTACCAAATGATGTTCTGAATGCACTCTCTTCTCTCAGGTGTTCCCAAGTTGATGCAGTTGGTCACTTCTAATTGTATTTAGGAAAATCAGTGAAGATTTTAACATTCACAGATCAGAAAGAATTATAGCTTTCTTTTTCAGGGGAGTATCAATAAGGCAGATTCCAGAGCTGGGCATGCTACTGAACTAATCTTTGGGTAGATATCACATAATGGCATCATGGTGTGACCAAGTCTGTCTTCTGTGGTATCTCTTACTGCTGTCTTCAACACTCTTGTTATCCTTACAGGTAAAGGTCTGTGTCTCTGGTGGTCCTGAATGTGTCTGTGTCTCCTGAATGGTTCTGCTGGTGGTGTGCAAACACCTTTGGTTTAACCAGCTACACTTTTCAGATCTTAAGAAGGGCAGAAAATTGACCTTTGGCTGCTCCCTTTCACTGTAGTTTGCCTTCTCATAGGCCTGGCATGAATGTCTTTTCACCTATGGTTTCTTCTCAGCTAGTGAGCTAGATAACCAGCTCTGAATGCAGAGAAGTGCTGGCTTGTAGCTGTAACAGAAGTAAACTTTTTACGTCATAGACGTGATTTTTTTTTTTTTTTTTTAAATTTTCATTTTTTACCTGTTTCTTAGTTGAAATGTCTCTTGGTTTTGCCCACAAAGAAGCTGGTCTGGGCTGGATTCTTCAGCTCAGGATTGGAAGAAGTCCTCTGGTAGTTCAGTGACTAAAAATCGAAGCAAAGACTGAGAGTGCACAATATTTGGTTGTAAGTCCTAAGCTGTTAAAACTGTTTCTCAAAGCACTAGCAAAGATCTTACAGAAGGCCAGTCAGTGCTTGCTTTTTTTCCTTTACATTGGAATCTGTGCCTTTGCAGGCCCCATCCTGGGAGCACCATACCCTGAAGCGTCATATGGAGCACTTCACAAGTCATTCTGCAGGTTTCTGTCCACCCATCGGGCCATTGTTCCCTGAGCCAGGGAGTAGATTGCTCTCACTATGCGGGCATGGGTGGGGTATTGTTCACACAGCCTTATCTATAATGGATGGTTTTTGTGGGTACATACATCAATGTGTCCGTACTGAGCAGTATGTGTTGAGTAAAGCCGATCACCCTGAGGCTCAACAAGTGTCAATATTCTTATGCAGACATCAATTCCTGCTCTATGCTGGCACAAACATTTTTGTGGTTGTGCTATGGAACCGACTGGGGAACTGGTCCAGCTTAAAACTAATACAGCCAGAAAAGGGGAAAAAAGCAAACTTTAGTTTGGATGTGACCCCTGATTTGTTTCACTGCACAGCTACTTGTACTGGTACTCAGAGAAGGGATGATGAGAGTGGGAATGAGCAGCTGTGGTTGGGTTGAGGTGAGGTAGGACTGCTTCTTTCAGAAGCAATGCCTGCTTAAAATGTTATTAAAACTAAAATATTACTTGAAAATCTACCCCATGGTTATTAAGCATAGATTAGTAATATGCTCATTGCCATTTTAAGTCTGCACTAGTTTTCATGACAGATTACTTTAAAAATTTCTGGTGAAAAATTGCAGTTGTGTTTAAGACTCTCTTGATTTACTAATCATTCAGCACAATCCCTGAATTACTTCAGCTTTGGAGCAAGTGTGCCAGAGCAGGAAGTGAAATGGACCAGAAAAGAAGTAAGAATGAGAGCAAAAGTAAAAGAAAAGTGGAATGGACTACAGAAACCAGCAACACTTAGCTGGGGCCTGACCTAGCATAGACTGGTTTAGTGAAAAGACTCTAGTTAACTGAACCTGTGAGCTGCAGAAGGTAAATAACTCAGAGGGTGAAAAGTTTCTGGGAGAAGAAAGGAACAGCTTTTCTGCAAGCCCTCCCCCACTACTCCAAATGGGGCAATGTCCCCGCTTGCCTTCAGTGCACCTGTTCCCTGCATGGACGATTGGTTCAATGTGCTCCTGACAGAACCTGAGGCATTGATTTATGCCCTCCTTTGCTTACTAGTCTCCAGGATCCGTGCCAAGGAAGTGGGGCCCAGCCTGGGATCTATAGAAAGATATGACCGGGCAGGGAGAATAAATATAGTCCCTGATTTCATCTCCACTGCTTATGAGCCAGCTCACGGAACAGGGCAAGCTCTATGCAGAGCTGGCCCTGTCTCTGAGGGATAGTTGTTTAGCTGTCCCATGACTTGACTTGTACAGAGCTCACTGAACCAAGAAGCAAGGTGTTATGGAGAACTGTATATGCTCCTTTTCCTTGACAAAAGTGAAACCATTTCACTGTTTCCTACTGAGGAGTGTCTCATGTTCCAGGCCCCAGGATCTCTTCTATGTGCAATTTATATACTTCTTACCTGTTGTGAGGCAGCCTGTTACCAGTTTAAAGTTAGTATCTTTTACCAGCAAACATGTTGAACAAGCTGAAGTGTGCCAAGCCAATATGAGGAACTTGCACCGTTTTGTTTGAATATATTTAGAATTGCTCCAAAAGGTGTGTTTCAGCCTATACACAGGCCTCATGTTCCCTACTCTCTTCAGAGTTGGCTTGCTGCTTACAGCTGTTCAAATGATACTCTACTGGTTGCTGAGTGGACATGATTCTTATCTCACCCAATAGTCAGCCAGGCTCTTCTCAGTTCATTGACACATCTGTGTCTTGATGCTTTTACTGCCTTCTTTTCTTTCCCGATCTTTTTCCCTCCCAGATATGTTTTGTTACTGGAGGCAGCATCTTGACTGGATAAGCTCATGTCACAGCACTGCTCTGGGTACAAGCCCACATTCTCTTCTCCAGCAGTCTCTGCATATTACCTGCTTAAGGCACTAAAAACTGTCTTGTGTGATATGGCATGCTATCTTTTCTCCTAATCATTGTATTGAAATTAGAAGCAGTGAGTCCAGGGCACCATTAACTGACTGATCTGATGCCTTCTGGTACCACCAAGATCCTGCGAGATAATTTTGTAACTGTTGCCAGCTAGAATACTACGCGGATACAGTATTACAAATCTGGCGTTTACATTTTCCAGCTATGTTTTTCCGTGGGAGAAACAGTATCTGTAGAATTTGTACTAAATAAGCAATCACAGAATTCAGTGTTAGAGTCAGTATCTGCTGGCATCTTCAGTACTGGTCTAAAGAAAGGTGAGGGAAAACTTTTAGTACCTTGTCTGATTTTCATGGAGATGCTAAATAAAGCAGGTCTCCCAACACTATGGAGGACAGAGAAATAAAAAACCAGTAACTAGCGAAGTTTGACAAAACACTGCTGGGGCTTTGATTTACAGGGGAGGAAGTAAGAGCTTGGAAGAAATAAGCCTACTGCCTTAGGTGTCCGGTGTTCCCTTCTGCTGTACAAACATCTGGCTTGGAACCCTTTTGGTAAGAGGAACTCGAATTGGCAGCTGTTTGTTAGATTGCTCTTCTGTAGGAGGCAGTAGCTTAGCAGCTGGTTTACAAAGGGCTCAGCCATTTTTTGTGCTGAGCAGGGTGGGGCAGACAGCTGGGGGCAGCCATCTATCTCCAAGGCTGATGCCACCTGTTCGTGAGTCAAAGCCCTAATATGGCTGATAGATGTCCAATGCTCAGAGGCTGAGTGATAGAAGAAAGATAGTTAACCATGTAACTAGTTAAAACCTGGAGCAGGCAGTGAACTGCAAAGACTTCAGCTTGCGATGTGAATTACACAGGAGGAGCATGGCAGCTGTTACAAATATGAAAACCTTCAAGGTGTCAATCTCTAAATACTTTCTTCTGTATCTAGTCTTCTATATCTACGTCATCTCACCTGATGATGTTTCAGTCAAAGAAATTGGAACCTGCAGAGAATGTGCTCGGTTGACACTGAACTGGCTGGCTCAAGTAATTGTAACATTTGGATTTCAGCTCTGATATCCCTCAGAGAGATACTTTTGCAGTTCCTATCCCTTCCATCATTATGACCTAGTGAACTGTAGAACAGCCCTTTATCCCACAGTTTTGGTAATGAAATTGAATCTCCCATTTTAAACACTAGAAGACAGATGAGACTTAGATTTGTGGACAGTCAGTCAGAGTGCAGACATTTCCCTCCTTTCCTCTTTTCCTGGTGGTAGGTGTGATGATTTTGGAGTTGTTCTGTAACAAGGTTTTGTTTCACTGAGCTGGCTTTCAACTTTGCTTTTGTGTGGTTCTAGTTCTTTGCTGGTGGCTAGATGAAGCCAGATTTCTGGAAACATTTGCAACATGCTAAACTTTGCTGGAGTTTGTCAAGCTTTTTCTTCCATCACCTTTGTAAGCTGAGTTTAGGGTTCTTCATGCTAAACCGTGTATCAGTTTAACTGGTGTTTTCTCCATGCAAACACAAACTCAAATATTTTGAGTTCCACGCATTTCCTGAATATTGAGGAATTTGGCACTTTTGAAATGCCAACCAACCAGGAAGCTGCTGGCTCTTGCAGTTAATAGTACCGGCTGTGCCATCTTTTCTTAACATGCTTAGCACTGAAAAGAAATGTATTAGCAGTTTGATTGTGTATTACACCTTATCAAAATGGTTATTCTGTTTCAGCAAAGGGCACTTGCTTTTTTCTGTCCCTTTTGATTTTTAGCAGCTTTGTAGTCCTACTTTTATCTGTCAGGCTTAGAACCAGGCGTGTTGTGTAGGATTATGTTTTTCTCACTGTGTATGTTTGCAGCCATAGAGCTTTTGTCATGTTGAAGTAATTTCCTTCATTAGCAATATTGCATTACTCTTTTTGGTTCTTCCTCTGTTTTTTTAATTTCTAAGTTTCAAATGTTTAGTAATTCTCCAAGACAGAATTGATCAGTAGCCATATATTGTTGGCAGTGCATTTGTTCTGTTTTGTCTGGGTTTTTTTTAATCATAAATAATACAGCCAGTGTAATTGATTTCTAGTTTAGTAAGGCAGCTTTATGCTTTGTAGCTGTATCCACTCATCTGCCTTGTTCTTGAGAGATTGTTTCAATTTGTCAGCCTTTTCCTTGTCACAAGTCATTGTTTTGCTTCTGCTGTACTTCTGGATAACTTCATACATTTCCAGTTATTTTGTGAAATGTTTAGTAAAAAAGCCTTAGTGGATTTTTACATTTTTAAAAATACTGTGTTTTTTCACAACTGGATCCAAATATTTCCAGTTGCTAATCTGCTGTTAAATATACAAAATGTTGATTTATATTTAAAATTTCAGGTCAAGCTCAAAACCTGGGAACAAAATCAGACATGGAAAATGAAAATTAATAACGTCCACTGGGTTGAGTTCCTTTTTTTTTTTTTTTTTTCTTTAAAGCAAGTGTATGTAAAGCTCTCTTCTGGACAGGTTTTTGCAAACACATTACCAGAAAGATCTCAAAAGCATGGAGTGAGTTCTGAGAAGAGCAACATGCATACTAGACTTAACATTGAGCTCTGGGTGTTGGAAGGGACTGATTTAGGAGGAAAGATTAAAGTAGCTAAATATACATTGCTTGGCTAAGTGATGACTGAAAGGTGGAGGGTGGGGGGACACATAATAACAGTCTAAAAATATTTGAAGGGTGTTAACATTTAGGAGGGAGAAGGTTTTTATGTGGAACATGTGAGCATGACTAGGATTAATGGGAGAGAAAGAAGGAATATAGGATGGATATCAGCAGAAGCTTCGTGACAGGATGGTGCTCAGTGCTGAGGGACTCTTTTCTGTAGAGTTAGAATGGAAAAGCTGTTGTCGGGGACTTGTAAAATTGTATCAGATAAAACTCTAAAGAATGTGTTTGTAAAACTAGTCCCAAGGAACGGTGCCTGTGTATGCATGTGTGTCTGTGTTTTGTATGAATAAGAGGTGGATTCTAGATTAGATGTGCTATGATTTTACACAGGAAACAGAATAGTGGGCATTAGGTGGTGACCAAATACAGATTTCCACTGTAAATATCTGCATTTCTTTTTTTTCAAAATTGTTAGTATTATGATATATACTATCTGTGGTTTTGTGACGTGAATAAGTCTATTAGACTGACACACAGGCCCTATCTGAGGTCTGAAACAGGAAGAGCAAACTTCAAGGTGAGTAATTAAGAGTGCTTTCTCAGAATTTGTCTTCTGTTGAGTAGTCAGGCATTGGGTTGAGAAGGGCAGTAGCATTTCTCAAGCAAGGGGGTGCACGCACATAGAGGAAATCAATAAGTGTCAATATACAGATTGTGTGGAGACCTGGCACAGGAAAAAAAGGAGGTTTCTTATTTCTACAGTGCAAATAAGCAAAACCTTAAACATGGACTCTCCTTTAAAATCTCTTTCAAGAGCATGCCTTATTGCTGGAGGGTATATATGAAATATAACTTAACAGAACTTTGGTAAAGTATCCCTATATATCTGCTAAGCAAAAACAGTACAAGACAACATAACCTTTCCAGGTTCCAGTGCCTTGAGGGGTGCCACAAAGCGAAGGGAAGCTGCTGGATCAGAAAAAGACAGTATTGCAGCTAAGAGAAGAGGCGGTGTTCTCATTCATGTAGAACCCAGAAAATGAGCACAGGAGAACTAGGACTTGTCTATTGGTTTAAACAGTTGCTCATTAGCTAATCCATAACAAGCCTTGTATTGTCTGTGTATGGTGAAGATCTGGGCAGCAGAACTGGGAAGGCTGTGTGAACTTTGTGCCTGGACAGATGGTCTTGTAAGTCTGTTGGTCACTGGCAGAGCTGACTTAAACCTCTGGGGCCTGGGCACACCTGCTGCTGAAGGGTGCATAGCCAGCAGCTGTTCTTCCTCATTGATGTCACCTTGAACTTGTGACCCATTTTCTGGGTACGCCTTGCAGATTCTGAGTCTTATTGAATGCACATATCCAGGCATGCTCTGTCTCTAGCTTCTTGAACAGGAAATTAGACTGTTTGCATTGAAACTTTCAAATGTAAAATGTCTTTAGAATCAATTTTCATTCCTCCGGAGTGTGATTTGTACAGTCATTGCAAATACCTTTTCAGGAGCTTAGATTGGAGTCTGTGGACTGAGTGCCAGGAGTGTAACCAGCACTTGATGAGATAACCCAGTAGGAATGACCCAAGCTGTTGACTGCAAGTGCTGTAGACTTAGACCTATTTCTAAACGTGACAGTATTACAAGGAAACACATGTGCATGTGTGGTATTGAGCACAATGTTGCCTTCAACCTTAACCAGGAATTATGTGCATTCCTGCATATGAACAGGGCATCATCATCGTTAGCTGTAGAGTTGTAGAAAATGGTGCTGGGAGGGACCTTCAAAGGTCATCTCATCTGTTTCTGTGCCTGAAGGCAAAGCCAGCTGTACTTAGGCTGTTCGTGTCTAGTCTGGTCCTTTATGGCTAAGATTGGAGGAAAGTAATTTGACAGTTTCATCTTGAAATTTCAGCAGCTTTCATCTAGAAGGTAGATAAAGCACTTAGATATTTGCAAATTTCTTTCTGGATCCATATGCATTTTTAGGTATCACTGCAGCTTAAATAGTTTTGTCATCCTCTTGTTCCTGCTCTCCTGTCACTGCCTGAATCATGGTTGCCCAGCTATCTATTAGACTTATGCTGTAAACTTAGTCAGGAAACAGGTGTTTAAAGAATGTAGGACAAAATTGCTCCAGTGTTAGGGACGGGCAGAGAGTAGGAGGGGAAATAATCACAAGCCACTGCAAGGAAATTTTATGAGGATTCAGCTATTATCCAGACCATTTCCTGGGTAGCTACCCAGTTATGAAGCCTGCTTTTCTGCTTGGGCTTTTTTTGTCCACATTATTTTTTCACTTTTACAGAATCGGATACCTTTTAACAACTATTTTTGTTAGTGTTGGGATGATGTAAAACTGTTCTGTATTGAGACCAGGACTATATTTCCTTCAGAAACAGTGAGATGACCTAACAGTTCACTGCAGAAGAAAAGAGGGAGTTGCTGCTCCCATCTCCTTGCTCCCCTGCTCTGCTACTGGTTTTGCGTGCCCACTTTTTGGGTTAACTTCAGTTTCTAGCAGACTCCCTGCTGATCCATTTTAGCTTGCTAAACTGATAGCAAACTACTCTGGCAAAATAAGATGGACAGATTTCTGTCAGAGCTGAACTGACCTGTGGAACGATCTTGTGAGAGGGAGTTAGGGGAAAAAGGCAACCATTTTTTCAGCAATAGCCAGCCATTTGTTTAAGCTGAAGCTTCAGCGTAACGGTTTGAAGTAATGATAGACATTGACTACACTCTATGATGGCAAAAACTGAAGATGGGTAAAGTGGCAGCCATTCCACTTACAACATCACTATTCATTTATTCATATAATGCAAGAACAGTCTCTGGGTTCTTTTGCTTTCCTTAAAGCTGCTGCATAATTTTCAGTCAGTTGGCTGAGACTGGGTCTGGGTCCTGTTGTAGTTTTATGTACCAAGTGAAGCAGTCACAGCTCCTCACAGGACTAAGCCAGACCAGGCCAGCTGCCTTGAGAAACTGCATGATTCTGTGCTGGTCATGCAGCAAGTGGCTGCATGGATCTCTCAGACCCCTTTTAGCTCAGATTTCTGCGGTAGCTGAATCTTTGAGTATTCTGGGCACAAGATAAGCACTTGGGCAGAAATCCGCAAGAAACAGTGCGCTATTGGTGCCAGCAGAGACAGCTGACCACAAAACGTGCAGGACAGGTGCATTTTTGCTATGTTTTGAGGCAATATCACTTGGGAGGTTGGACTAGATGACCTCTAGAGGTCCCTTCCAGCCTGAAACATTCTATGATTCTATGATCACTATTGAGTGTTGCTTTCAGATACCCTGCAGCTATTGGAAGCTATTGAAACAAGCAGGCAAGACGTTTATTGGCCTAAGGAAGAATTTAGCAGATGCCTGGGTCTGTAATGTAGAACTTGGACTCATGGGAACAGGAGGATGTTGTTACAGTTAAGCATGAGTTTCAGTGCTACCCTCAATGGTCATGCTTTTCTGAACCTGGGTCTTAGTGAGCAAAGTGTGTTTGTGCCTGTATAATGATGTCATTCTCAGGTGTCCCAAGAGACTGAAAGCTGTTAGTTTGACATGCCTTTCCACGCAGGATTGTTATTGGCTATTTTGGATGTTATCTGATACACTCTGCAGCATACAAAGGACTCATATTACTATATGCAACTGCATTGGTGTGATTGTGGGATTTCCCAGCCAAACTGAATCTAAACGACTTCTGTAGGATTCTTACCAGTCTTGCTCTGGGAAGCACCAGAACAAGTCCCAGCTCTGTTCCTGTTGCAGCCCTTCATGCATATATGGAGGAGTACTTACTGGATGGATTATCTTACATTTCTGTGGCCTGAGGTGATAGTGTGGGAAAACACAGCTGATGAGGATATTCAATTTATGCACTGAAAACTGTATTAAAGGTTGAAGCATGGCAAAGAGCTGTGTAGCCTGGAGCTTCCCATTAGGCTGATGGGAAGGGATTGCGGCATGCATGCACTGTTGTACCTTAGTAAAAGCTCATCTTTACAAGGAATAACTCCACATGCCTTTGGGGCAGTAATTAGGAGGCACTTAAGCTCTATTTAGCCTTTAGACAAATGGCACAAGGACAGGAAGAGCCTTGCCGGTTTTCATACTAGTCTGTATGTGTGTGAGGGTTAGGTGGAGTGCAGTTCCAGGCTACAGTTTCTCTGGTTGCAGAACTAGTTTAAGAAGTTCTGCCCTGGTTCTTTCTGTTCTCTGCTGTGCCAATGCTGTGGTTAAACAAAACGAAGTAGTTTACCAATCCAATTAAAAATAGGGTGATTGGGAAAAACAAAAGCAACGACAAAATCTAAATGGGGCTTATTTTTGAAGTTTTGGTAATTAGAGTGGTGTGTGTTAGTCCTCCCCTGCCCCCTGTTCCATTCTTCAGCAATTTAATTGATACAGCTTCTCACAGGAGTTGATGGAGTATTTCAGGAGGGGGAACGACCAGCTGAGGAGAGGGGAACCTCTTCAGGTTTTGTTGATGAAAAATTTGTTGCTGTATCTTCACCCGTGGTGACTGACTTTTCGTTTACTCCGCTCCTTGTTTGGAAGCAACAAGAAGCTTCCCAGAACCTGCAGGGTCTGTAATTGTCCGTCAGTCATGCACCTTGTGTGAAATGTCTTAAACTGGCCAACAAGAAGCAGCAGCTTCCAAAGGGGGACTGTACTACTTGTGTTTCTAGCTGTGAATTTAGGTTAAACAGGAGAGGAGTAAACACTAACCTTCCCAGCAAGAGGCCTTTTATGCTAGATGGAGTTTCAGTGTTTAGACCAGTTTGTAAACGAGACAACGGAGTTTTATGACCTCACACAGATTGATCACCCGACTGCCATTTGCTCACGTGAGATGCTTGACTGGCACATTCTGCCCAGCAAATAAAACTTCAACTTCTTTGTCATTTCAGAAGAGGAAGGAGCTCAGCACTTGCACAGTTAAATGATGAAAACAGGTACGTCAGGGAACAGCTGATGATATGGTGATGCTAATCACTTCAATATAATGTTTTCAGGGATCTGATTGTTCTTACATTTTTCAGAAGTACTGGTGCAGCTTTCGAGTCTTCATCTCAAAATCCCCTTATTGTAGGTACTTCTTGTGGAAGGTTAATACTGAGCAAATTCAAGCATGGAATAAATGATCAGAGTAAGGAAACTTTCTTCTCACAGCTGACTATAAAATTCTCTGCTATGAGAACTCACACCTGACTATTAAACACTGAAGTTCTGTGTTGGTGGCAGAAGAGGTGTCTTCAAAGGATAGGCCAGCACAGTAAAATGCAGTACGGTTTTCTGTGGTCGCTTTCATGGAAAGTGATCCCAGTGTGATAATCATAGAGTTGTATTAAGTTCTTTTATTACCTCTTGAATACAGTTCTCTGGATGCAGTATCAGAGTTAAGAATTAGAAAATAGTTTTTTTTAAAAAAGCATAGAAAGGGGCTTGATTAGAATGAACTTTATCATTATTAGTAACCATAGAATGGTTCAGTTTGGAATGGACCTTAAAAATCATCTAGTTCCAACCCTCCTGCCATGGCAGGGACACCTACACCTAGACCAGGTTGCTCAAAGCCCCATCCAACCTGGTCTTGAACACATCCAGTGGTGGAGCATCCACAACTTGTATGGGCAACCTGTTCCAGTGTCTCACCACCCTCAGAGTGAAGAACTGCTTCCTTACGTCTAGTCTAAATGTAGCCTCTTCCAGTTTGAACCCATTACCCCTCATCCTATCACTATAAGCCCTTGTAAAAAGTCCCTCCCCAGCTTTTTTTGTAGGTCCCCTTCAGATACTGGAAGGCTGCAATGAGGTCTGCCTGGAGCCTTCTCTTCTCCAGGCTGAACAACCCCAACTCTGTCAGTCTGTCCTCATAGGAGAGGTGTTCCAGCCCTCTGATCATCTTTGCAGGCCTCCTCTGGACGTGCTCAAACAGGTCCATGTCCTTCCTGTGTTGAGGCTGTGTCTAAATATATCATTAAAGAGTCATCTCCAGCTCCTAATTAAAAATAAGCATGCCGCTCGTGAGATTGTCCACTGCTCTTGGGGCTGCTTCCCACAGGGATATGCCATAGTTGCAGTCCAGATAAATGGGAAAAACAGGACACCATGCTGCATTACTTGTTCAGTATGCTTAGTTTATAGGTACCAACAAAGACCAGTGAAGAGCTAACAGTTTAGAGATTAATGGTGGGGGGAGTGAGGGTGGAGGTTCCCAGGAAGAGGTGTAATGATAGGGATGAAGGGGGAGATGGTTATTGAAGAATATTTATTGGCTTTGGGTACAGCCTCAGCTCTGGAGCTGGAATTAATAGTAAAAGTAGGAGCTGAATCAGAGAGGGAGGGAAGGGTTGAGCCTTTGAAAGAGTTTTGGTGCTGAATATCATTGCTGTATTATATAAGTTGTATGCCAAGACAAAGCTCAGAAAAAGGAGGAGAAGGACCTGCAGGAAAGATAGAGGCCAAAGTCTACAACTTCATAAATAAGTTTCCTGAAAAAGATGTTAAAGTTGAAAGCCAGCATGCTAAGAAATCAAGAAAGATGCAAGTCAAGAAAGATAGGAAGGGGTAAAGGGAACCCAGGCCAGAGAAGGAAGGGTCATGTACTGCATTTTCTCTTGCCTTGAAAAAGCTGGGCTCGGAAATTATGAAGCTAGCACAATGTTCTCATCAAGGCTTTGGTAAGAAAAGATGGTTTGTGACAAAGGTAAAGTCAAATAAGGATAGCATTAAAACTAATGTTAAAAGATTGTCAAAGTGTTGAGTGTCTGTGCATCTTGATGAAAAGATGGGATTAGCTATCAAAAAGACAAAAATGTGGGTTTTGACACGTGCAGCCCTGTTACTGAAAAAGGTGATGTCCAGGAAGGCATTTAGTGTAGCTGGGAGGAGGAAGCAGTGGAATGAGAAATGGAAAGTAAGGCTGTGTAGGGAGGTATGGATTGAAGCAGATCCCAGTGGCAGTTAGTCTCATATACACACACACGTAAACAGAACACACACTGCTTTTGCCTTAAGTGTCATTCTGGTAAGACTTCCTCAGCAATTATTTCTGTTTTGTATGTGTAGAGAAATGCTGATATTTGTTGGACAGCTGGGGTGTCCTTAAATTCCCTCTTGTGTCTGGATTTATTTGTCATGCTGTGTGATGCACACAGTTCATTATGTTGATTGTAATCAACAGCTAACTAAATGCATAGCAAGTTCAGGAGACTGCCATGTCCCAGGAGGTATCCTGAAGTGACACAAAGAGATTGAAATGATAGTTGAGATGGCTTCCTTGACCTTGCTTTGATAAACCTTTGACTGGATACAGCTGGATAGTTGCTGCTTTAGTTCTCTTATCTTTGCTGCACTTCACAGGTAGGTGCATATGTTTGCTTTGGGTACAGAAAAAGATATTGCTACCAAGAAGGAGATAATTTCATGCAGCTTCTCACTGGAAAGTTTTTGCAAAAATCATGAAGCTTTTTGCCGTCACCCATCACAGAAGAGAGGCTTTTGGTTCTTTTACTTTCTTTGGCAACAGGTGTGCAAGGAAGTATAAGGCTTAAAGAGATGCTTTATCTGTCTCTTGTACAAGCAGCAGTATACCATTACTAGCAGAAAGCCAGCAAGAAGCTTTGAGGTAGAACTGTGAAATGCTTTCTATGGCTGTGGGAATGCCTTTGATTTTCTCCCTTCCTTACAGGCAGACACTTATCTCCCCTTACATTGAAAGGTGCACAGGTGTAGAATGGAGAATCAAAAAGCCTCTTTATTCACTTCTGTTAGCAACACCTTCCTGGATAACTACCGAATGCAAAATTTTTCAATGTAGTTTTAAGAAGGAGTGGGAGCTAAACTGATGCCCTTGGAAATTTATCTGTTAAGAGGAAGACATAAAGAACATAAGCACATATCTCTTTACTCCTTTTTTCACGCCATGCTTCCAAGGGTAGAAGGCTACAGGGAGGATAAAGAGCTTTTGGGTGCTGTGCTGCCATTGGTATGTTGGCTAGAGCTTCATGAAACCCAATGCGCAGTTTCAACAGAGGAGGCACAACTGTTGGCAGGTTCTGGTGACCATGGCAGGCCTCAGCAGGAGTTATTCTAAGAACACAACATATGATCAGATTACTGAGGGACATTTTACATGGCTCTAAAAAATGAACCCTCTGATGGTTTATGACAGCTCTGCCTCTCCCAGCCAAGTGAGGAGTGCTAGTGTTTGCTGACACTGCAGCCAGGGTCAACAAAGAAAGTGCTTTCCAGCGGCTGCAAACTTACAGGCTTCCAGCTGCATAATACCTGCTTACATCTAACTTCTGGTAAGAAAAACAAAAGACACTTAGGACTTACTTCTCCTGAAGTTTTGATTCATGGTAATTCAATATGTTCTTACTGCAGTTTACTGGGCTTGGCAATTTGCATAGTTCTATATTTAGTAATCCCTATGCTGCTAATGTCTTTGTAGAGTGATCTGGTGGGTTTGCTACCAGTACCTTTGCTAGCTTAACATACCCTGCCACTTTTCTGGTTTTCACTGGCTATGTGGGGACTAACTTCTGGAAGAGGAAGGCTGTATGATCGGTAGTGGCAAGTGGGAAGTGAATTCTAAAACTGGAAATTGCAAGGATCTGCATTCGAATGCTCTCTCTAGAGAATTTCTGGACCAGCCTCTAATATATGCAATTTGTACAACAATTTCCCCTCCATCTAGCCTTCTCCAGTGAAGTACATGGCCTGAGAGAGCTTTGTGGTTTTTGCTGATGATGTCAAAGACAAACAGTTAAACACACACTTAGGGAAACACCTCCCACTTTCCCAGGTTCAGCTACAGTTTATTGCCTCTCCTTCCTGCTTCCTAGTCTGTTGCCCTTGTTTTATTTTCTATAATACTCCATCCCTCCTAATTCCTTTGATGCTGGGTGACACAGGAGGTTGGGTTCACTGTTAAGATACCTTTCTGCCAGTCTTTGCTTTTTAGTTTGGCTTTTTTATTTCCTGTGGTGCTCCTTGCTTCTCGCTGCTCCTCTGTTCCTACATGGGTTCTCAATGGGCTGCAGTCCTTTCAGGGTTGTCTGTGCTCTGGCATTGGGTCATCATGGGCTGCAGTTGCCTCAAAGTGTACCTCTTCTCTCATGGAGCACCTCTTTCCATGAGTACTTTTCCAACCATGTCTCCAACAGTGTACTCTACCACATGTCTCCTTTTCTTCAAATGTGTCTTTTTACATATCTTGCATTTCTCCTTCTGTGTATCCTCACGTCTTATTTTTGCATTTTCTTCTGTGTCTCCTGTCTCTAGTGGCTATTGCCCTTTCTAAAATATGTTTGAGCAAAGGTAGCTTGTGCTGCTCTGACTGGTCGAGATTTTTGATGGATTGTTGTTTTAATCCACTTTTGGAGATGGCTGGAATCGACTATGACTGTCATGGGGCTTTTCATGGCATCCTATCACACAGATTGCCCCCTACTGCTGAAGCAGAATAGTGCTCCGTCAGAGTGCTCCGACTGTATAATTTCTTGGGTTTCATGGAAACACAACAAAGCTAAATTTGCTCCATAACATACACTATATCTGACTGAGAATCCACTGAAATGAGTTTTGGAAGGATGACCCATATTTGAGCCAGTGTCTGGAGAGTTACCTTGTGTTCAAATTGTCAGCAGAGCCCAATATGCACCCTTTAAATTTGCCTGAAATTCTCCACATCCACTTCTTCTCAAGGCTAGTTTTTCCTCTCTCTTTCATTAACTCATTCCCCTTGCCCCTCAAAGGGTCCTCTTGTATACATTTTCCTCCTTGTTTCTTTATAGGGTTTGAGTACCTTGTTTTGTTCTGCACGTTTCCCACTTCTGGTGTGTCAAACTGTCTTGAAATTTTGTATATGCTGTTATCTGTGAGAGAAGATTCACTTCAGTTGTTTCTTACCTTTCAACTTGCATCCATGTCCAACAGATG
The DNA here is from genome assembly GCA_013400335.1 of Eurystomus gularis. Lineage (NCBI taxonomy): Eukaryota > Metazoa > Chordata > Aves > Coraciiformes > Coraciidae > Eurystomus > Eurystomus gularis. The sequence continues at coordinate 33,644 of VZZY01008382.1, forward strand.
GAGGCTTTGAAAAAGCCATTAATATTATTCTTGGCACTAGAAAAAGGTAGTATGTGTATGTATGTGTTGCTAGTAATTTGTCTCGGCTCTGTAACGTTGGTTAGAGAAGCAGCCAGGTGGAAGGTAGTTGTAACAGCATCTGCTCCCATCAAACTCTCCTAGGTGCGTCACCGTGCTAATGCTGGAACTGAGAACTGAAGAGGTCAACGGTGACGTGCTGGGCATTGTGTTTCTGGCATGGAAGTAGTTCCTTATTTGTGTGTAGAGAGCTGGAGGCTCTTTATTTTCTCAGCTACAGACATGATTCTTCTCCCAGAGGAATAAGGAGAGCTTCTGTAATGACACCATATAGGAAAAAGTTAAGATCTGTAAACGTAAAATGCTTTTCTGTCCCCATGTGTGCTTTGGTTATGTTTCAGGAACCTGGCCTAAATGCAGCCATGGACATTTACATTCTTCTGTTTTGGAAACAGATGGCATTAGGAGCATTACCGGTCCTTCCATAAAGGGTTAGGTGGTCAGTCTCTAGCATAGAGTCTTTCCTTGCATTCATTTTTTTTCAGGGTTCAAAATAAAAACATGACAACTTTTTAATGGAATATTAAACTACTGGAATAAATGTTGCATCTATTTTCACCACTTGCTTTTTTGATGTCTGTGATTAGTGTACAAGTTCTCTGTTCATCCCATAACCTTTCCATAGAAAATACTGTCTTTTTATAATTTTGTTATAAATAACCTTCACAAGAGCTGTGGCTTTTCTTCCCAGTTTATTCATTCTTCAAACCCTTGCAGCCATGTGAGATGTCTCACACTTGCACTTCCCACTCCCAACTTTTATTGAGGTACTGTATCACTGCTAGTGTGGTCATCACAATGCTCCTTCTGTCATGTTTTCTGCCTTGAATCAGCCTAGAGTTCAGATGTTTAGCTGCTGCTTTTCTGGTTTTGGTCTTTATTCCTCCATCTCCAAGAAGAGAACAAAATCTTTATGTCTGCTTGTATTTGACACATGGGAACAAGGGTTTGGAACCTGCATAGTCTGCCTCATGTCTTGGTGCCCACTCAAACAGTGCTGTGGTGCTAGCTGTGAATTGGGTCTAAGCTTGCTTCTCCTGTTCACTGCTGAAGTTGTCAGTAGCTTGGCCTTCTCTGCTTCTCTTCCTGATTTTTAGATCCTGGACCTGAGTCTTCTGCAGTTTTCTGCTCTCATTCCAAGCAATTTCAAAGTCTGTACCAGTGACCCTTGTAGCTTCATGTTTTGCTAGCCATTTCATTCATGTTGCTGTTAATACCATTTCCCTCACGTGTCACCATGACCATCTTTTCTTTGCATCTATGCATTGGCTTCTCTCACACTGAACATTAAAGCTACTTATCTTCATTTCCCTTGGCCCCGAAGGACATAACCTCACTGTGTCATCTCTTAAAATCAAGATGTAAAACCTAACTGTCTTCAGCACCTGCAATGTATGCTTGTTCCATAATCAGACAGGGATTCCTTCACCTCTCCCAGACAGTGCTCCATCTTCCTGTTTACGTGAGCTCCCCATAACCTTCCACAAAACTTAAGCTTCCTTCTCTATATCTCTTCTGAAGAATGCTCCTTTTTTGGGGGGTGCCTGCAAGAGCCTGAAAGCACTTCTACTTCACTGTGTCATGTCACACTGATAAATTCTTGGTAACTGTTTCTATGTACTTCACCATTGTTGTTTATTTTCTTGTACTTAGATTCACAGAATGACAGACTGGTTTAGATTGGAAGGGATCTCTTCAGATCATCTAGTCTGGCTGTGCTGCACAAGCAGTGTCAGCTGTAGCAGGTTGCCTAGGATTGTGCGCAGTCAGGTTTTTGAGTATCCTCCAAGGATGTAGACTCTCTTGACAGTTTGTGCCAGTGTTTGACCACTCTGACAGGAAAAGACGTAGGGTATTTCCTCTTTTTTTTTTTTTTTTTTTCCCCCCCCTCCTTTATTTTTCAGACGGAACTTAGTCTGTTTTAGTTTGTGCCTATTGTTTAATGTCCTGTCATTGGGCACTATTGAGTGAAGAGGCTGGCTCTCTCTTCTTCATTGCCTCCCTTCAGGTATTTATATGCACTGATAAAAACTGTTCCTGAGTCGTCTTCAGGCTGAACAGTCCCAACTTTCTCAGCCTCTCCTCAGACGAAAGATTCTTTAGTCCCTTAATCATTTTTGTGGAACTTTTCCTGGACTCACTACAGTATGTCCACATCTCTTTTGTGTGAGGAGCCCAGAATGGGACACAGTACTTCAGATGTTACATCAGCAGTGCTGAACAGAGATGAACAATCACCTCCCTTGACCTGTTGGTAACAACCCTCTTAATGCAGCCTGGGATGCTGTTGGCCTTCTTTGTGTGAGGGTGCATTGCTAGCTTATTGTCAGCTTGTTGTCAACCAGGACCACATCCATTCAGCCAGTTGTCTACCTCCTTGTCCACTTATCTAACCCATACTTTGTCACTGTTGCCTATGAGGATGTTATGGGACACAGAGTCAAAAGTCTTACCAGAGTCAAAATATATACAGCTCTGTACTCCTCCACCAAGCTAGTCATCTCACAGAGGAAATGATCAGGTTATTTAAGTGTGAGTTCCCATTTGTAAATCTTCATGGACTATTTCCAATTGCCTTCTTGTCCTTCATATATCTGGAAATGGTTTCCAAGATTACATGCTCCATCACCTCCCAGGGACTGAGGTGAGGCTGACTGGCCTGTTATTTCCTGGACCTTCCTTCTTGCCTTTCTGAACGTTTTGGGCTGAGTGGCTTTCCTTTTTCTTCTTTGTAGTGACAATATTGATCAGTGTTTACAGCTTCTACACACTATGGTAATGTAATCATTAAGCAAAGCATATGATTCTCCTTTTTCTTGGTAATTTTAAGCTATACAGGTGCAAGCTGGGAAATAGAATTTGCAGCCCAAAGTTCTTCTCCTAAAACTTGGGCCTCTGCCATGTGAACTATTGAGTAGTGTTCTAAGATATAAAATAGAGTGACAGAGTATCATACCACTGCTGATCTCTATAGATAGATAATTCCATTGTGCATCTTCTCCCTGGGGCCATAGATTTCTAAACTGGTGTTTTCATTATTTTTCTGTTCCAGGCCGAAATGAGCTGATTGCCCGCTATATTAAGCTGAGAACAGGGAAAACACGCACAAGAAAACAGGTAAGTCTGAACTTTTCCCTGTAGACATGAGCTTCTTTGGACTACTAGACATAACGAGGGCTTATGAGAACTTTCTGTTCACTTGTGGTTGTTGAGCCAACCCTGGCTAATAAGAATGGTGGGAAGAGTCAGCTCAGGCATTTTACAGGATTATAATGCTCGTGTATCCCAACTATGTTGTGACACACATTTTTCTATGTTTAACAATGTGTGATTTTATTTGTTTGGTCTACTAATGAACATTAGTGGTCCTCTATATGAAGATTCCTTGTTCAGCCCAGACAGATGGACAACAATGGTGATTTTGAAAATACGGGGCCAGGGATAGGGAACATGGGTTTGCCTTCCTCCAAAAGGAGGCCAAGATAGGAAGCAAAAAGACCAGAACTCTCAGTCCCTAGATTTAAGGATGTGTTCTTTAGAGAGGAGGTCTCTGGCTTGAACTGGGAAAGGCCTTAAATGGCCCATCTTTGCTGGTCCCCCACCTCATTTCATGACACTTAAGTTATGTTTAGAAAAGGACCTCATTGCTACCTGAGCCCCCCCTCCCCCAACACTAAATAATTCCCTATTGCACAAGCTGCCTAAAGTATGTTTACTTCTACAAGCAGCTATCAAGTACTCCTTTGGAATGAAGATGTTTTTTGTCTTTAAATGCAGGTATCTAGTCACATCCAAGTCCTGGCAAGGCGGAAAGCTAGAGAGATCCAAGCCAAGCTCAAGGTATGATGGGTATCCTTTAATATTTCATAAAAGCCCTCTGAGTCAGCCATTCCCTCATCTATTCCCTCTTTGAATAGCCTTAAAAAGGTGTGAGATTAGCTATTGAACTGTAGTAGGCTGGGGAGGAAAAGGTACTTCCCAGGAAATGTTGTTCAAACATTTGTATTGTTGTAGCTCTGTGACGTCTGGAGAAATTCTATTTAAAGAATAAAGAAACAATAACTAAATTTCATGTGTCTGATTTTTACCTCCAGTTTACGCTGCTATTATCCAGTTCTGAAGGTCCCTTAGACTTGGGAATATGCAAAGAATGTTTACCTGAGAAGGAGGGGTTTATGGTTACAAATGCTGACCAGTAATCAGTCCCTGGTGTTGTGGTGGCCTTAGGAAAGGGTGGCATTACTGCAGTGCTATTTCTACCTCTGCTAGTGGTAGTGATGTGGAGTTGTCCATGAGAGAGTGTTCTATGTTGGCATAACCATTGAGAGGAAGCAATAAAGCTAGCTGGCATCTTCTCAGGTAAAATGGTACCAGCTGAACAGACTTTGCACTTGGTTTGGAGAGGCCTGGGCTAATGAGAAAGAAAATGGTTGACTACTTGCTTGAACAAATCTGTTCTGAGATCATGCTAATGAGCTGATACCTCTTGACATTTGTTTCTACTCAGATTTGAAGCAGGGAGATGGTTTGTGTGCTCGGTCTGAATTGCCAGAAATGTCAGGAAGGTTGAGTTTATGGGTGACAATTGCGCAAGAGGGTGTCCCCTGTTAGAATATGAGCCATCCAGAAAGGGCTTGCCAAGCAGGATGTGAAGTGCAGTCCTTGTTATGTGTCACGGAGACAGCCAGAGAAGGAAGGTGCCTGCTGACCTTCCTGATTTGGTATAAGAGATCTGGAAGGAAGTGCATTTGCTTCCCTGATCTTTCATGCTTCAGGTGACAATGAGTATCTTGACAGTCCAGCCCAGCTCTGATGGTTGAGTGGACAGCTGTTAGTATGTGCTTCCTCTTGGCTCGCTGGGCACCAGGAGAAGTAGACTGTGTGAGTGAGCTGTTGGCTCTCAGTCTTGACCAGTGCTGAAGTACATGCATTTCTATTGCAAGCAGTGATTATCTCAGAGTTATGACTGCAGTCCCCCATCCCATCGCCCGGTGTTGTGCCTGTCATTAGTCTGTTCTGTTTCCAGCTGCTCTGATAAAGAGAAGGAGCCACAACTTGCAACTACCTAATTCAGTGCTTCTAAGTAGGGCTGTCTAAGCTTGAAACCTGTGGTGCTGTTAAGTGGCCAATTCAGGTGGAGGCCTGCTTGAGAGGCAAGTTAGAGCGAGTAGGAAACAACAACTGCCCAGGGTGTTAAAAGATTTACTGCTGCTTATATCTGTAGCCTTGATTCCGTTCCTTGCATGTCGCAGCTCTGGGATTTGGCATGATTGAAAAGCCAGTCAGCCGAGCCCGTTTCCACTTAGCACACAGGAGCTGGCCGTTTTTGTTCTCAGAGAATGAAGGTGTCTCATGGAGCTTCATGGAGCCATTGGTGGTTCTCCTTTTACACCACTCCAGGCCATGCTGTGAGCTCTGCCCAGCTGCCTGCAGTGAGCCATTCCCCAGCACCAGACTGTTCCTTTCTGCCTGCAGAGGCAAGTCTGTAGCACTTATTCAACTCATTTCCTTCTTTGCTTTCACTAGTCATTTTCACAGAGCAAGGAAATGAAATCACAGAAGCTGCTGCCCTTCTTCCAAATTCCTGCTGATAGCTGTGTTTTCTTCTACCACTGTTCATTTTCCATAGCAAGTGTGTTTTCATATTTATATCCTAGAGTTCAGAGCAGCTACATGCTGATTCTTAGGGCAATTACTATAATACTACTGTCTCCACACAAACTGGGGAGTCTTCTCTAAGTGCACGCTGTGCCTATAACAGATAGAGGCGGGAAAATAAGGTAAAGCTTGGAGAAAAATTTGTTCCCTGAAATCAGTAGTTTTCCATATCCTGGGTGGCTAAAAGATGTCACTTGTACTAAGGAAAAAGAGGAAAGTTATGGTGGTATTATTAATATTATGCACTTTGAGAATAATAAAAAGCAAACATTGCATTTTTGCTTAATTTTTTTTCATAGTGGAAACAATAAATAAATACTGAACTGTTAGCTGAAAGAGAAAATAGATGTCTTTTTCAAAAACATGCTGTTTCCAGCAGTCTGACAGGCAATGAAACAGCACAGAAAAACACAACAGAGGATAATAGATAAAAATATTTTCCATTCTTAATTATTACTTTTTAGATTTTTTTTTAAATATTTAATACCTCCAAAAGTAAATGTGTCTTCCCTATAAAGTCATATATAAACCCAAGTAGACAAACACAGTTTTTCCAGTGAGAAAGTAAAGGGAGGAAAAAACATCCTTTTCTGGAATGGCAACTGGGAAATTGTCCTTATGTATGTCATGAAAAAACAAAAAAGAATCCTTACCTTTGAAAAACATTGTAGGTAATCCTTAATGTATTCCTAAAGCATCATTTAAACTGGATTCTGAAAGACCTTCCCATAGCTTTGGAGAATCTTAGGAACTTTTCTAGCAATTAAAATGTTTCCCTTCCATTCACTTGAGTGATACCAACAGGAGTCACAGATACTGTAAAAAAGAAGATATGTAAGTTTTGCCCATTCCTACTATAATTCTACTTAAACATTATCATTTATTCTTGAGCTTTTGTTATACTTTCTCCAAATGTTTTTGTTTTAGACACACGAGAATTTCTGGGCTTTGAACTTTAGAAAAACCTTAGAGGAAGTGGAAGGGTTAGAGAGAATGGAGACCCAAGGGTGAGAATGTACTGCAGTTCAATGAATGGAAGTGGGAAGTGAGAATTCCTGAAAACAGGAGCGTACCTCTTTCAGAAGTTTCTCCAAGCCACAAATTCATCTGTGGCATTGCCATTATAATTATAATGTCACAGATAAATGAGGAGTGTTTGAAGGATGAAGATTAATTGTAGGGAAGGTAGGAGGAAAGACAGAATGTGGGAAAGTTTCTGTTTGTCTGTTTATTCCTTGGAAGAGGAAATGAAGAATGCTATTTGTTTTAAACATACATCAGAACCCCTAGTTGTTGCACTGTCACTACCTGTAAAAATATGTACAATTCCACGGCCCTGTTAAAATACAAAAAAGAATGTTCTTGCATGTGTGCCCTCGGAGATTATTAAGATTTCCTGTTTCCCCAGGTATGGGAATAAAATGATCAACTCTGATTGAGACTAATGCAGTCCCAAATTGAGGTAGTCTTTTTTGCAGTGATCATGACAAACTCCTCTTGTGAGCTTGTATTAGAGGCTTTTTTTGGTAAGCAAGAGTTTTTCCTATTGAATATTCTTACCAATAATTAAAACACAAGAGTCCATTAGGGTTGTACTTTCCATAACACAACATTTCAGCTGTGTGGCTGAAAGCCTTCAGACAGAAAGAATAAATGCTTAGCAGTCTAAACCAGTGATCCCAGTATTTCAGAAAGGACGATTAATCATATCTGGAGCTATAGTAATGGATGAAAGACTTACATGCTTTAAGAAGTTCTTAGCACAGTTTTCGGTGAGTCTCCTGCTCACGTTTTCAGCGATGCTTGTTCACTACAAAGAAGCTGATGAGAATCCTGGTTCTGCAGCATTAGACCAGGCAACTTGTTTATCATTATAATAATTCTGTTTTTTTCTTTTCTACTCTTGCCCATAGGATCAGGCAGCTAAAGATAAAGCCATGCAGAGTATGGCTACAATGTCATCTGCCCAGATTATCTCTGCAACTGCCTTCCATAGTAAAATGACCTTGCCTGGTCTCCCACGACCAGCCTACCCTGCTGTTTCTGGGGTGAGTGAATCAGTGTCTTGGCAGAGTTGGGCTTAAGACACTTGAGTATTTGAAAGGATGTTGGGACCTGCTCAGGAAAATCCTGAGAACATCAGAAAGAATGTAAAACAAATCTGTCATATGGCTTCAACAGTTTGGGTCTGCTTCTTTGATCACACTGATGTAAAACAACAGAGTTTCACCATATGTGTGTTTTTGGCGTTTTTTTGTTTCTTCAATAACACAAAGTGAGGGAACAATCAGATTCTTTGGGTCTTCAGCTGCCTGAAATATTTTTAGGTGTATCACTTTCTTAGTCCAGTATCTTGTTGGATTAAAACCATTTGCTCTATCCTGACCCTTTCTCAAGCCTATGATTAGATCACAAACTGATGGACCTTATATAAAATCCTTAATAGAGAAGGCCTGTCAGCATTCCCTAACCTTTGAGCCAGGCCTAGTGAACTTTTGCTGAGCATTGATTTTTGCCAAAATAGTCCCCCGGGGAAAAGGTCCCTCCAAGACAGTAAGCATCATTAAAGCTTTGGAGATGGAGGCACAAGGTGCATGTATAGTATTTAACGCTAAACATCGCTATTGGGTCAGTTGCTTGCATGTCACTGGTAGTAGCATGTAGAAAGAAAACAAAGACCAATCAGAAGCTCCACAAGGATGAAACCAGGAATGTAGAAAGAAGAAACATAACTCAGTCACATCTTTACAAGTCTGTGAGCTTGTGGTTTCTTTTCTCAAAAAGGAGGAAGCCTTGCTTTTCCTCTCTATCCTAAGAGTGGTGACTTTTGCCTCTATGTTGTTCTCTTGCAGTTTTGGCAAGGAGCTTTGTCAGGCCAAGCTGGATCTTCCCAAGAGTGAGTATCTCTTCATATGAGCATCCAAAGCAGCTGCTTCTGCTGCTTCCTGCATGCTGCATGAGAAACACCATTAGCTATTAAAAGATTTATAAAATGCTAAGATAATGTAGTCTTTGCTCTCAAACAGTCCCTGACTATGGATCTGAGACTTAAGGTCCATGGTTGAAGACAAACTGAGAGTCATGCAACAATCTTAAATACATAAAATTCTATGTCTTCATATGCTACCTTTTCCATGAATTATACCCCTCTTGATGTGTCCCATAACTCAAGCAGCCTAGTATGGGTTATTTTGGGGAACTGCTGAAAATAGCAGCCTGTTAGATGTGAGGCTGCTGCAGCTCCATGCTCCCAAGTTCAACCAGTAGCAAGGCTGAGCAGGTATTCCCAGTAGGTACACACATAGATGTGCGTATACATTGCACATACACACATGGCTGGCCACACAGGATGACACTGACAGAATGCTCAGGGCTCACACAAGTACAAATGGCACCAACAGCCTCATCCTCTTTCCCTTTCTGGCTGATGAGGGTGAAGGTGTGTTAGTGGGAAATACACATGCACTATGGATCCATCCCATAGCTGCTCTGGGATCCCTTGTCTTCCTGTGTGCTGCCACTCAGGAATGTGAGCCCCTAATGCCACAGTTGCTGGTGCAAGCCTCTACTCACACATGCACACACACGTGCATGTGCCTAAAACACACACATGCTGCAAATCTCTCCAGTAATGCTCAGTCCACCCAGTTGCTGGATCTTCACTTCCCCTGGTTTACATCCCACAGACATAAACATACACACCCAAACTCTTCTTTCAGTTGGCCTCCAGACTCCATATTCTCTCTGCCATTTGGCCTGAAGCTCTTGGTCCTTCTGAAGGCATCCTTACCCCTGGAGACACACGGAGCTAGTTCCCTAACCATCTATTTGCTGGCTAGTCTGGCTTGATAATGACTAGTGATCACACCATCACTTCCTGCTGATGCTCCAGAAACAAATGCATACACAGAACTGGGAGCTCCCATTCAGGAAAACAGTTAGAAATGGAATTGAATGAGAAGATAGGACAAACTGCACTGACAAGATGCAGGCCATGGCCAGACAACTGTACTGACCTTACATGCAATTGGAACCTTTTATCACCATATTCTCTCTAAACATCCCCATAATAAATCTTGTACAATCCCCAAATGTTCTTCCTTTGCTTTCCATACGTGTTCTGTACCATCTGGGCAGTAGCCCCCTTGCAGTTTGTAAGGTAACCCTGCTGGCTCACTGCCTTGGTTCCACACCTGGACAAAGGGGCTGATGCCTGTCCTGTGACAGCCCTGGGAGGGGTCGTGGCAGGGGTATTTGTCTCTCTAATGGTGTTACTGGGGCTCCCCTGCTCCACTGTGGAGATGAGCCTTTGATGGGCTGATCCTTCACCAATGATGGCCTGCGTATAGCTGTGTCAGAGTATTATCCAGGTTGCTCCACCTGCTGTTGTTCTTGTGCTCTTTTGTTTGGATGGAGACACACTTTTTACCACATAACAGCAACAATTTAAGCCAATTTAAGGACAAGCAGCTGGAAGGATATGTATTCTTCACCCAAGCCACGTGTTCTGCTCTCTTGAGGTTCTATTGCTAATGTTTGTGGAGTAGATCAGGGAACAGATACTATTAAAATGTTTTGTGGGGAAAAATGGCTAGTAAAAGAATGGAAGCAACCCTAAGAGAAATAAAAAGTACATTTTTTTTGCCTTCAGCTTGAAAGTGAATGAGGAAGCATAAATGTAAACAGTTCATTTAGAAGCTTGAAGTATCTCCCACCCCTGATGTCAGATGATGTCTCCAGATCCTGATTTTTCTTACAGTGGTGTTAAAATGGAGCTGAGCTGCCTTGAAAGCTAAGATCAGTTGCATAAATTTAAATCTATCTGTGGTCAAAATGAAAGGAGAAAGGCACTAGTGTATTAACAGGCTGATAAGGATCTCTGAATAAGTCTGGAGGGACACCCTGCTGAAGAGCTGCAGGGAAATCTTTTTCACTCCAGTTCTGGTTTTTAAGCCTTTCTCCATAACCCTTTCTTGTCCACACAGAAAGATAATTTCCCTAAGACTTTTATACCACTTTTTCCCTCAGAAGAAATACTTGATCTATTCTGTGCAAACGGTTAAGAATCTTGTTTTGTTTTTGTTAACCATCTATCTTTGTGTACTTCTGTAGTGTGAAACCTTTTTCTCAACAACCTTATGCTGTACAGCCTCCGCTGCCATTACCAGGTAGGTCAGGAAATGTAGTTCTTTTCTTTGAAATTATATTCCAACTTCAAAAATAGAGAACATTTAAAAAGGTTTAAAAATTAAAAAAAACAAGTTACCTATTGAAACATTTCAGTGAGCTGAAAAATATTTTTAATATAATTTCCCTTGTCGTTCATTCCCATCCTTTTACTGAGAGAGCTGAAGCTTTTAATTTTGTTTAATTTTTTAAAAATTTTTTTCTTGGTTTAGGTTGGTTGTTTTGGGGTTTCTTTTCCTCCTGGCTCAGCATAAATAAAAGTTCATATATCTCTATTGTTTTTCCACCATGCTGCATGTACTAGACCACTGCTTTACATCATAACATGATTGCCTGTCCAGTTTCCCATTAAGTGGAACAACTAATGTTTTTTGCTTCTCAGTGTCCCCATTTTGAGAGGTTAATGGTCACATTAATGGTGATGCTTTGTTCTGATAATAAAGCAGTTTATTTCACTGCTCATTTAGGGCTCAATCTAGGTCCTCATAAAGTCGCTGTTTTCTCTGGTGTCAAAACCAGGTAGATTGACTTTTACATCATTATCAACCCTGATAGCGCTATCTTAGCAGAGGGTAGCTGACAAGCCGTTTAGAACATAGGTAGAGTGAGGACCTTGTGAATCCTTTTTTTGCATGATGATTGCAGTCATAAGAACATGTAATCAGTCAGCTTTGACAATAGATGCTTTACTGGAAAGCTATTACCAACTTTTCTCTTTCTAAATTTTGTTATTTAAATCCTGTGTGCTTAGGGTTTGAGTCTCCTACTGGCCTCTCACCTTCCCCATCAGCACCAGCTTGGCAAGGACGAAGGGTTGCCAGCTCCAAACTTTGGATGTTAGAATTCTCTGCATTCTTGGAACAACAACAAGACCAAGACACAGTAAGATGCACACCTGACTTCCACCCCTCATTAGTTTTTTGGTCTTCAGGTAGCTCCTGTTCATCATGGATATGTTATACTACTGTATGTGTATGGAAATGCTTCATTGCTCTACTGAGAATAGAAAGCCATCTTTGGGCAACATAAGGCATCCTCTTAGAGGATAGAGTTGCCTATAGCGATATAGCCAGCTCTGTGCCATGTGCTTCTGGCCTCCCTTTCCAGGGTCATGGATGTTCACATACCAGATCTCAAGGCACTGAGATCATAAGACAGTGGTACAGCCCCTGCCGGGCTATTCAGCTGTCCCGTTCAGCCTTGGAGGATAGACCCAGAATCAGATGATGGTAAGATCACATGAAGCCACGTATTTCTCTGGTGTGCTGGGAACTTAAATTAGAGGGCAACTGGGATGAATTTGCATCAGTGTGTTTTCATGGTGCTGCCTATAAAGTGAAAGCAGTAAGATTTGCCTGCTTCACTAAACCTTGTGATACTGCATTTTGAGATATACATTGGTGATGGGCCAGCTACATTTCCTCTGTCTGAGATAAGAAAGTTTAGAAAATGTGGCTGATACCTTGCTGTGGGTTTTCAGGCAGCTTTTAGTAGGACAGGAGCATTGATGTTTGACTGAGTAATCTGTGACAGGTAACACTGTTATAGCAGCAGCAGCACAAAGCAATGATTTAGGAGTGAATATAGGAATATAGGAAAAAAACAACAATAATGTTTTAGAAGAAGCAAGAAGCATGGACGTATTGATAGGAAAGAAAAATCATCATGAGCTGGTATTAGCAGAGATATCTCTGCTACTAATTCTGCTCTTTTAGAAAGTGCTATCAAATCTTCAGTGACTTCCAGTAGTCTTCTGTGAAGAACAGGAATGTTCAGTATGTACTGAACAGTATTGAATGATTTCCTCATTCCATGTTTTTCTTCTTCTTACAGTATAACAAGCACCTGTTTGTGCACATTGGGCAGTCAAGCCCCAGCTACAATGACCCCTACCTCGAGGCAGTGGATATCCGGCAGATCTATGACAAGTTCCCTGAGAAGAAAGGAGGCCTGAAGGAGCTCTTTGAAAGGGGGCCAGCTAATGCTTTCTTCCTTGTCAAATTCTGGGTAAGGAAAAGACCCTTTGTAGGGTACCCATTTGCTATGACATTTGCACTTTAAAAGCAGTGGTCCTGCTAGCTGTTAGAAAGCTGCAGTCTCCCTACAAATTTTCCCTGCGCAGGCAACTTAATACAGCCACAACTGTCACTGGAGATCTTTCCTTGACTGCAGAAGGCACTCATTCAGACCTGGAGCAAGATGAGTCTTCCACAATGTCATCTGTAGAGTTGTTCTTGACTAGTGTCTAGATTTTATTTGCTAATGGTGTCTTGGGCCTCGTAAAATTTTTATTTATGTACAAGAGAAGAATTTAGAGGAAATTATTCTCTGCGTACTCTTAGGTGTTTGCTTCTCCCAGCATTGAGTAAATTCTCAGTCAGAGGCAACATTTTCCCATCTCTTCTCCTATCTCATTAGCTGCATTTTGTGTTATTCAGGTACTAATAACTTAGAGATATTTACTGCATGTTTACTGCAGGCACAAAGTCATACAAAAGATAAGAGACACGTGTAATGAAATTGGATTATGCTGATAATATATCACTGAAATAATTTCCAGTAAGTTGGCAGAAATTAGCCTGGCGAAAGCCTACTCACTCAATTTGGATTTTTGTGTTAGCTGAAATTTGCAAAAATGGTGCCATTGTGCTTCAGGGTACAAACAAAATAGTTTTGGTGATCAATATTATCTTAGGTATTACAAGACTAAAATTAATAGCAGCTTGGGGCGCTTGCATGCTAGATGGCTGAGAAATGAGCTTTTGTGTCTTACAGTCTTCATACAAACTGGCACTAGAAAGCCTCCTCAGCGGTGCTTTGAGGGTAAGGAAGAGTTAACTTAAGTACCTTAGGATGCAACTTCATAGCTGTCCCAAGCCTAGTCTTTCCAGAACTGAGTTGGAGAATGTTGGCTGGGAGTCTGCTGTTCAAGTGTCTGATGCTCACACTGTTAGTTGCTGGTGACATAATTTTACTACCCACAGACTGCGTGCTACTGAGCTAGGCTCCTCACGGGATTAGCTTCTGTTAGAGTACAACAAAGCCTGCTTGGGAAGGTTGAAACAAAGTAGAAGACCAGCTCTGTTCTGGGTGCAAGACGAATACCTGGGAGAAACAGCAGCACCTTGCTGAGAAGGGTATCCTTTGACAAAATCTAGGTAGTGATTGCCCTACTAAGAACTGTCTGGAAAAGGAAACAGAAGTGTGATATGATAAAAGAAAGGAAAAAGTCTAAGAGGGGATAGTTTCTAAGAAATGGTCCTTGGAAAAGTAGGAGCTGTAAGAGCTGCTTTCTGCTGGGGGATAGCGATCTCAGGAGACTCTCCATGTCGAGGTGAAGAGCACTGGCTCCTGCATGGCATCACTCTGAAGTGCTTTGGACGTTTGAGGAACCAAAAGGAAGAGCTCCAAAGGAGGCATTACATGTAGTTTTAGGCTTGAAGAACCCGAGGCAGGAACCTGCCATTATTGCACTAAGCATTGAATATACCAGATGATCTCCTGTGTACCAGAAGCCTAACACTAAACACCAGGCTTGAGGTTTCTTGACATTGCTCATAGCACTTAGGAGCTAGGGTGACTGAGAAGGAGATGTTCATGTTTGTTCGATAGTGCTTTAAATCATTTATACAATAACTAAGAGTTGTTAGTTTGAAACATAAGCGATGTTTGCAATTCTTCCATGATTTTGGCATTGAGCGTTTGGTACAACAAACTAACTCTTGGACTTGGATTGGCAGGTTGTGTATGACATCTGTGTGACATTTCTCTGTGCTCCAAGTGCATTCTAACACACAACAATGAACCTGAGACATTAGCCTCCCAACACATGGGCAGTGGCAGCTCTGCTCTTTTCCAGTGTAAGATTATCTCTACCACCTGTTACTTAGTTCTCCGCATGAACTCCTGCTAGATGAATCATTATTAATAGTTTGGGGAAGAGGCGTTTTCAGGGCTTTGCACATTAGTAGAATGGTGCACTTGTATCTTAAAGCTGTCAGAAATTGTAAGACTCTGGGTGGAAGACAGAATGAAAATTACAAACCAGGAATTCAGGACAGGCAGTACTTTGACCAGAGCAGCCATCTGCAGAGGGGTAGGGCAGGAAAATTGCTTGGGAGACCTTTACTGCCAACGATGAACAAATGTAATAGTTTCTTCTCCTTAGTGATAGGCAAATGGAACCAGTCAAATCACTCAGTGTTTTCTTTCCAGTGAATGAATTATACTTTTGTGGAAGTGGCTGAAGGGATGAACTGAAGATGCTTGTCTCCTGTCCCAGGCAAATCCTGTCAAAGCCTCGGCAGTGCAAATTCTCCTCAGCACTCTGCACTGCTGATTGTGTGCCTTCAATCCTGACCTGGCAGAAACTGCTTGGAGAGCAAGGAGTTGGTAATTTGGTCTCCACGTCTGTTCTGTCCTTGGCACGCCTTCTCAGGCAGCAAAAAAGACAGCAGTTAGCAACAGAAATTTTTATGATGTTTGCACTTTTATTTTCTGAGAATGGATCTGACAGCCCATTAATTTCACCTGTAGTTACCAGCACCACCTCCTACCAGTAAGGGCACCTTACCTTATATCAGGGCACTCTGTTAATGGCACTTTTTTCATCAAAGTTATTCTCCACAGTGTTCAGTGGTATAGAGAGCAGACAGAGAGACTGAATTGCTGAGGGAATTTGCCTGCTGGGTGTCAAAATAACACGATCCTGGGGGGCTAGCTAAGTTGCAGCTACCCATACTGTTGGCAAGAACTTCTGCTGTCTTTGGCTAGCCCTTCTCCCTTTCTTGGAGGCTAACGCTGAAATGGCATGAGTTTGGACTGTTCTTAAAGAATTTTTCAGTGTATGCCTTTCCATTGACCATGGGGGACCTGTGTACAAGATACCAGCAAGCAATGGTTTCCCATGGCTTTTAATGTCATTTGGACTCTTGTCCATCGTTGCTTTTTGAAGTCTCAGGTAAGCTGAAGACTGATTCTTAAAAGTCACGTTTCCCTCTGTGAAGAGTTTCAGAGAAATTTTGATTCACAGCCTCATCCTAGTGGGAATGAGGCCTTTCTCAGTAACCAGTTGTGAAACTCACTCCCAAAAATCTTGTTGTAGTATGTGGTTAGGACAGTGCACAATGCCAACTTTCCTTTGTTTCTTTTTTGGGGTTGCAGAAGTTGAGTGATACACTCAAGCTCATCACAGCTGCTAAGATATTCAGACCACCATTATGATTAAAAAAAAAAGTAGCTTGTTGAGGGTTACTATGCCCTTCCCCGAACAAATCCCTTCTATTACATCTAGAAATCACGTCTCATAGGTATTTAAAAATTCTGCTTACTTCTCTTGAAAGGAGGAAATCTCAGATCTTTCCCCCCAGATAGGCAGTTCTGCTCTCACATGCATTGTGTAGATCTCTGAGATGTGCTAGATCACAAATACCTCAGTGATTGTAGTTTTAGCATGTTTGGAAGTTATCA
The DNA here is from genome assembly GCA_013400335.1 of Eurystomus gularis. Taxonomy (NCBI): domain Eukaryota; kingdom Metazoa; phylum Chordata; class Aves; order Coraciiformes; family Coraciidae; genus Eurystomus; species Eurystomus gularis. Next base: position 50,036 of record VZZY01008382.1, read on the forward strand.
AGCAAGCTATAGACAAGTATGTCACCTGTGCTGAACTTGCACAGTAAGTTGAATGCATCCCAGACACATCAGATTGCTGCTATGTTAGAGTGTGCACTACTTTTTGCATCTAGAACTTCTTGGACAGAAAGCAAGAACCTTGACTTTATCAGAAAAAGCAGTATGGTCCAGTTGGTGGCTCATAACTCAGATTTAGCTTGTAATATGCCTCATCTATTTGAGGTTCTATCTTTGCCCTTGAAGAGACGAAGAACAGCTGTTTCAGTTCTGGACACAAGCCAACCAGCTGAATGGTGCTGCTCCCCCTGTTTCGGTCCCACCCTGTTGCTAGCCATGGCTAGTAGGAGCCTGAGGGGCAAGGCAACTCAGCCCATTGGCTGTGTGCTTTCCTAAGTCCTGACTATGGCTGGGCTAAGGAATGTATTCAAGAGTTACATCACCTGCTGTTGGACATACTAGTGCGTTCGCCAGCAAGGAGCTAAGGAACCTAGGTTTTAGTCTCCAGGTCAGAATCATACCCATTTATGTGTTGAATAAGTCCATGTATTCACAGACTATAAAGTGAATATTAGCTTTCCTAGTTGATGAAGTGCTGGGAAGATGAATTTCCTTTAAGTCATAGTCACTGTTTTTCCCTTGCATCTTTGAGGGGTGCAAGGTACTGGACAGAGTGAAGTAGGCCTTTCTCTGCTCACCTTGGGTGCTCACACCAGGACTGTGTGTGCTTTGACACAAGGTTTTCTTTAGAGAAAGAAACTGTGAAAATGAAGAGTAAAGAAGAGTCCTTTTTCCCAAAGCAGCAATTTCTTGTCCTGATGGCCTAGGTGTTTTGAGGAGCTCATAGGAACCTAAGCGTGGAGGCTGTAGCATTTTTAGATGTTAAGTTAAAAGCAGCAGTTCTTTTGGCCATTAGACATCCCATCATTTTGTTCTGATGCAATCCTGAGAAGTTTAACTGCATCCATTAGTGATTTAGCTCAGTGTCCAGTTGACATTGAGAAGTTAATTTGGCTATGGCAGATAACTGCTCTTCCTCAATTTTCTGCCTTGTCTTCCTTCAGGAGGAAATCATCTCAATAGGAGGGAAAACTAACAGATTAAGTTCCATTCCTGAGAGGTTCTTTGGCCTTCTGTTCATGTACATCATTGTCATTTTCAGTTTAGATGAATAAATCAGGTTGCAAATAATTCAACAGCACATGTGTATGCAAAATAATCTGGTATGAGGGCAGTAACTTCCCCAGGAGGATGGGAAGGAGCAGCTGTGAATATGTAAATAAGTTGTAACTGTAAGGCCAGCAGCATCTGAGGTGCTGCAGTCCCATTCTCCTGCAAATGTGAACTTGGAACCCTCTGCTAGCTGCTACTGTCATTCCCTGGAGTTGCTGAAATTCTATGTATCTGTGTTTATGGGCTGAGATTTTCAGAGGTGACAGAGGGAGGTGGGTGCACAGCTCTTGTTGACTGACCACCCTAAGATATGTCTGACGGTCCTAGCCGATAATATGGGACATGCTTTAGAATAAAAGATGCAGTGTAAATGTCAGGGAGTTCCAACATGACCTTATCGTTTCACTCTAACAGGGCTTTCAGGAACGTAATTGTATGTAATAGTGAATGGCAATGACTGCTTAATTAAAACAGTGTTACCTTAATTTTGCCTGCTGCCAGATAGTTTAATGTTGATCAACTAGATGTTAATTAGCTGTGAAATTCTAGCCCGATCTTTTGATGGGAGACTTGCCAAACTGTGGAGGCATCTAGAGTGGCTTCTTAGGTCTAGTGAAGCTTTCCTCATAAAGTGCAACTAGCACCTTTCTGCTTTGCCTCATAATTACTGCACTTTTTAAAAATTTTGCCATTAAGACCTTAGAGGAATGTAACTGTAACTTTACTAGTGAAAGCCTGAAACTGTTTGTCTGATTCTGCAGTGAGAACCTCTGCTATGTTTATGTAGCAGTGGTCCAACCAAGTTTTTTTGCTTCAGTTTTCACTGACAGTTGCTCTCCTCATAGTCCTCAAGTTGATGGCCCACAAGACAGGGACCAGGTGGACAAAGTCCCTCCCAATGTAAGCAAGGACAAGGTTCATGACCACCTGAGGAACCTGAACATAAATAAGTCCATGGAACCTGATGAGGTGCATCCCAGAGTACTGAAGGAATTGGCTGATGCAGTTGCCAAGCCACTCTCCATAACATTTGAGAAGTCATGGCAGTCAGGTGAAGTCCCCAGCGACTGGAAAAAGGGAAATATTGTACCCACCTTTAAAAAGGGTAAAAAAGAAGACCCTGGGAACTACCAACCTGTCAGCCTCACCTCTGCGCCTGGGAAGATCATGGAACAGATCTTCCTGGAGGATGTGCTAAGGCACATGGAGGACAGGGAGGTAATCCTAGGTAGTCAGTAGGGAGGCTGGACCAGGTGACCTCTAGAGGTCCCTTCCAGCCTAAAACATTCTATGATTCTGTAGCCTTGACCCTTTGTTCTTTTGACTCAGTGGGACAATTTCTTTGGAAAAGCAGCACTGAGTCCATACGTTGTGTTTATCATCACAAAGAGACATAACTGAGCAAGATTGTGAAGGACGGCTAGTCCAGTTCCTCTTTGGAGAAGGGAAGGAATTAAACTTTAATCAGACAGTTTGGAGTATGGGTAAAGAAACAATAGTTAGTTGCATTGACATGTAGATGAGTATTACAGTAACTCAATAAAAACCTAATCTAGAATAGAGTAGCATTGTTACTCTCTAATACATCTACATTTGTGGTGCAAACGTAGCTGTGTAACTATAGTGGGGAAAATTTGATGGCAGGGACTTCAGCATGACCATAATAATTCACTTGGCAACCTGAACTATGATTAAGTCTGTAATGCCTATACCTTGTTCTTCTTAATACCTGTGCTACCAGGTTAAAGCTAGTCTGGATTTACCCACACATGCTACTCCAGTGTAGGCAAGCCATCAGAGCATAGCAGTGTATTACAGTTGTTTAGGTAGTCATGACAATGTAAAAGCTTCCAATCTGCCTCCAGCTATTGTTTCCAAGCCTTGTGCAAAAGTTATCACCACCTCAGTGGTGCAAATGTGAATGATGTAAAATTATTTTTTAAGAAGTTTTATATCCAAATGGTTTTACTGATGTATTTTAATGCATGTGCCCAAATTTCTCTTCAGCTCAGTGACAAGGCAGAAAATGACGAGGCCAAAAAGGGATAAGTTGTTAAGAGAAGTCGGGAACTTATTCAGCTGGATAAATTATTTCATGAAGCTATCTTCTGAGGAAGAGCAAACATAAGAATAAAATAATTGCCATCTTTGTATGAGTATCTCCTGATAAATCAGAGGATGCTCTTGAATATATAATGTGCTGGAGATGACAAATTTAGGAAAACATAAAGGAAACAGTGTACAGCTGGTGTAAACTGGTATGAATGTATTACACATGTAGGGCCAAGCGTATTCACAAGCGTTGAAGATCTGTCACTACTTCAGAGGAGGGATTATACTTAAAAGGGGGAGTCATAGACAAGGGAAGCCATTCCAACAAATGGACTTTCTTTCACCTACAATCTATGAAGATGGTACAGCTATTAAGGATTTTTGTAGAAACTGTGCAAAACAACACAGTCATTTTGAAGAGTGATATGTGAGCATGTATCATAGAATCATAGAATGGTTTGGGTTGGAAGGGACCTTAAAGATCGTCTAGTTGCCATGTATTTAAATACTGCCATATATTTAAATACTGTGCTGTTATGGCCTTCCTTAAGAGTAGGGTGAGCAGAGTGAAGCTCTGCGTCCATCCCTAATGCTGCCAGTGTTGATGTGAATATTAGAGCATTCTGCCATCTTGCCTGGACTGAATCTTTGTCCCACTAGAATTATCTGAATGGTACAGCTGCTAGTCTAGGAGATACCCCAGGGGATGCATTGCCCATTGTACATGAAAAACCTATCCTAAATCTGTCTTTCACATGCTTCTGAGTTTGTAATTAAAACAAACAAAAACCCGAAAAACCAAACACGGTACTTGGATTTTGTTGGTTTGTTTGCTTGGATCTTCTGTGGCATCATTTATCAACTGCAGATGATAGTTTTTCTCTAGGTGGAAATGTGTGCGCACAGTGGCACAGTGGCAGCAATGCCCCAGTGCTGTGCTAATGGAAAATGGAACTGAATTTTCTGAAATAAATATGGAGGTGGTTTAGCACTTCTTCACACACCTGAAGTGGCAAGTTAACAGCCATGGGAATTTGACTGAATGGAAATACTGCACATTATTACATGGCTGCTTTTCCTGCTAGTGCTTTTGGCATCACTGTTGGCAAAATGCTGAAGTCTTCTGTGACAATAACTCTGTGTGATGGGAGATGCTGGTGAGTGTTGTGGTACAGAGATCACCCAGCCCAGCTGGCTAGGGGCAAAACTTTTAACTTGAGAGGAATGACAACAAAGTGTGGCTTCTAGTAGGTTACTAGTTACTGCTGTAGTTACTCAAACACAGCATTCATTAGAAGAAGTAGTCCTGCCTTCTGCTTTCCTTGTTGCTACCTATCCTCCCAACACATGTACTTTATCTGAACACACACAGGTGCTTCTGAATCAGGTCACAGAACTGACCCCATTGAGAACTAGCTGAGCAGTTCCTCCTAAGTCTTGTAATACAGCTACAGAAACACTTGTGTCAGTACAGGAGGAATGGGGAGGCACAAACTGCTCTGGGACAGTGAGACTGCTCTCCTGTGGTGTCAGGAACAGCCTGGTGTTAGCAAACTACAACTTTGAGGTGCAGTTTTCCAAGACATGCAAGCCAACCTGAGTATGTGTTGCTGTGAAACTAGGCAGTCTTTCTGCCCTCAGCTTTTGTGTGTGTTCCCACCTCTTCCAGCCCCTGCGGCTTTGTGGAGATTCAAGTGAGCTTTGTTATCTGACTGAGAACTAAGTCAGCAAAACCACAACAAAAGTCGTTTTGGTTGGGATCAGCTCTCATCTGGCTAACCACAGAGTTGTGCCACCATTAGCAATTGTACAAAGGCAGCAGCAAGCTTGTGGGGCTACGGATGGGGAGAAGGCTGGACTGGCGCTTTCTAGATTGACTTAAACCTCCTGTGAAATTGCTACTTAAGAGAAATAAGCTAACAGTATTATATCGTGGCAGAGAAGAGATGGGTATTTTATATGGGAAAAAAAAAAAAGGTGAATAATTATTGAGATGGTCCTGTTCCAAGGCTAGCATTTCTTGTCCCAAGCACTGCTCTACAGTCTTGGATAAAAAATCTTCACTGACATCTGCTAAGAAAACCATGCTAGAATGGCATCTGATGCGGTCCTATTCACACTGTATCCACTGTAGAAACTGTTTCCTGTTTCTCTCAGTTCAGCGGGAAGAATAGAATAGTCTGAAGTAGCCTATGGGAACTGATCATGGCTTTTCTGCTGATGGAAGCTAGCACCTGGGCTTGTGGAGTACAGAGCACCTCTACCCTTTCAGTCTGGGTATTCCCACGCACCCCTCCCCTTGTGTTTTCAGAGCTTAAGGGAACCGCCTCTTGTTTTCATAACTGTGGTTTGAAGGACCCCTGGTGGAAGCTTCAGACAACTAGGATTTTTAGGAGCTGGGTCCCAACATGAGGCATCGGTTGGCCCACTTTAGGCACCCACATTTGAAAACTGGCTGCTAATGGAGATGGGTTTATATTGAGGTGGAACTGGGCTGGATCCATCAGCTACCTGCATTCCTTATGTTGCATCCTGTCTGCTTACATTCTTCATATCATAGTACCTGAACCTAACGTGTGTGTGTGTACTCACACATCCTTTCTCTCTGCTCTGTCTCTTTCCCCTTACCTGCATATCCAGGGTGGAAAAGCTTTATTAGAGTTGCTGTACTCTTACTTTTCCTCCTTAGTGAGGCAGCTCAGCCTGTCCTGGCTGTTGCATTGCTCTGTTTCTACAACGCCCTCCTGTCTGCTCTCCGCATGCTTTGTGAGTACTTCCACACTGTCCTGGCACTGTTTAGTTATGTAAATATCAGCTAAGGCAAGGGGTTGTGTCATATGTTTTTAATGTTAAGAGGACATTCTACCAGATTTCCCCAATGTGTATGCAAATTCCCACCACCATTTTCTGAAGCGGGAGCTGGATTTTAGTGCTTACTCTTCAGATTCTCCTGCTTGCATGATGCACTTTGATCAGCTGAAGGAGCTTTGGACACTCCAGTATCTTACAATCTTGGCTACACAAGGTAATGGTGAAAAAACACCACAAACATCTATTGATAACTGTCTATTTTTCTTGCCTTTTCTTTTTTTGGCAGGCTGATTTGAACACCAATATTGAAGATGAATCCAGATCTTTCTATGGCGTTTCCAGTCAATATGAGAGCCCAGAAAACATGGTCATTACCTGTTCCACCAAAGTGTGTTCCTTTGGAAAGCAGGTAGTGGAGAAAGTGGAGGTAGGGATCAGGCACCTGGGTGCAAGGTTCTCTCTGGCTGTCACTTGAAGTATTTGCATCCTGCATATATCTCAAGGCAAAATATTTCCCATGCTTGTTGTCAGGGAGATGGATGCCATAGATGTTATTTCTGAGACATGCAGGTGTAAGATGGTTCCAGGCTGCAACATAGCCTTGTCTCAGAACTTCACTGAAGGTCTGGTAGCATTTGCTATTTTTTCCTTAATTCTCAGTTTCTGAAGACTTGCAAATGTGTAAGACTCTCAGCTCTGGTGATTCTCTGGGTTTTTTGAGGGAGCAAAGAAAAGCTAGGAAACCTGGACCCCTGTTTTGTAGTCCAGAAAGGTGAAAACAAATAGGCAACACCTCACTATCATCAGTGTTTTTAAAAGCTCATAGAGTGTAGCCATTAATTAATAGACTGCACCAATTTACAGACTATAGTTGTGTGGTTTTATGAAGCTTGTCTTATTGTTTGTACAGTCACAGCTCAAGCAACAGTGGAGCTGCAAAATTATGCATATATCTGGCACTGAAGAAATTCTTTCTGATGCCACACTCAGCTGCCAAGAGAGCTGCTCTGATCTGCTTCCTGCTGCGCTCTTCCTCAAGGAGCCTTTAGATGGAGGAGGAGCAGCTATGTGCAGAACACCAGATGTTCTCATGTCAGCAGTCAGTTCAAGCTGTATCCTTCCCCAGGACCCGTCTCCAGTCATATGATAGACGTGTCTGAAGTCTGGTTATGTATTTGCAAGATAGGACAGATAAGCCAAAGAAAGGTGTCATGGTGCACAGGAAGGGAGACCAAGCTCTTGGGGTGAAAGGAAGTAACAGGCAAGGGTCTGCTGTGAAATAATGGAATCCAGCCTCAGCTCCTGTTCAAAGGAAGATGAAATATACAGGAGTTAATGTGAATGTGAACAAAAAAATCCCTCTGTGTAACATTGGCCAGACCTTCTCCTAAGGGGAAGCAGAGATACTATATTCTCTCTCATGGGTATCAGAAGGCTTTAGTCCTTTCCAGCTGTGAAGCATCCTGAGCATATGGTTACCAGCATTACTGAGAGCTTCCTGGTCGTGCTAAAGCAGCAGTTTTTAACTTTTTCAGTTTATTCATACCTAATACTTTTCTAGCAGAGATACAGACCATAGTATAGCTGACAATTGGTTTGCTCCTCTTAGTTACCTTTCACAGCTCCTTGGCAGTTTGCTTCTTGTAAGCTGGAACCCAATCTTCTAAAGAAAAAAGACAAGCCAAAGAAATGAGAAGGCTCAAGGAGACAGACCTTACTGCGAAATACTGTAGAGAAATGATTAATCAGCTCATTACTGTTAGTGAAATGACTTGAAAATGCCAGTGTAATTTTTCTGTTCTGAATTCCTTTATGTGATTAATGCTCCTAATGTGACATTAGCCCCATGTGCCCCTTTTGTGTTTTGCGTTGCAGACAGAGTATGCACGCTATGAAAATGGACACTACTCCTACCGCATTCACCGTTCCCCTCTCTGCGAATACATGATAAATTTCATTCATAAACTCAAGCACCTTCCTGAGAAGTACATGATGAACAGTGTGCTGGAGAACTTTACTATCTTACAGGTGGGATTTTCAACTGCTTTCATTGGAGCTTGGAAACATGGAAGCCCCATGCAGGTGTTCACTGTTGTGAGTCAAAGCAGATTACCTTTTAGAGCTCAGCAGCTAATTGAACTTAGTATCTCTCGTGTGTATTGCACCTCAAGATCATTTATGGATCTCTAGAGATAGTAACCATGCAGAGAAACAGCAGAAGAATTTGAGAGACCTGAGTAAGAGAGAGAAAAAAAGAAAGATAAAGGGAGAACTCACGATGCAGAGAGATCAAGGAAGGAGAAGGATGCAAAAGTCAGTAAAGGAAATGCCCATTCCACTATTGGACAAACATTGAGGTCCTTTCTGTGCCCTGGCCCTTTTTTGCAAGTGAAAAAATCCCAAGAGCACCATTAAGTGACTATATAATTTTGTCATGGGAAGTGTTCTTCACTGACCAAGCGGTAGTGGTAGGGAAGTTGTTTCCTCAGGACCGTCTTGAACCTGAAAAGAATGTAGAGGCAAGTAAACAAAGTGGCATGTTGGGGGGAAGCTCCTGTGACACTTTCAGGAATCACTGCAACTTCTAGGTAGGGCGGTACTACAAGGCTACAGCAACTGGATGTGCATTAGTGTCTGTGTTGTACCAGGAGCCTTTGCAGGCTTGGATGCAGCCTAAATTTGGGGAGAGGGCAAAGACAGCTTAAAAGGTGGATTTTCCTAATGGACTGAGTTCTGTGCTCACCTCTACAAGCTGTGCCACAGATCTTCGCCCAGAGAACTTGAGGTTGGACATGCCAAGAGATGCCAGCAGCTGTATGAAAGAATGGAAATCAAGTGGTCTTCATTCCATTCTCTGGAGATCTTGTGGGACTTCAGGCAACTCATTTTACTGCTCTGTGGCTCAAGGACCTCAGTTATGAAACACAAGTTTAATAATATACCTCATAGGGCTTTAGGAGGCTTTACCCTTTCATCTTTGTACTAAGATCTTTAGCATCTGGAAGATGCCAAGCGGTTTCTTGGATGGGAAAAAGCATGAAGGGAGCAGGGACAGAGAGATGGAAGGCCTGTGTGCTATAATCTGTACTGAGGAACACTGTAACTGCTTTCTGCATGTTTCATTCCTCAGTCTGACCAGTGCTTACTATAAATTTTATCAACAAAGTTGGCATATTGTTATACTTCATCTGAGGCTTTATATTTTGAGTAATCTCATGTCCTTCCCTTACCTCCTGTCACAGAGAGGCATGTCTCACATGGGTGCTGGCACAGCCTTTTAAATACTGCCTTGCAGTCCTCTTCCTTGAGCAGCAGGCTGAGCATTTTCTACCCCTTACTCCCCACTGGAGAGCTGAAAAATGCTTCATGCAAGGCCTGCTGCTAGTCCTCAGTCCCCGCTATCAACTTCTGAGGCAAGTCTAATTATAATTTTTCTAGGCCCTTTCATGAGCTCAGATACCCCTAATCTCACAAGCATGATTTATCTTCCTTTGCACCTCGCTCTGGATCTAGCCCTCCAAGATTTCAGAGCCCATTTTTCATAAAAGGCTTTGGTGACTTACCACACCTGGATGTGTATAACTCAGAACAGCCTGCAGAAGAAAGGAAAAGGGTTAGATCAGAAGCAAACCTAATCATGAAGTAAGAAAACAGAATAGATCAAAATCATGCTGCTAAAATTAATAAGCAAGTTTGAAAACAGATATTTTTTCTTTTCACAAGAATGGTTGGTCTTTGGTACAGTTCAAGGCTCCAGATGGTATGTTTTTCTTCTGCAGTTCAGCTGATGCTATGGCTGATAAAAATTTATTTCCTCCAGCAGGAGAGAACTGCTTGAAGCTTCAGCTGTGCCACAAACTCAGATGACAAGAATGTGCAAAATTGTGCAGTGATAGAGAGAGGGAGGCTAAGCTAGGAGCTCTTGAGCGCAACATTTTGCTTGTCCCTGCCATGTAGTGTAGGCAGTACATGCTTCTGAAACTAGGACAACACTGTTCCATCATCATGCTGCTGACAGTGTCACATTGCAGAGAAGCTAAGGTTCCTGAGGGACCATAGAAAAAGAAATAGAAAAAAAGGAGCTTTTATAAGACCGCATGGGTGTAGCAGCCATCTTTCTCCTGACATCTACAGTGTATGGGATAGGAGGTGTAATGCAGTCAAATCTATGTCTCCTGTAAAATACTCTCAAATCTTCACGGTGTGTCTATCACTGACAAGCTGGAGCAGATGGAGGGAAAGAACTGTTCATGGCTGTGATGTATCAACACATGTGAGCAGCAGTGGATGTGCCACAGGAGGTGGCCTCTCTACACCCAACAAATAGAGCAAAAAGATTTTCTGTGAAACACCTTCTCTCTCCTGAAATCTGCAACACCAGGGGATGGGGAGTAGAGGACATAGTAGACCTGTTTCCACTTGTGGGGTCACTGCTTGGTCACAGATTTCTTTTCTCCACAGTAGACTCTGCTCACCTCCCTGTCTCTTCACTGCATTGTAGTCCTGATGCTGCAAACGTGCTTTGCTTGGGTGTGTGGTCACACAGACAGGGGGTTGTGGTGGCTGAGCTGTGAATCATTCCTGTGCTTCTCTGTTCTTTGCCTATTACTGACTTTTTGCTCTATGTTAAATGTGTTGAACATGTAAGCCAGAGAAGCAGCAGTTGCCATCTCAGCTTCTTCTTTTCTGTCTAGGTTGTGACAAACAGGGACACACAGGAGACCTTGCTGTGCATAGCATATGTTTTTGAGGTGTCAACTAGCGACCATGGTGCCCAGCATCACATCTACCGGCTGGTGAAGGACTAGAGACTCTCTGCACCGAGTCGTCTATGGGATGCATGTCTAAGAAAAAAGCCTATGCTTTAACAACCCCTGCCCCCTCATACCAAATTGAAAAATAAACTGCAGATACTATGTATTTTCAGAAAAGCATCTCTGAGCTGTTTTGTGATTGACAGCGTCAAATAAGTTTGTATCTCCAGGTTTGTGCAAATGGGAAAAAGACTTTGAGTCAAAGAAACAGGCAAATAACTGCTCAAGGGTTTCACCACTAACAGGATCCTCTGGAGTACATTTCACAGAGAGCACATGCAGGGTGTGATCATACACATAAAAGGTGTGGTACGTAGCTGAGCATACAGGTAGGGCAATGGCATCAACTTCCACAAGTTTGACCACATATGAAGAGGTTGAAAATGTTCACGCTACATCTGGTCTGAGTGTGTGCACTCATACATTCATTTGTAGGTCAACACATGCGCAGGCATGCTTACCGTACATTTCTATAGCTGTCAGTTAGACACGTGTGGGCACATGGATGTGTATAGAGATTGCACCCTACGTGGTTATACCCTACGTATCTGCCTGTCCAGCTGTCCACCTTAGCAGGTGTGCTGTCACAGGCTTCTTCAGCCTTCTTCCTGTTAGGGGCTGGATAATTTTTCCCTTTCTTTTGTGCACGATAGTGACAAACAAACCTCTCGTTTGCCTTTTAAATGAAGGTATGATTAGAAAACTGGGTATGTTAAATCATGTTGTCTTGCCCAGATGATTTTCTTTGTGTATCAGGTCTGCTGACCTGACTGACTAAAATAGTTCTTGCTGCTTTTGCTTCTGTTCTCCCTGCATAGTTAGCACTGCTCAAGGAGCTAGACTTTGCTCTTTGCTTGCACACCGGCAAAATAACTGTTTACCAAGATCAAACCATTCTACGTGTTAGTTGGAGACAGCGAGGTGCACAAGGATTGCAAAGAATGCCTTTTGGCCAGTAAATAGCAGGATAAGAGAGAATAGTGAAAAAAAGTTTAGCTTTCCATGTTTCCAAGGCAATCAAACACAGTCTCTCTACTTGTAAACTGAGGTTGTTTACTCAAGAGTCACTGAGTGGCAGTAAGTTTGGTCCCCACAATGCTGCTGCCGTGGAGGAAGATCCAGCCATTTGTGTTACTCTGAGGGAAGAAGTGGATTGCATGATGCTCTCTGGCAGCCACTGAATTGCCAGGCAATCTGTTGGGTAGCCACACACAGTCCCATGGTACAGATTTGGGTATGTGGTGTTATATCTTTCCACAATGCATCACACCACCTCAGGAAACCCCTCTCACTTATTCCAGATGTTTCCATCCTTACATTTTTGTCATGGAGAAAAGTATTCATCGGTACCTGAAGAATCTGAGATACCATCAGAAATCAAGGGTTTATTAGAATGCCAGAAGGTAAGGGCTTTGTCCACACACAGGTGAAATCTGACTTCTTTCAAAAACTCATGAGCTTGTTGGTATTCCTTTCTACAGCTTTTGGTCTTCTAGTTAGAGGGCTCTGCGGATTCCATGAAGATGTTGAACAACTCTTCCCACGGCGTATGTAAAGGCCTGCAGACTTCACATCTCCTGTACCTTCCTAACCATCTTCCCTGGCCTTTAAAATGTTTCATTTCTGTATTTGAAGTTGTAAGTTGTACTTGTTTACAAGGTACTCCAGGAGCCTGTGTTTGATGCACCCCAGGAGGGGGTTTGCCCTCTCAGCTGCCAGGGCACGTGGCTGGCTCCTGTTGAGCTGCTGCTGACCACCACATCCAGATCCCTATCTGGAGGGCTGCTCTCCAGCCACTCCTCTCCCCATTTATACTTTTACTCAATGTTACTCCATCCCACGTGCATCCCTGGCATTCGTTCTTGTTAATTGATGATTGATTTTTTGATGATTGCCCAGTGCTCCAATCTATCTAGATCCCTCTGTAAAGCCTCTTGTCCTTCCAGAGAGTTGACAGCACCTCTCAGTTTGGTATAGTCAGCAAACTTGCTAATGGTGTGTTCAACACCTGCATCCAGACTGTTGATACAAATATTGAACAGAACTCTCCCTAGAATTGAGCCCTGAGGAACACCGCTGGTGACTGGTCACCAGCCCGATGTAGACCCATTAACTAAACCATTTTGAGCTCTGCCCTTCAACCAGTTCTTCACCCAGTGCACTGTGCACCTGCTAATCTCACAGTATGAAAAACTTTACTAAAATACAGAGAAACTACATCCACCATCTTCCCTTCACCCACTAGGTGAGTGACTTTATCATAAAATGGTATCAAATTAGTTAGATAGAACTTTGTGAACCCATGTTGACTGTGCCCGATGATTGCGTTGCTCTTTAAATGCCTTTCAATAGCAGCCAGTATGATCTTCTCTGTAAGTTTTCCAGGTTCTGAGGTTAGACTAACAGGTCTGTATTTTCCATGCCTTTGTAGACTGCAGTAACGTTAGCTAGCTTCCAGTCAGTAGGAACCTCCAATTTTTGTGCTCAGGTAAGCACAAGCTGCACCAGGACTACCCTTACAACACATAGCCCTGCACCACTGGAGTCCTGCTGGGCCTGGACAATCAATTTGATGTGGAAGGGGGACTAATTGACTTACTTTGTCATTAAGGTATTGCATGCCAGTTGATCTGTTGTAAAAGTCCAAGTGCAGGTTTCTATTTGCATGGAAGAGGTCCCTCACAGGTATGAGTCCTCACCAGACGTTGCCATGGAGCAGCTGATACTGCCTTTGCCATGCATAATGCACTTTGCTGCTCATGGCCTGTGTCTAGGTCATAACCTGTGCTTTGAAGCATGGGAAGGAAAGAATGTATGTACAGAGGAGGGCAAACATCATGCCATGAAGTCAGAGATGGAGAAAGATGGTGTGGTTATTATGGGAAAGGGCTTAATATACTTTTTATATATAATGAAGTATTTTTCCCCCCAATCTTGCAGACCCTGCACTCTCAGAGGCTGCTTTTAAGGACTTTGTGGGGCTGATGCTGTTAAACTTCTCTGTGCAGAAGCCAGAAGGGGCTAGTAAAGGACAGAAGCACTTTTTGCACCTATTAAGCAAATTCTACACCCTCTTCCTGTGCACAAAATTCCTGGTGTGGCTACTCTCTCCAAGAAAAACACATGCCTTTAAGAACTGACTTCCAAACAGCAACACAAAACACAGATGCCAACAGCTTTCCATAAGATCTGTATGGCTGGTAACCACAATACAGCTCAGAGCAAGACAAGCCAAGTATTTTAAACACCTAGAAAACAGAGCATTTCGAAATGCCAGCTGCTCTGTGCTACACATGAAAAATCCATTCAAACCCAGTCCCGCTTTTGCCCATCAGGTGTCATTGCCAGCCACAGCAAGGGGACCAAACCACCCGGGACTGAATTAACTACTTGCCTGCAAACCAGCAGGCCCCCACGGTTGGCCACTTAGGTATGAAGAGCACCAGCTGGCTCCAGTCCATTACCAGTGCACACGACTGCCTACTTCAGCCCTATGCAGCTTCCTGCGTGATCTCTGAACCGTGTGTGGAGCAGACAACAAATCAAATAAAACCTCACTAATGAGAAGAAAGACTGGCTCTTGTGAAAAGTAGTTTTGGTCACCTTACAGCCACAACACTGAGGCATTAGAAGATAAAATGACAAAACAGGGAGCTAAGCAGCTGTGCTTTCTTTACAAGAAAGCAGTTCAAAAGTTTCCATTCAACTGTGGTTCCTTTCTTTTCCAACCCACACACTTCAGTTTATCAGCCCTTAACTGTGCAGCCGCATCTGCTTGTGGAATCATGTCAAACTTGATTTCCAAAATGATTTCACTTAAAGATAGTCTTCTGAGATAAGGCAAAACAGACCATGGAGCACTGCACAACGCAGCGTAAGACAGGAGCCCTGCCTTCATCTTCACTTCAAAGCCAATATAAACACATCAGGTAAGACAAGTTCATTTGAATTCATTCATCTGTGATGAGGGGGTGGGAACTTAAGCTGACATTGCCAACAAAGAAAACATGTAGCTAGTCCTAGAGGCAGCGGTAAGGATTGAATTTAAATCTCTTTCTACTTCAATATCTAGACCCAAGGATCATTATTTCCTTGAGTATTACATATGCACTTTAGCCTTTCATGGAATCATAGAATCATTATGGTTGGAAAGGGCCTCCAGGATCATCAAGTCCAACCTTCATCCCAGCATCTCCCTAACCACTAGACCATAGCCTCAGGTGCTACATCCACTTGTTTTTTAAACACCTT
>VZZY01008382.1:70346-118612 GCA_013400335.1 Eurystomus gularis
GGGGGTGGGGGCGCGGAGAAGCCCCCGCGGGCCCAGAACACGGGAGAGACTGCGGGTGGGAGGCCGGAGCGGCTGCGGGGCAGGGGCGGTGGGCTCGCCGAGGGCTGACAGCTCGCCCCTCGCAGCCTCCCGCAGAGGTGGTGCCGACGGTTCCTGCCTCCCCCCGTCTTATGTAAAACTTGACTCCAGCGTCGCCTTTTCCTGTTCAAGCTTCTGGAAACTTTTCTTGCCGGAGCGTGGATAGCGGCCTGTCACCGTGCTCCTGATGGGAGCTGTGCGAGCTCTTGCCGCCCTCGAAAAGGCCTTCAGCTCCAGAGATCTCTGAAGGGCAGAGAGGAGGGGACTTGGGGTATGGGGATGCTGTGTTGGGAGGAAAACGAGACCGCGAGGGTGAATAAAGCTGTATTTCTTTGCTTAGTCCTTTTATCAACTCTTTTATTCTGTGCCTTTACTCTGTAGTTGTGTGGTTTGAACCACAGGGCCAGGAGTGAGGGCAACTGATTTTCTTACCTGGCTGCACTGAACTTTTAGACTTTGGGGTAAGTCACCTGGGATCTGACTGGGAAAAAGTTGGATATTCTCCACCACAGTCATGAGAGTCAAGTGATGCAGTTTGTTTGTCCTGTTACTCCTAGATCGGCCTAAACTTTACCTGTGGATGCCAAAATGTAACATGTTACTGAAGTAAAGTTCCTCATAACAGATACCATGGGTAGTTGTAATGGTTTAAGTTGATAGATGAAGTTCTTTATAGCCAGGGTATATAATGGCAAAGGGTAATAGCCACTGAAGAAATGCATTCATATGAGTAACATTGGCATAGAATATGGGGCCAAAGTTAGCTCTCAGTAATTTAAAAAAATTGAAAAGATAAATTACCAATCTGATGTGCACGTGGTTGATAACACCGAGGAAAACAAAAACCCAACAGTCCTCGTAGTTCTATGCCCTTTGCTTCTGTTTTGCATTTTTCCTGAGCTGCAGGAATGAAAACTGATGGAGCTAATGTAACTTTTGCTCCAGATCTTTCCGTTTTGTATGTTTAGATGTGTGATGTTAAAACTGCAAATCCTATAGACAAGGTCTTTTCTATAATGGGGGCTGTAGAACTTTTGACAGATTTGGTTTTGGGCATCTGCACTTTATTTAGAACCAATTCTCACGAATAAAGCTGCATGAGAAGACCTTGGGGTCGGACTATAACTAATGCAGTATTATTTGCATTATTTAGACAAAGCTCTGAGGTTAGAATGATCCTATTCATCTGTCTTGAGGAGATTAGCCGGTTAACTTGGAGTGTCAGTGTTATCTTAGTTGTTGTGGTTATTTTAGCAGAAAATAGCCATCAGAGATGCATATCCCACAGTCTCTGCTTTCCTTGCTATTTTAAGTTACTTTCTTCCAAAGCATGCCAAACCTCAGCCTGTCCATGAGGGTATTTCCAACACAACAGTGTATTTTTACTGTTTAACCCCTGCCTCCCCAAATACACAAACTACAAAACTGCAATTAAAAAGTGAAGCGTAGGAACAGCACAGAATAAGATAGCCAAACAACACTGAGGCTGGAGCGTGGGTTGGAGGACATAGCTTTCACATTTGCAGCACATGTGAAACTAGCAAGTTTGCGTTAAATGTAAGACTTTGTCAAAGTATTACACTGTGAGAGCCAAGTGTGGAGTTGGTTGGCCTTGATTGGAAGAGACTACTTGTTTTAGAAGCAGTACATTAACGTTCCCCTTGCACCTGAGTTTTACAACTGAAAACTCATCTCAGTTTTTCACTTTTGTCAGGTTTCAGAATTGTACTGTTTGCAAGTGACAGATGCCCCATTAATTTTCTATGTTGCAAGAATGTCACTGCATTTATTGATGCATAAAAAGAGAAGAGAGTGCTTTAAAGAAGCTGGGCATGAGCCAGCAGTGTGCCCTGGAGGCAAAAGCGGCCAACAGGCAGGGTTATATTAAAAGAACTGCAGGCAGTATAGCAAGGGAAGTCATTATCTCCTTGTACTTAGTATTTGTTAGGCAGAGCCTAGAATGCTGCATCTGCCCTCAGAGACAAGAAAGGTGTGGATAAACTGGAGCTAGTCCAGTGGAGGGGTACTAGGTCTGTTGGGGCTGGAGCCTGTGTTGTGGAGCAGCTGGCCTTCAGTAAGGGATGGGACGGGGAGCTAGGAGCTGAGTGTGGTAACTCAGGTGTCCCAGCAGCCAGGGCCCCATCTCGTGGCACTGAGCTAGGCAGCCAGTGCCAAGCAAGACTCTAGATTGCCAGGCAGGTTTGTGGTGATAGGGTAGGTCCAAGATTGAGCTGAGACGTGAATCAGTAGGTCAGGATCAGGCCCAGCGGTGGTAGTTAGAGTCAGATACAGTCCAGTTATCATTGAGCAGGTCCGTAGTGATACCACAGGTCTGGGGTCAAGCAAAGAAGTCAGACCATGGGTCAGGGTCTGGATCAACAGGGTCCATGGCCATGCACAGGCATGGCTGGAGCTAGGCATGCCTACAACATAGCTTAGACATGAACTGAAGGCTGAAGGCAGAACTTAAATGGAGCCCCTGGGGCCACGGGCAGAGAGTGGGGGTGGGGATGAGGCTGATCAGGGCCTTTAAAAGCCTTTCAGTGCGCTCAGTG
This sequence comes from Eurystomus gularis, assembly GCA_013400335.1. NCBI lineage: Eukaryota > Metazoa > Chordata > Aves > Coraciiformes > Coraciidae > Eurystomus > Eurystomus gularis. The sequence goes on from VZZY01008382.1 coordinate 72,980, forward strand.
CACTGGTACAGTGTGAGAGATCACATGCTGATGGAACTGGGCTTGTTCAGCCTAGAGAAGAGAAGGCTTTGATGGGAACTATAGTAATTTTCTAACACATAAAGGAGGTTATCGAGAACGCAGAGCTAGGCTCTTCACATTGGTACATGGTGGTTGTGTGAAGGATAACAAATATAAGTTGAAACAAGAGGTTCAAGTCAGACGTAATGAAAAACTTTTCTGCTATGAGGAAAGCCAAGTGTTGAAACAGCTTGCCCAGAATTTGTAGAATAAGGCACGATCCTTGGGCAGAGCCCTGCTGCTTTTGCCATGTCTGCAAGCAGAGTAAAATAGGAGGCATCTGACCTCCATGCTTCACACAGAAAGAATAGATAGAAAATGTGGGAACCCCAGTAGGTAATGAATTGCATTTTGATGGCAGTGAGATGTATTAAAGACTGGGCTGTTAAACTGCCTGTTGAGGAGGAGTGAAAAAAATCCTATTGTTGAGAAGCATTTAAAATCAAGACTGACACAGGTAGAAATCTTCTGGGGATAGCTCCTGGGAGACGAGGCTAAATCATAAACATATTCTCCAATAAACCTTGAAGTGGACAAAGGTATTAAGTAAGTTTAGCATTTCTTTGCAGTGTTGTGAATATGATAACACTGAAGTAGTAACATCAGTTTAAAAGGTCTGAACTTTGGATTAATTTTTGTTTCAAATGGTTTCAAATTCACAAAAAAAAGTCACAAAAATTTTTCTTATTTTTCTTCTGAAAGCACTTTTTCCTTTTGCTGTCAGAGTTCTCCTTTCTAACGCAAAGTTCGTCATGCTGTTCTAATGCCTGATATTTCTGAAGGTGGAAGTGACTAATAGCTAGGGTGTTTATTTCCATGATTCCTGTTACAACTGCAAAAGAGGAAACAAAACTGCATTAATGAGTGAAAAGCTGATTATATTTCTGAGACCGAGTCACTGCGTGTCTCTAGAATCAGCTGAACTCTGTTAACTGAGCTTTAGTTTCTACACCGATGATGCTGAAGTAGAGCTGCTGTTGCTGTGAACAGTTGTCACTGAATTACAATTGCTTGCGCTGGTCTGTCTCTACATAAGGATATGGTGGAGTATGTATCCATAAGGATATGTTGGAGTACGTATCAATAAGGATATGATGGAATGTATCAACCTCTTGCAGGCATAGCACTGCAAAAGCTGTATGATTCCTATGTGGCATGTCTGGGGAGGAGGCAGAGCTAGACTGGAGAAGGAGCTCAAGGGGAGTAAGTGAAATGGCAGGAGTCATGAGAAGGCAGTAGGCTAAGGGAGAGGAAGTCTGTGGCTCTCCCCTGGGAGGAAGGACTGAAAAGGAAGGATGAGGTGGTACACCGAACAGAGGGCTGAAATGTCACACACAGCAGGTTTGAGGGAGACTTAGCTCAAAATCTTGCAACTCTGTCCTAGGGAACAGGGATCAACTCAAATCCTAGAGATCAGAGGACTCTGTAAGCTCTCCTGTATTTGATGTCCTTCAGGTTCACATGTAATTAAAGTCATTTGATCTGAAAGGTTGTGGGAGGCAGGGCTTGAACTTGAAGGAATCCTGTGTTTAGGACACTGGTGGCAAGGACTTGTAGGAAGGAAAATGTTGTGACAAAGCTTGATGAGTAGTACTTTCTGATGGGTAGTTTTATCCGTATTCAGGGGTTGCGCTGTTCTCTGTAACCCCTAGGTAATCATTACTAATTTCCCAATGGATATGGCTGTAGAGAGGCAGAGCATGAGAGACAGCATTGCCTACTCTGGTGTTACTGAGCCAAGTTGGGATCTTCTGCAATTTGGCAACTATGCCAGTATGTTGACAAACACTTTTTATGGTGATTGAAGCCATACTCAAAACTCTCCTTGAGTACAGGCAAGGAGACTTTCTATTTGGATTTGTTTATTTCTGAAGGTTAAGGTTTTCTTAAATAATGCCTTTAAAAGCATATTTTCCTTTCTCTGTGTCTATTTCTGTTGGTTTTTTTTTTTACCCATAACCCTGCATATAGTTCAGTGTAAGGTGGTTTTGCCCAGAATGTTCAACTAGCTTTATTTTGAACAGTTCTTTTATTTTTCAAAAAAGTACTTATCCCAAAATTGGCTTTGCATTGCTGTTTATGTTAAGACTGTAACCTATGTGAATGAAGGTTATTACTTCACTTTGTCTGAAGAAAGCGCAGCTGAAGTTGTGAAGGATGGAAAGCGATGTTCTAAGACAGTCTAGTGTATTGTTTCCACCAGAGCACAGTGTGCAGAGTATTGTTTATATGTATTTATATACATGTTAGCAAAATACCTTCAGGGGAATGGGATAATGGCTCTGGCAATAGGAGAGACCTCTACTAAGAAGCAGACAGGAGCATGTCTCCTTGTAAAGTAAAAAGCTAAATGGCTGGCTTAAAAGCCTGTAAAGGAAACCTTCCAAATGCAAGCAAAGTGATTCTCTCTGCTACAGCAGAGCATTTGGATCTCTCCAGTTCTTGCTTGTGCTGTCTCACAAAGTTTGCCGAAGTTAGCAGTGGCTCTAAGTGTTAAACAGTGCTGATCTGCTTCCCAGCAACGGATAAAGCAGCAGAATAGGTGAGTCTCCTGCATTTCATAGCACCTGGAACACTATTGATAGCAGCAGAAGCAGCTATGGGGAGAATAGAAATTTTGTAGACACCTATTGCTGGGCTATTTGGTGCCATAAAAGATGAAGACCAAGGGTGAAGAACTGCGTCTCTGGAAAAATTTCCAACTTATTCCCCTTGCAACCACTTGGGGTGGAAGATGAGCTGGATCCTACACTGTGACACTTCTGTTTCAGATGGGTAACAGGGAAGACCCAGGACAGTATTTCAGGTGAATGTGGTTGTAGATTAGGATAAGAAAGGCATGATAAAAGTAACTGCTGGGACCAGTGATCTGTAGAGGGATATGAAAGAGAGGAAGAGACTTCATTGTGAACAGGAGCTTTTTGGAAGTGTTCTCTATTTCAAATATAGAAGGCAAAGAGAAAAGGATTGTGAAGCAGAGAAGGGATGTTCTTGGTAGAAGGAGGAGGTTCAGGAGGAGAACAGGGTCATAAGTTCCCACACCAATGTACATTCATCTGCATGACTTTCAGTTTTCTAAGTTCCATGTTGTCCCACCCTTTCCTGGTGGATGGTCGCCACAAAATATTTCCTGGGTGTTGTATGAGAAACTCTCTCCTTTTCATTCTATGTTTCTTAAAATAATTTCCCAAGACATCTTTTTTAAAGCTGTCAGTTTTCCCTGAAAAATTCACCTTTGTTAGGTTCTTCCTCTTTTTTCGTCGTAAGCTTTCCTTTTATTACTCTACCAGTTGAAGTTCTGTACTCTCCAGGGACCCTCAAGCAATCTCTAATACATCTTGCTTTCTTTTATGAAAGCAAAAAGTCCTGCTTGTGTATCATCATAGCTTGGTTTTCCCAGCTATGTAGTTTCCAACTTCAACTCTTCCTTCTCGTTCTATTCTCCATCAGTTCCTCTTTGAAGAGCTGGGGAAGTTCATTCTATGGTAAGAGAATCACACATTCTGTTTTGCTGTCTGTAGTGCATTTCTTACTTGCCGTTTTAAACCACAACAAGGAAAACAAAACTAGTTCAAGTCATTTAGATATGCAGCTGTTTTTTCTGAACTCCTTTTTGAAGAGCTTTAAAGAGAAACGTTGCTTCGTGCAGGAATACCATCTTTCTTCCTGCTTTAGCAAATAGTATTACATTCTGTTGTTTTCTAAACTTGAAAGTCACTTCTCAAAATCTTTTTAGGGCACTTGGTTTTTTTTGAAGGTGCTAAGGCATCTCTCTTCTATACTCTTAAGAGGCACTGGGAGGTTATATTCCTTGCTCCATGTTCTTCTTATGTAAGTAGAAGAAGGTAGCTAACAAGCTCTTTCTGCTGTATCAGCCCTGTTACTCTTTCAAAGATCTGAAAGTAGTTAGAGATGTAGGTTTAAATTTTATTAATAAAATGTACTCATCCCATGCTTCAGGTACAAATATCCCCACAGCAAACTTGAAACTGTCAGTGACAGCCAAAGTAGGTATTTACCTGGTACTCATGGCATTAGTCCAAGGCATCTATTTACAAAAGCAAATGCTTTTTTTGATTGCCCTTGGGACATGATTTTAGGAACTGAAAGACAAGTATGCTTTACTTTAGAGGACCAAGTGTCATGATGTACCTAATGGTTATCAGCAGAAAGGTGCCTACCAATCACTGAGCTTTCTAGAAGAGAAAAGATCTAAATTTTCTTCTAGGTTTTGCTAGCCCTCGTGCTATAGGACTTCTGGTTTGGAAGGCAGCCCTGTCTCCTGACCTTCTGCTGTGAACAGTGGATTGCACAGCTTGCCTAGCTGTTGAGTACATTTCCCTACTCACGTCGACAATGTGGTGAAAGATGCAAGTTTCTGAAGGATTTACAGAATGTCTGTTCCTTGCATTGTCATTTGTTGCAACAACCTTGTACCTGCCTAAGCCTTGTAGTGAATCTTGGAAGGCGTGAACTGACCTCTTCAGTTGCATCTGCCTGTGAATTTTCATCTCACCAGTTCTGGTCTGTCAGAAGAGTCTTGTTTCTTTGAGTTTGTTATCAACATTTGCCTTGGTCAACAGTAAGACCTCTTTCCTCTAACAGTTTTCTTGCAAGCGTTTGATTTTCCTTTCTTAGTTTTACTGTATAGATCTGGCTTACATCAAGCCACGCAGTGTACTGCTGATGTGGCGAGGACCACTACTGGGCACTGGATTACATCACTCAGAGGACTCTGCTCAGAACATTTCTGCCTTTGCTTCAGATTATGCTGTATTCAGTCACAGGCTTACATCAGTGGTGAATGAAGTTCATCTTTAAACATAGGTGACGGCATACTCTGTGTGGCATCATTTTGACTAACTAGCCAATACCTATGTGGTGGAACTGTGAGAAACTTCTATTATTTAATTCTTGATTTAAAAATATTTTTATTTTTTGCTAAGCCACATCTGTGTTCAATATTATTAATTGCTGAAATTATTGTCTCTTCTGTCTCTAGGGAGCTAGTTGGGTTGGTTGGTTGCCTCTTTGTGCTTGACATCAGCAATGAGCCTAGTGTTCATATAGAATTAGTTCACTTTATGGAGTATGTGTAGAACTGATGTGTATGATATGTTGAGATGTCCATGTGCTCCCACAGGCATAATAAGTAGACTGTGTGACCTGTGAAATCAACAGGACCTTCTCTTGGCTACAAAGGCAATGGTTGATTTAAGGTAAAGTAATTCCTAAAACTGTCTGTGAAAAGATTGAAGATGAAGGCAACTAATAAGCTCTGTGTTTACTGTTCTGAAAGGGGTGGTAGGTAGTTTTGAAAACACCATGCTTGAAATTAGGTTTCCAGTTTTAAAAAATGCCTTATATTGGAAATCTGGAAACATTTAGAAATTCATTATTTTCTCACAGATGTGCTCGAGTACTTTTTGTGACTTCTAGACTCTGAAAACAGTGTTTCAGAATCTTACTTTATACAGTGATGCAGGCTGAGGGAAAGCATTCATTTAGAAACCAACAACAGTGGAATAGTGGAAACATTTCTGTTGACCAAGTTTGATGAATAATCACTTTTTTTAATAGTCAGCCTGTACTTTTTGTATGCAGCTGTACCAAGGTTTAGGGTCAGGGCTGTCTGCTATACCTACAACAGATGCTCTCTGTTAATCCCTCTCCCTCCACAAAGGGGAAGATAAAGGGAATAAGGGAGAGAGACTTATGGATTAGAAAAGAAAACTGAAACAGCTGTAATGAGAAGAATAATAAAATGGAATATATACAAATATATACAAAACCAGTATTGAACTCTTCCCCCCCCCCCNAGAAGGGAGAGAGACTTAAGGAATAGAAAACTAAAACATCTTGAATGCAAATGATAATAATAAAATGAAATATGGACAAGCAATGACGTCACCATCACCAGTGGGGCTGGGGAGCAGGCGCTGGGGAGTCCCGGACTGGCTCAGCAGCAGATGGGAACTGGATTGAGGAGCTGGATTCAGAACACATGGATCAGGATCGAAGGCAAAACAGACAGAGTCCTCCTCGGACACCAGCCATTGAAGAAGAGGCTTGATGCTCGTGATCCCTCAGCTTTTTACTGAATATTCCATGGGCTGGAATCCCTTGTTGGCCGGTTCCGGGTCCCTTGTCCTGACCGCTCCTCCCCTCAGGTGCAGCCTTTTACTTTCTGCACCCACCGATGTAGCACACAAGATTTAGCAGTGACCTTGTGAGATGCTGGGGTCTAAGTTGTGGGTCCCAAGTTGGAGCCGACCTGTGGATGAGTCACAACCTAGAAGAATGTTTTGTTTTCCCTATTGGCTTCATGTTCCAGAGGCAGAACCGAGCTCACCTGTGTCTCTGGGGCTCTGCCCTCACCCAGGTGGTTGTGGTTGGGGTGATGGGCAAGGCCAGGATTATATCAACTAGGAGCTGATGAATTGGAGGAGCTTCCTGTTGGGTGTGGTTTCTGTTGGGGCTGATTGCATCTTGCTGAGCTCTCTTGGTGGTGTTCTTCCATGTGAGGGGCCACTGAGGGAGCCATTTCTGTCTGTTGTGTCCAGGAGGCGATGCTGGCACCACAGTGGGCAGCAGAGGAGCTGGGCCCACAGGAACGGATGGCAGGACTGTCTGAACAAAGACTTCTGAGGGGCTGTTGCTGAGTTCAGTGTTGGCCTGTGTGATCAGGCAACTGATGGCAGCGTAAAATGATGGTGACTAAACCGGCACGACACCTTGGTCTGTACACTAATCCTTGGTAGTAACTCTAAAGACTGTGTGTTATCACTGCTAGAAGCAGATGCTGTCTGTGAAAACATGCTGTTAACTTCAGAAAGTGCAGTTACTTAGAAGAGATTGAGCTGAAAGGTAAAATCACTGAAAAGAACTAGTTCTGTTCTAGCTCAAACCAGGCCAAGCTGCAATAATTTTGATGGACTTGTAAACATTAGAGATAGCACTGTACTATGTCTCTCCTCCATGTGGTTGGAGGAAGTCTTGTTCTCACTCTTGTCAGTTTGCTATTTTTATAGCACCCTTCTAACATTGAGATGATGCTATTAAAGCCCTGAAAGTACCAGTACAAATTGGAGAAAGTGGGGTGCTTTATGTTGTTTGGTTTTGTGTGATTTTTTCACTCCAGCAGTGGTTTGTCTTACTAGAAGCAATGATGGGACCAGTCAGAAAAGTGAGCCTAGATCAGGAGGGTTCAGCAGGAAGGGTTTTGCTTAATCTCTGTTCTTGCTGCTGTAAACTGGTCATCAGGTGTCTTCGTGATGATAGGGGACTTAAATGGAAAAAGAAAGAAGCATTGGATTTTTCTGACTAGTATTTCTGATTTAATTGACACACAAGTTTTGCTCTTCCCCTTAATCTCTGTTTCCCCTTAGTTTCTGTGAGTCTGTTTTAGTATTTGACCTATTACCATTATTTAAATTGAAGTCCAGATGGAATCAGTATATTATGCCCCAGAGACCGGTGTTTAGACTTACTGCTTTTATTCAGAAGTAAGTGGGATTTGGCAGGGCTTTGGACTACATGATCTCCAGAGGTCCCTTCCAACCCCTACCATACTGTGAGTCTGTGATTCTGTGACCTTGGGATACTGTTTATGTAAGGGAGAACTGAGAAATACCCTGAAAGGGATTTTGCAATGTCAAGGCAGTAGTTGTTGTCCAACTGCTGTAGCAAATTTCACTTGTACGACCTGTATGTTTCTGAAAGAAAAAACCTAGTAATGAGATGTGTTAATAAGAGGTGTACAACTAGCTTAAAATCTGTACATTTGCTATTGGACGTGAATAGCTTTTGGATATTTCTGCCGCAAGACAAAGAACAAAGAGATAGTTGGAGGCTGTTAGGCATTGATATAGGTAACATCTGTATTTGTAGTAGATGATACAAAGCGTTACAATATGTAAGATAAAGAATCTATGACATTTCATGCTGTCAAATTTCTGCTTAGGCATAAAATGTCTCCTCTGTAAGGCTGCTGCGTGTTTACATCTTGCAATCATTTTATTTTTTATTACTTTTTGCATGTGTGCCATGCTCTGAATCGTGCTGGATGGTGCTTTGTTCATACCCGTGTCCTAGGAAAGCTGGGCTCTGCTCTTGTGTGATGGAATACACTTGGGAAAAGATAGCTGGGGAAGCTTGAAATGGTTGTTATTTGTTCCAGGAGTTTTCTTTCTGTTCATCCTTATGCCACTTGAAGTGATTGCTGTATTGTGAGCTCTTTCATCTTGTTTCCGCTCCTGTAAAATTTGATACTGCAGAAATTAATGTAACATTATCTATAATGTTTAAATTGTCTTATGTTACGAAAGTGAGAATTCCCACAGCAGCTTTTAACCCTGCCCCCAGAAAAGAAAGCACATCAAGTGAGTGTCTTAGGTTACACCGTTATGTAACACTGGCCTCTAGGATGTACTGTTTGGCAAATATTTACATGTCAAACCCAGTCCAGGTCCATGGCAATGTTGAAATATCATATGCTAATTATGCTAGATGATCATATTACACTGGCAAATGGGCATAGGTTTGATTCCCAGGACGCTGACCTGTGAAGGAGTATGAAAGAATCCATGTCCCTCAGAGTGAGAAGATAAATAGGATGTTTCAAACATTTTCCCTACGCACACAGTAATGTGCCGTTTTCTCCCCTTTCCGTTATGTCACTGAAATCAGTTTCACACCAGATTGAAAAATTAGTATCCCATCTCTAATGGAGGTCTAGAAATCACCCCACTTTCTTTACCTTGCTAGTCAGTGTTTGCTATGGGATTTCAGATACTCTTTACTGTATTTCAAGGGTTTTCTTTTTGAAAGTGTCCATTTGTGCTAAGAACATAGGACTTGTCGTGCTGAGCAGAATGGGAAGCCTGCTTTTGACTTTCTATGAAACACACTCATATTTACACATGTTAAAAAACTTGCCAGACTTGAATTTCTGGCATCTGAACAATAAATTCGTTGTTAAAATAAAATGATTGAATGCCTTGCTAGTGTGTAGTGTTGAAGTTGAGTGAAATACTCCTACTCATCACTCAATATTAAATGCAGCCTTTTGCAAAGCTATTGTAGGAAACTGCTCAGTAGAGAAGCCAGCCCTAGACTGATTACTGGAGACAGTCGCAGGTTCTATCTTAAATCCACCACTTAGTGTGATTTTGTAATTATTTTTCTTTCAATGTCCATAAAGCACTGTGGGCCCTAATTGTTTTCACTGTTATGTATTGGAATCAAAAAGGGTGCGTGAGATGCTTTGTGCTGATATGTTTTTGTCAGGCAGCATTTTAAATAAGATGGATATTTTAATATATAGGATGTATTTATATATTTAAATGTTTGATGTGCTATTGTGTGGGATAAGGCCCTATGCCTTACCCATGCGTTGGACTGTGGGATGTAGGGTGATCCTGGATGCCTTATGGCACAGGTCTGTTTTTCATCAGTCCAGTTTGTTGGAACTGTGAGCAGGGTTATTGCTCCCAAATTATTTGTACTGCGCCCAGCAGAGTGAAGTTCAGTAAGTACTGGGAAGTACTGTACAAATACAGGCTGTAAAGTTTAATCCAAAGAGAGATCAGGCAAGCAAGATGAGAAAGAGAAGTATGAGAACAGCTTTAGTTAACTTATTTGGCTGTCTTACAGTTACAGAAGTAACTGGATGACTTGGTTGTATCAGAAGTGCATATTTATAAAATGTGTGTATCATGCTGGGGTGGTCCACAGTTTGATTTGAGTGAGTTCTTGGCATTGGTCTCTGTTCTTTGCCATACTAAGAGCTTTTACAATTAAATGGATAATGTTAATAATAGATCAGGTCTTCAGGAACATTATTAGGAGTCCTGCTAAAGGAGCATGAGGAAAAGAAAGTTCCTCAGGCAGTGGCCTTGGGGTTAGTCTTTGGCCAGTTTAGGGTAATTTCATTTACAGGAATCTCTGTTTTAAACTGGATTCTGAGGCCTCAAGGAAGAATTGTAAATGATCCTGTCCTGTAAGTTACTAAGTAATATGATATAGGTAAGCTTTAATGTGCCATAAACTTAAATCTCCAGGTATGAGAGCACCCCGCTGGCAAAAGATAAATTAGTTATGGGAAAGGAAAATGATTTGTCCCACATATATTATTAAGAGTTAATCGCTGGCTCTTCTCAGGTTGCTTGAACCTGCAATATTTGCCCTTATCATTAATTAACTTAAGAGGTTCTCTTTGGTGCTACCACTGTCACTAAGAAAACATGTTTTCTTATTACTTTTGCTTCCTTGGAATATCAGATTTGTGGTCCTCTGCCAGAGGTAGACTTTTATTTAAGATTTTTAATATGGAGAAAAATTTTCACTTGAGACTTCAGTGACATGTATAACCAAATCTCCTTATAAATGGTAAGGTGAGGCTGCCTCTTACTTGTTTGCAATGTGACAGAAGGCATGGAGGAATGTGACCATTGATGGAGCACCATTTTTTACTCTTCCTTAGCTTTTTGTCCCTATCACTTGTCACCAAGCTCCTGCAGAGCTGTGGTCCCCAGCTGCCTTCCCTACAGCAGTTCTTGAGCATGGCTGCCTTTGAAAGCAACTAGGGGGGGAGTGCATCTCTCTGGCCTGAGCTGGTCCATGGTGCCTGTTTTGTTGCATGCAGTGTATTGTCTGCATCTCTGTGATTAAGTGGAAAGGCCTCATTTTTAATTGTGATGTGTATGTGCACATATGCTAGCCTATTGGACAGCTGAATGAAATTCAGTTTCTTAAAGCAGTAGTTTTCAGTCTTTTTATTATCAGACCTTATGCATTTACTACTAGAGGTCTCTGTTCAGGACTCTGTTCAGTCAATTCAAGTCCACTTTTCAGCTACTGTATTTAAATTATGGATCTAGCTGTTCATGTCTGCTCTGTATATCACACTCATGCTGCTCAGCTCCACAGAGGCTTTGTGTGGTTAGGTGTATTTGTCTTAAGGAACTAAGAAAATGAACTTATTAGACTGCCAAAACTTTCATTATCAGTGTATCCTTTCTTTCTTTAAATTCTTTTGCATAAAATCATTGCCCTTGTAACCCCTGAACAATTTCCTTCAGTGGAGGAGAGAAATCAGGTCGTGTATGGGTAGCTCCGTGTGAAGGTAAGTGGGAATTTCAGGAGCTGCACTACTTTCCTTGCTAGTAGCCCTGATCTCTCCCCATCATTTTCAGAGGGATACTTCTGTCACTCAGCAGAAGCTTTTGTCGTATCACAGAGGTTAGAGATGGCGGGGAGGGAAAAGCATCAAATTTTCTAGCCCTCTGTAGAGTCAATATCAAATTACTTCCTGTTTTCCTATTATTCAAGCTTGTCACATGGAACAAATGGAGATTAAGCAGCAAACACTTTGAGCTGGCCTATTTGGTCTTAGAATCATAGAATCATTATGGTTGGAAAGGACCTCTAGGATCATCAAGTCCAACCTTCATCCCAACATCTCCCTAACCACTAGACCATAGCCTCAAGTGCTACACCTACTTGTTTTTTTTAAACACCTCCAAGGATGGTGACTCCACCAACTCCCTGGGCAGTCTGTTCCAGAACTGCAAAATGGACAAAATTGAACCCAAGGTTGCTAGCATTTGGTTTGCTTCTGTGTTTGGTTTTACCTTCTGTACCAGGCATTAAGTCAGGCTTGATTGTGTACACTGCTGGCAGTGGGAAGAATGATGGGAAACACTGTGGGCATGGAGAGTGAACTGTGAGTGGCTAAGAACAGAAACGGAATTTGGTGCCTGTGACTCTGATCAGGATAGATGACACAGATTTGTGGGGAGCAGTTGTAAAAGCGCAAACCCATCCCTACAGAAAAGTTAGTTTGAATTTGGATAGAAAGTAAGCACAATCAAACTTTGCAGGGACTATGTCTCTAACATGAGCGTTCACACAAAGTGTTGACACAGTAGTTATTCTGGACTGTTCTAAGGCTAAACAAGCTGAAGTGTGGTGGGCTTCTCACACCTCACTGCTGAAGTATGTTAATACCAGTTACTGGGCAAAACTCGTATCATGATGTATAACTTTTTGTCATATTAATTTTTGTAATCTTTTTAAAGTGTGCCATTTAAGGTGAAAAGAGAAAGCTAGGTAGTTTCAGATGTTACTTTTTAAAAAAAATGTATTTGATTTTAAAATGTAGTTGCTTTTTTATAAGCATACTTCTAAAAACATAGTGTCTAACAATTAGTTTATATCATCTCCAGGGGTTTGTTTTTAGCCTAAATAATGTTTATGTATCTAATTTATGTTTATGTGTGTTTTATGCTTCTGTGACAGGATTTCCTACTTTGTTCTTAAATGCCTTGTACATATTAAAAAGAATATAGAAACAAGCCTGGAAGAAGTGAAAGCTGCATGTTGTGACGTGTATGTTTTGTTCACTATTTTGATGTTAATTTTTGTTGGCTATACAATTTAAACTTAAAGCATTGTGAGCAGCATTGCTTAACATATGCATTAGTAAACCTTTTTCTTCTTGTGGCTTGTGATTCCAAGTTCTATTAATCTACTAGAAAGTGAAGACTTGCTAAAAGTTGATTTTTGTGTGGGAGACCTCACACAGAAAAACTATCAAGTGTGCTCTTTGTCCGGCCACACCTATGATACTTGGTGCTTCCAGAGACATGCAAGCTGGAAAGAGGAATGCAGGAGTGAGTTGAGTATTGAGATTTTGCAATTTTGATTAAGAAAATTAGTATGCCAGCAAAACGGCTATTCTTCCTTATAATTTATTATAACCTTGGTAATTTAAAAAAAAAAAAGGGAATTTGTGGGCAAGCCAGTGAGTATGGCTCTATAAGGGTACTATTTTTTTACCTTTGGCATTTACTGACATCAATATATATCTGGCTTTCAAAGCTAATGGCTGAAATAATAATCTTGGTGGCAACATTGACCTTTGTTAAGATTTTTTACAAGTCACAAATGTTCGCTGCTTTCATCTTCAGTCTGCTTGTTTGGTTTGGAGCTTTTTTGGGAGGCGGAGGTGGTTGGTTAGTTTGGCGTTTGGTTGGTTTTGCTGTAAAGCTGCCCACAGTGAATCTTTTATTTATTGGTATGGTGCACTGTGCAGTGAAGACTAAAGCCAGCAAAGAGCTGGTGCCAAGGAATGTACCTTTCTAATGTTTCCTGCTTTTGTCTTTTCCTGTGAGTGCTTCCTTTGATAGCAGCACAGAACAATACATAGACTAATTCTACATTGTTGGTTTTTTTAAACAATTCTTGCTTGTTTGAGAACAGTGTTTACAGTGGGCTAGTACCAGTCATCTACAGCTGGTGGATGAGGGTGCATGTGAGGGAATCTGGCCAAGCTCAGACAAATTCCTGTTTGTAAAAGCATCCAGAGCTACCCAATTTGAAATATATTAAATGAGGCTGATGAACCTTAGATGAATGAGAAGATAGTAGCAGTATATGGAAAGAAATAAAGGAGTATCATAGAAATTTTCCCTTTTAAGGGAGTGTGGGTAGAGAGAAAAAGTCCCAATTTTCAACATTTTAATATGTTAAAACACTGAAACTGTTTAGTGGCTGTATACTTTTTGTTCACTGCACTCAATTTACAGAAAGCTGTAGATATATTTTTGTACTCTCATTTCAAAATAACATCTGTTAATTCATCTTATGCACTTTTATTTGCATTATCGTAATTCATTGATACCCAATCAGAACAAAAAATACAAGTTCTTAAAATTGGAAATATATACTATTATTATACATGCTGTCCTACCTTTTCATTTGGTAGTCTTCCAAGATTCTTAATGGAGAACATTTGATTGCCTTCTGTCATGTACGAGAAGGGGAGGTTCACTGAAACTCAGAGATGGGAAAGACAATGGAAGAAAATTGTGCACTTCTTTTCATACAGCATATCAATCATTATAGATTGTAGAAGTCACCATCGAGATTGATGACGGAGCTGTGAATTTAGGGTGTTTAAAGCAGTTTGTGGGTACAGTTAGGTAACAAGTACTTAATGTAATAAGAAATCCTACTTGCAGAGGGATATTAAATGTTTGGTTTCATCTCTTACTATTCTCCACCTATTAAGTTCAATTAGGGATTTTTCAAGTGGTAACAATTTCTCTTTACTGACTGCTATGAGATTCTTGTCCCCGCTCTGACACTATAGCACTCAGCATTTCAGGACTGCACATGATCTAATATTTTCTTAAGTGAAGCACTGGCAGACTGTGCATCATGGTGTGTCTGCACTGATCTGACCACGGTGCCCACAAACTTCCTGTCAAGGGATGGGTGAACTTGTGGTACTGTAAGAAGTGAGTGCGAGTCCGTCACCATGTGAAAGGAGGGACCTTGCATGTGGTTGGATGCATGTTTATTATTCAGCAAAAGCGGAGACGTTTTCCATTCTTTCTGGTAACTTCTGTCATGTAATGGGAGCATCAGGAAAAAGAGAGACAGGAAACAGGCTGAAGGGCCCTGGTGTACTACTCTGTCCACAGCTGTGGCACAGTCTACGAAGATGGTGGGAAATGCCTTTGGGTTAGATGAGTTGTTTTGTAAAAGTGGGTGGATGCCAGACTAGATGCTGTACTAACTCAGAGATTCCCAAAGGGTGGTACATGTGCTGGCTGTGGTATCTCAGCATGCCCATGCAGCAGAATTATAACATCATGCTGAGAATGTGCATAAAATAGCAGCACTGCCATGAAAGTATGTAGCTGAGCAAAGTTATTTTGAAACTTCTGTACTGTGGTCTCCTCTACTCTAGAGAGTTTGACATTTCAGTGGAATATTTATAAACATAATTCTCTGTTTTAAAACTGTATTTATCTTTTGTTCTCCTCAATATTGGACTGTGCCATGGTGCTGTGATGTAATCCCTACTGCTGATACTGCAGAACAAAAGTAGCTGTGTAATGTGGGTGACTGTTTCTGTACGTGTAACTAAGAGTCATGGAAGCAACTCCCAGCCAGACTCTGCATTCCAGGCAGTGATTTGGTTTGGCCCTGCTGAGTTATTGCTGCTCTCAGAATTTGTGTCAGCGGGTCTACTCACAACTGACATGAAATTTTGATCTAGATTAATGACACTAGGTGTGGGTCTCAACATTGACTACTGTGGGCAGATATTTGACACTATCCTGTAACTGGCAGCCTTTATGCTAGGGATGGCTCTATAGAGCAGTTACAGTAAGGATAATGGCACTACAGAGGTGATACACAGACCAAGGGTGACTACCTGTATCATGGAAACTTTACAAAGACTTGCTTCCAACCTGATTAAAAACCTGTGTCTATAGAACCTTATGCATCTTGGTAGCCACATCAGTATGTTTGCACTGAAGAAAGCATATAGAGAGAGTGGGGACACTTACTTTTTCTTGAAACAAATGCTGCTAACTAAGCACATAAGCTGTGGGTGAGCCGCCCAAACATTCCTCAATACTATGAACATATGCTAGCACTTGTGAACACAGAACAGGAAACCCTGCTATAGGCATATTCCAGATGTTGATACCATTTCAAATGCCATTTTAATAGCATTTATAAATGCAGTTGCTTCAATGGTGAGCACCCAAAAATAAATATTGATGTTTGTGACGTTACTATCAGAAAGGGCATTGAATCTATGATACCCATGACTCCCTTGTGGTTAGAGTTGTAAGGTGACATCACTTGCAGAATCATTCAGGTTGGAAGGGACCTCCAGGGGTGATCTAGCCCAGCTCCTACTCAAAGCAATATCAACGCTGACTTCAGACTAGGTTGCTCAGACTTGTCTGGGTTTGTCTTTACAATCTATGTGAATGTAGATTCCACAACCTCTCCGACTCCTGTCCCAGTACTTCAGAGCAGTATCTTGTGGCAACTTCAATTTATTGTCTCTTGTTCTCCTGCCATACACCTTGATGAAGAGCCTGGCTCTGTGTTTTCAGAATTCTTCTCTTAGGAGTTGGAAGTCTGCTATTATGTTCCCTCAAAGCCTTCACAGGATAAACAGGCCCAGTTTCCTCAGCCTTTCCTCACAGATTCAGCTTGCTGAGCATCTTGGTGGCCTTTGATGCGACTTGGATGCGACTTGCTCAAGTTTGTCAACATCTTTCTTGTAGTGGCAGCCCAAAAAATCCAGATTTAGTACACTGTTTAGTAAAAGAAGATAATAGATTCTGTTATCTACTGTGTTTGCTCCTCTGCATACAATCCAGTAAGCTTTTAGTCTTCATTATTGTCCAGCATACTTCTGACTCCTGTTTAGCCTAGTGTGCACAAGGACCTACAAATCCTTTTCAGCAGAAGTAATTTCCTGATGGCCTGTTCTTTGGCCTGAGTCCCTCAAAACGGTAGCCCTGCCCTGGACCACATGGACTGCATCTCCTAGTTTGCTGTCATCTGCAAACTTGGTGAGAGCGTACCGTGTCACCTTCTCCAAATAATTGATAATGATGTTACACAGGATGAGCCTCAAGATCGACCCATGCAGTACTGTACATATTGCTGGCCTCTAGCATAGAGTATGGCACTTCACTATTCTTCAAGCCCAGCCTTCCAACTATTTTTTTTTTACCTCATCTAGTTGTCTGCTCATCCAGACTGTAATGTCACAACTTGGATAACAAGAGCACTGTGAGAGACTGTTAAAGATTTGCTGAGGTAAGTTATACCCACTGCTCTCACACTGTCCACAAATCCAGCTGTTTTATCGTGTAAGGCAGTCAAGTTGGTTGGGCATGATTTATACTGGTAAATCTATGCTGACTGTTCCTGTTTACCAGCAGCATCTGCATATACCCAGGAATGTGTTTCAAGAACACATGCTTCATGCATCAGTACATGCTGTGGGCAGACCATCTGGAAAGCAGCTCTGCAGAGAAGGACCTAGAGGTCCTAGTTGATGGCAAGCTGACCATGAGTCAACAATGTAGCCTCATAGTAAAGGCAGTCAACAGCATTAAGACTGTATTAGGAAGAGCATTTCCAGCAGGTTAAGTAAAGTCCTGCCTTTCTGCTCAGCACTGGTAAGCCACATCTGCAGTATTGTGCCCAGTTGTGGGCTCCTCAGCAAAAGAAAAGTATTTATATATTGGAGCTAGTCCAGCAAAAGACCACAAAAATTAAGAGACTGGAGCATCTTTGATACGAAGAGAGGCTCTGAGGGCAGGGACTGTTCAGTCTGGAGAAGGGAAGGCTCAAAGGGGAAAAATCTTATCAATGTGTATAATACCTGATGCAGGGGGGAAATGAGGAGGAGGAAGCCAGACTCTTGTCAGTACCGCCCACAGACAGGACAAGAGGCAATGGACACAAATTAAAACAATAAATTCCATCTGAACACACACACAATACTGTGGCAGTAGTCAAACACTGGAACAGGTTGGCCAGAAAGGTTGCAGAGTCTCCATTGTGGGAGGTACTCATAACCCACCTGGACACAATCCTGGGCAACCTGCTATAGCTAACCCTTCCAGAGCAGGGGGTTGGATCTCAAGAGTCTCCTTCCAACCTCCCTGACTTTGTGACTTTCCCAGGTACCAAAGTGAAGTTGACCCACCTGTAGTTGCCTGGGTTGTCCTTTTTCCCTTTTCAAGGACAGGTGAAACATTTGCTTTTACCAAGTTGTGATCTCTACGAGCTTTCAGACGTGATACTGAACAGTCTAGCTATTACATTGACTGATTCTCTCAGCACCCTAGAAGGCATTCTGTCTTGCCTCAGGCACTTCTGTGGGTTGAGATTTTTAAAGAGATCCCTAACTTGACTTTCTTCTGCTACGGATAGTGCTTATCTTCCTTGAACCCTCTCTCTAGACATAGGGGCTTGAGACCTTCCTTGAGAAAGCTGAGGTAAGGAAGACATTGAGAATCTCAGCCTTATCTGTATCTTCTGACATTGGATCATCTGCCCCCCAGCAGACCTATGTTTTCCTCATTTACTCTGTAGCTGCTAATGTAGCTTTTCTTGTTGCCCTTGATGTCCTTTGCCAGTTTCAAATTTAGGTGAGCATTGGCCTTCCTGGCAGCACTCTACGTGTCAGGCAGACTTTCTGTATTACTTGTCTGTAACCTGCTCTCATTCCTATCTTTTGTGAAAGACCTGTTTGCATTTGGGCTCAGTCCTATATGTATGCTTATTTTGGCATGCAGTAGAACAGACTGTTCTTGTGCTTCAATGAGGTTGCCATCAAAGATGTGTCAGCCTTCTCATTCCATAGTTTAAGAGCTAGAAGGTCACTTGTTCTAAACCAGTCTATTGACTTTCCTAACACTGCTGGTCTGGACTAGATGTAACACAGGTTTTAATGTTGTAATAGGCCTACTGATAGGCTAGAGTAAACACAGTCCCTGCTCTTGCAAGGACAGCAGTACACATATAATATCAGACACTGTGTTCAGAAGACCCTCGGTTATTGCTGACTGAAGTTGTATGTATAGTATTACACGGAGATATTATCTGAGTCCTGAAAGAGCAGTAGATATGTTATTACAGTATTACAACAGAGCTAATCACCCTTATTTCTCAACAGGATTAATTAGATCAGGAGCAGCGCTGTCCCAAGGCTATTACTGCAGAACCAGTAACAGTGTAAACTTGATCAGTACTAGCTCAAGGCTCTGTGTTGGATACAACAAACCCACCCACGAATCTGATGGTTACCGTTGAGCTATGTACGTTATATCAAGCTTAGACTGCGCCCTGACTCCTTCAGCAGTAACCCTGGTTGAATGTTATATAGCAATCCAAATGTGGTGGTGATTTTCTTTCTTAGTTGTTAAAACTTTGATCTTTATTTTCTTATTTTAGCCCATTATATAGCATATCTGTCAGAACATTTATCTTTCTTCTATCAGTACCTAATATTCTTAGGAGTCTCATTTTTTGGCATATTAACTTTGTTCTGTATTTTGTTATTGCTGCTCAAGATTTTATTTAATTTGCTGATAAAGAACTTTGTATCCTTCAGAGAAGCATTCCTTGTTCTGCATGCTAGTTAAACTCAAGTTAAAATTAATATATGGGACCTGAGAAGGAAAAGGAGAATTTTTCAGCTATGCTTATATATAAACAGCTTATTTTAAATAGAGTGAATTATAAAAGCCAGTAGCTCTCCTTTAGTTTTAATATTTGCTTATCTTACAGGTTGGGCTATGGAAATGGATGATTGATTCTTTTACCTTTTAAAATTTTAATAATTTCGTTCGTTAACATCAAGCAGAACTTTTTCTTGGGCACGGATTTCAGTTTTAATAGAAATATAGGGCTGAAGTTGAGTAAAAAACCTCCCATAATTTCATGTAGCCAGCTGCTGTGGGGCAGAATTGTACTTTACAAAGAAGGCTTCAAAACCTTCATTTTAAAGACAAAACTGGCCTGCTGCTTTTTTGAAAGTCTTTTTAATTTTTAGCTTTACAGTGGTTAACAAGACAGCATAATAATTAATTGTTAAAGTTTTTCAGTCTTCCTCTTGGCTAGCCTTTGCATGAATTTTAACACTAGAGGGCAGTTGAAACACTTCAGTTCTTTCAGAAAGCCAACTTCAGGTTCAACAGCTTTCATTTTTCATTACCAAGAGAAAGGAGTTTTGTTAGCTGCCTACTATGCAATGCTTATTTTTAGCAATTAATTTGCTTTATTTCTTTCAGTCCTTTAAAAAACCAAAAATTCTAGCTTTTGGCTTTCTAGCTTTCTTTGTGCCTTTACAGCTCTATCACGCAGTTTGATCAGCAGTCAGAGGGACAATTGTTTACATTTTACTAGCTATGAAGACATATTGCTTGAATTTCCTGTGTGATTAGATGGGTATTTTGAACTACCTTGTTCCAGAAACAAGGAGAGAGATACCAGAGATGGGAATGTATTAAAGATCTCTTCTGTTAATTTTTCTCAAGTAGGAGTTTATTTTGTAGCACTTCTGCTTAGTTTTGTAGGTTTTGTTGGTGTGTAATTTTAAATTAAATTCCAAAACGCTTGAGTCAATCTTTAGATATTCTGTGCTTTGCTTTAAAATAATCTTTTTTTAAGTAGCGGAGCTTCAAAATGGGAACTTCTGTCCTTCCTAATGTTATTTTACCTTTTCAGTAATCAGAAAACATGGTCCAATATGAAAGACTTTAGAAAGGAAAGGTCAAAACAGTTAAAATTTATTATTTTCAGGGTTATGTGAAAATTGCCATGGGAATTCTTCTTGGCTTAAACTTAAAATTGGAAACACTGTATTTTTTATTAAGCAAGTGTTCTGAAATACATAGTGAAACATGGTACTCTTTATAAGTTGCTTCAGGGTGTATTGTGAGAGATGTGATATTAATCTGTTCTGGCTGTAAAGTAACAATCTAGTCTGTCTTGTGATTTGGTTGCTTATGAATATTTTCTCTCTTCCTGTTTTGAATCCATTGTGCTTACTGCAAGTGTTGAAAAATATTTTTTAGCAGCTGAGTGATCAAATGTTTATTTACACTTGAACACTGAATGGTATTTGAAACAGTAATAAAATAGTATCAGTAAGCCTTTAAGAAAGGCGCTCTTTGTCTCTTATGATTGGTGTGAGAGATTAATATGATTTTTCCTTGACTTGGCATCAGATGATTTATTTCCCTCTCTGCAAATTATGTGATCTGAAAAGTAACCCAGACCTCTCTTAGGGACATAACACACCCTAGCAATTTTGTAGTGAGATAAGGACATAGTGTTTTCTCTTTCAAGCTAAGCTTCTGGAATTGTGTAGTTATAAGAAAATCTCATCTACTTTTATCAAAAGCTTTTCTATAGCTTTTAGAGGTGGAGAGAAGAATTAAAATACCTAAGCTACTGGCAAAAGCAATAAGAGAAAAAAATGTATAATTTATTATTTTGGAGAAACAAGAAAAAAAAGAGACTGGTTTCAGATAAACCATGCTGTCCATTAACGCTGACACTAATGCAAAACTACGGGTTGCAGTTTTCCCAGATTTGAGGACAGAAAGGCCTGAGCTGGAGTCATGGAGAATGGAATGGTTTATGTCCTTTCATTGTGATATCCTGAAAGTGGTGGAGTTTTTGTGCCTTTGCTTGGTTTCTCCATCATTTCCTTTTTCTGTTGCAGTGAATGTGTATTATCTCTGACACTTCCTTGGCAGTTTTTGGCACAACATAAGCATTCTCACTAGCCTGTGCTGACTGATAGGGCAGATTTTGAAAAAGGTTAATCTTTGTTTAATTTTTTCATACGGAGTTCTGCAAAGTGCAGGGCTACTTGGCTTTTGCACAGCGCTGTAGTACTATTATATTAAAAGCTGCATTTCCATAGAAGTGGGTCTAAAAAATACGCAGTAGTAGAGCACTTTTGTTTCTCTTACTGGTTCTGGATCACAAGGAGGAGACAATTAAAATGAGCAAAACCATAGTATTTTTATTTTGTTCCTAGCTGCCAGCCTTGTAAAATGAGATATTTTGTTTTATTTAGAAACAGAGAGTATGTCTTATTTATAAACAATAGAAGAGAAGATTCCGAGGGCCAAATTTTCTTTCTGTGAGGCTTCATTGTTGGGTTGTGATTATGTCCTGAACTGTCACTACGCAATCTCATTGTTTGTAGATGTGCAGAAATTAAACCAGCTGTAAATTATTTTGATTATTTACAGTCAAGGGTAAACTTCTGCTCCCTCTCTCTGAGCTGCATTGCTTTCGTAGGACAAAAAGGAGCAATAAACCTGCATTGGCTATTTTTATCATTATAGTCAATAGATGAAACTGTGGCTGTATATAGGGAGTACATCTGGTTGAAAGACACTGCTATTCTGATGACATTTGAGAGCAGATTGCATTTGAGCTTCAGTGCTTAATAAGCCATCCTTCAGATGTGGACCTTGTAAAAGAAATCAACTTTTTAGTAGGCACTTTCTATATCTTAATATTAACATTTCATATTTAAAGGCCCTAGAAGATAAATAAGCGAGGCTTTGGTATTTTCCCCTTGCTCCTTTCCTATTTAAAATATGAGTGATTGGAAGATAAGCTTCTTTTAGTAGCTTGCTTCATTTTTCGCCTGGTTACACAACGTCCTGGCAGCAGTTACTTTGTGCTCTCAGGAGAAAAGTTCTTACAGAACTTTTGATTTTGCTAGGCCATTACAGCTTCCTTTCGTGTGTGAGAATTTAAAGGAAACAGACCTTTTGCAAAAATAGAAAGCTTTGATGTTTTTGACACAGAAAATGAGACACCACTCATTACTATGTACCTCTCCTACACCATCGGCTTTTATTTTGATCTTGTTTGAGCTTTGCTTACCAGCACACTTCTGTGCCATGTGGCATAAGGCAGGCTAGAGGGGCTGTCCACAGGAGTTAAACAAATCGAGCTGGTGAAATGGTCTTGTGGTAGGCCATGAGTCTTGTTCTCTTCCATTTTAATCTTTTCTCTGTGCAATGTGAGGAAGATATGGAGAGTTCTACTTTCCTCCATCATCCCACTATCTCTGGAAGATGAGAAATTGAGAAACACTTTCTCAGTGGAAGAGTTTTGCAACAGCAACTAAGGTGCTGCTTGTTTACCTCTGTGCTTCTTTCTGTATAAAATGAATTGGACTGCTATCTGTAACAGTACCACTGCATAGGTTTGGCTGGTGAACCGAATAGCTTAAATTCTCTTTCTAAGTTAGTTAAATCTGTGAGGAACTAATGCAATGATCTCTCCCTCCCTGAGGGTGTCACGCTCCTGAGAATAAACATGGAAGCATTAGAAATACAAAAGACTCCTCTGTCTTGCTCCAGTTTCTCTTAGTTTTCTGATGAAGAAGCATCTGGTACAGCCTTTAGCTGTCCTTTTACAGGCAGTAAATCCTCATATGTTGCCAAGTGGCATAATGTTACGTTTCATTTTTATAGAGGATTTTTTTGGGAAAAAGGGAGCAGTGCACAATAAGTGTATTTGTTGCATGATAAGGTCATTCTCTAAGAATGATGTAGAACTACACGTATTCTAGTTTTGATCAGCTTTGACTTGTGATTAGTTGCAGCTTCCCATAACCAACCCCATTGTAGTAATTTTTATACTGGGTCATATAAAATGATTGTAATGCATATTATATTAAATTATTTTAAAAAGCCAAACCAAAAAAACCCCTCCCAAATAAATGTATTTGCAAGAAGACTTCTTTTTGACATGAGCATGAACTTCTCACAGATGAATTCTGTTATGGTTGCTTGGTGTATTTCCCATATGTAGTAGTGTGGGAAATAATTAGTAGTAATGCTGGTATCTAAATCACTCATATATTATCTACTTCTCAGTGACATAAGGTGCTGCAGATCAGCACACCTGCACCATGTGACTCTGTTCCTAAAACAGTCCTATAGCCACTTCCTTCTGTACTGAGCTAAATCTGCATGTAATGTATTTATTCAGTTGCTTAAAATCTGACCTGCATGTCGTCTTAGTTTTAGGGAATGCCTTAGACTTTAAGAAATGTCTGGGATAGTTTTTTAACTGCAGGTTATAAAAATGAAAGAAGAAGTGGGGACTGTTCTGAGAAGAAAATAATTGCATTTTTTAATACTAAAAATTGTTTTCAGTGGTTTATAAAAAGATATGAGAAGCTTTGAATGTAGAAGCATTTGAAAGTACTTCAAGAGGTAGGTTGTTGCATTTTGATAATACACTTAAATTACACTATTTTAGAGGAACAGAACAGGATTGGCAGTGGTATCTCTTTGTTTTAACTGGGTATGTAAACTGTATTTTACGTTAAAAGGGGCCATCATTTTCTTACATAGAACCCAAGAGATACTTAGATGGCTATGTGATTTTAGGGATGGGCAACGTGTGATTTATGTGCTAATGATTCCTTTAGTGATTTCCTGAATTTCTGGGGGTTGTATTGGTTCAAAATGGATTTGAATATCCTTAACTGGAAGTAACTAAAGCAAAATTGGCATCACTGGATCGATGGGCCAGCGTCCATTGTATGAGCTTCAACAAGGCCAAGTGCTGAGTCCTGCACTTGGGCCACAAAAACCCCATGCAACACTACAGGCTTGGGGAGGTGTGGCTGAAAAGTTGGCCAGCAGAAAGGGACCTGAGGGTGCTGGTGGACAGCCAGCTGAACATGAGCCAGCAGTGTGCCCAGTTGACCATGAAGGCCAATGGCATCCTGGCTTGCATCAGAAATAGCATGTCCAGCAGGAGTAGGGAGGTGATCGTCCCCCAGTACTCGGCACTGGTGAGGCCACACAGTTTTGGGCTCCTTGATACAAGAAGGACATTGAGGTGCTGGAGCAGGTCCAGAGAACGGCAATGAAGCTGGTGAGGGGTGTGGAGTGCAAGCCTTATGAGGAGTGGCTGAGGGAACTGGGGCTGTTTAGTCTGAAGAAAAGGAGGCTCAGAGGAGACCTTATTCCTCTGAGAGGTGGTTGTAGAGAGGTGGGTGCTGGTCTCTTGTCCCAAGTAACAAGTGATAGGACAAGAGGAAATGGCCTCAGGATGTGCCAAAGGAGGTTTAAGTTGGACATTAGGAAAAATATTTTCAGTGAAAGGGCTGTCAGGCACTGGAACAGGCTGCCCAGGGAAGTGGTTGAATCACCATCCCTGGATGTGTTTAAAAGCTGTATAGATGTGGTGCTGAGGGACATGGTTTAGCAGCAGACATGGTTATGGTTGGACTCGATGATCTTAAAGGTCTTTTCCAACCTAAATGATTCTATGATTCTAAGTCTTTCCGAAACATTTTTCAAAAAAAATTGAACTAGAAATGTTTATTGTCAGAGAGGAACTACTAAGTGAAATCCTGTGCTCTCAGTTGTTTCAGTGGTCAAGTCAGAGTATCTGCATGTGTAAAGGGGTTTTGTTAGAAAGGTTTTGTTGGGATTTTTGATGTTTGGTTTGTTGTTTTTTTTTTAACAGCAAGGTTTTCCTTATTGAAAGTCCATAAGAGCATATTTTGTGGAACGGGTCCTTTGTTGATAAATGAAATGCAGATGAAAGGACTATTTATAACTCAGTCACCCCTAATCTCCAACCCATCCTTTTGCTTGAGTTTGGGAAAGGTTGAGAGGAGTGAGCAGCTGTGCTGAACTCTTAAGTGGATATGAACAAACCAAATCAAGAACCTGTCTTTGAGAACCCCCTTTGGTAGTTTCTTTTCATTTATATCCAAGGCCAAATTATTACATCAGCAGGTGTCAGCAGGGCTGTTCTTGTTAAATTTCATGCTGTTGATGATTGCCCAGTGCTCGAGTCTATCTAGATTCCTCTGCAAGGCCTCTTGTCCCTCCAGAGAGTCAACAGCACCTCTCAGTTTGGTATGATCAGCAAACTTGATAATGGTGCATTCAACTCCTGCATCCAGATTGTTGATACATATATTGAACAGAACTGTCCCTAGAATTGAGCCCTGAGGAACACTACTGGTGACCGGTCACCAGCCTGGTGTAGCCTTATTCGCTATATGCCTTTGAGCTCTGCCCTTCAACCAGTTCTTCACCCAGTGCACCATGAACCTGCTCAACTTGGACAACTTAGCCAGAAGGATGCTGTGAGGGAGAGCATCAAAAGCCTTACTAAAATCCAGAAGAAATTAATATACAAAAGATTAGATTAATATCTTACAGTGTTCCTGTAGAAACTGTTGCAACTGAACTGTGCTCAGATCGAGACAAAGCCTCTCACAAGCTATACATATTTATTTTCTTTCTGTCTTTGCATACAGATTGTGGGTTCTCTAAGACTATCAGCAAAGTGGCCAGTGGTATAAAAAAAAAAAGTAAATTAACTTTTACATGTACAGCAGCTGCTATTTTGTGTGTGTTTTTTCCCCTTTCTATAGAACTGAGTACCTACTTTAAGATGTGGAACAAGTAAATTGATGGGCATTTCACCAAATCTGTGTAATCTGTTATTAATCTACGTGTGTGAGACTACCAAAAAGAAATCAAAACTTCTTCATTTCCACAATTTTAAAATTTCTTATTTATTTATTTATTTTAACCAAGAATTAGACTGAATGAATAATTGACTTAGGAATCAGTAAGTACTTGAGTTCAAACTATTTTCATGGTCATGGATAACTCAGCTATAGGTAGGAAAACTCACGGTATTTGTAAAATTTTAAGACAAGTGCTGGCTTTTTCTTCTTTTGTTTAAATTAATTAGTCCTATTAATTTGATGCTGCAGCACTCTGTAATTGGTGTCTTTCTGTAAACATCTGTACATCGGAAGTATTCAGGTTGGCTTAAGCAACATCCTCATGGGCACGAACTGAAAGGTTTCACCCAAATTGTATATTGCTTGGAATAACCTCACTCTCAGCTGTTATTACCTTTGGTTTGTTTTTTGATTAGTCTCCCATCTGGCCTTTTACTGAGACAAGACAAGCAGCAGTAAGTGGTGGTATCTATAATTTATATAGGTTGCAGCTTCATAGCATATTTGGGAGGAGATACAGGTCAGAGATACTGAAGCTAATAGAAAAAATTTCCACTGAGTTCCAACATTTTAAAAATACTCCGTACAGAGAGAGAACTGGCTGTCAGAGCATAGCAGAGTATCCATGGCTTCAGCTGTAATTCTTTAACAGTCTGATTTCAGCTCATTAAGAAATCCCGTGCAGCTTCTAGCCTCGGTAATTCTAATGACATGGGACATACAGTCTCATCAATTTGTCCCATCACCACAGTATGAGGCAGTATGTATTTGAGATATAGGTTGGAAGGGTTGGTCAGGAAATAGGTTTTGCCTGGACAACAGTTTAGTCATGGTTTAGATTGCTTTTCAACATATCTTCCAGAGAACAGATTTTTTCATGTAAAACATGTCATTGCTTTGAAGATGGAAAGCTCTTTTAATACTCTGTGCTACTTATTTTTTAAAGTATAAGTCAACCCTCCCTGATGTGATGGAACAGATTAAAATTAATTTTTAAAGGGAGAATTTTTTTCCTGTGGTGAGATCAGTGGATGTTATTTTCTGTTAGTGTTTGAGCTTGCAGAGAGGGCTTTAAAACAGTGATTTCTGGAATCACGAACACTTGAAATAACATATCTGAACATGTGCCATTGGAAAACTGCATGAGTTGAGCCTTTAGGAGAAATTCAAGAATAACAACATAGAAGTTCCTCAAATCCCAAATAGTTATTCTCTATTGGTGGATAGGTTTACTGAAAACAAAAATTCCATCTTAACAAAAAGGTGTCTTCTTGGCAGCATGATGATTTTTAATTTTGATGAAGAAGCAGCAAATTATCTAACGTCAAAGTGAGATTTTAAAAGTTTTTGGGTGCCTGGTTGTCAAGAGTAAAGAGCACGTAAAGGAATTTCAGTGTAGAGACTTTTTCCTCTACTTTCCAGTGATCTGTACAGGATTCACCTGGAGCAGCTGTGAACGGAACCCACAATATACCTTGTGTTGTCCCTGGTTTTTTCTCTCCCTGATGGGCATCTCTTTCTTTCATTGTGTAAGTAGGCAGAACTGTGGCACCCTGATTTGTACAGATTTAAACTCTCTATTGTGCCAGCGTTAGGAAGAGAGCGGAGAAGTCGTGTGCTTCAGATGAGGTAGGTAGCTCATTTAGCAGTCTCTTACCCAGACAGGCAAACCCTAGGAGCTTGAGAACAATTATAGATGGAAGGCACACCTCAAGTGTAAAGGACAACAGCTTTGTGGAGGTCTCGCCTTTCTGTTTATCGTGGATGGAAAGCAGATTAGGGAAATTCTGTTATTTGTACTCCTTTGTTAGGGAACACATCCATCTCAAATCTCTGTTTTAAAGCCCTGCCTTTAGTGACTGCTGCTAATGTGCTTTTCAGGACCAGCAGTAACATGTACACCTGCATGAGAAATGTTAAACTTGCACTTATTATGTTTTGTAAGCTTCCCAAATTATAAGAAGATGCGCAACTTTACTACTAATATTTGATCAGTGTCATACATTTCCTGGAGTAAGCCCATTAATTAATTCTTGTCCTTTTATTTCCTATCTGTTGATTGATCAGGACCCTTTCTAATTGCATCATAATACAGTATGCAAGAAAAGGATTTTGATACGTATAATTAGGGCTGTAGTAGCTTGTCTAAGTAATATAGGAAGGCTGTGAAAGCTAAGAAACTTTTCCACTGTGAGTGTAACAACTAAGTGAGGGAAATGCTAAACAGATAAAAGCACCTCTGAGTCACAGGATATAAACTCAGTTGGATTAGAGAGCAAATACAAACACCAGGACCAGTTTGTGGGAAGAAGTAGCCTCCAGGCAAGTGAATTAAATCAGCCTTTCCTAAAATAATTAAATTGTTTTCCTTGCTCTGTATGCCCATTATCTTGAAACTTCCCTTGAAACTTGTTTCAAAAAATCAAATCAGCTCTTGATAATGTCTAAAAAATCAGCAGCAATGTTTAGTCGGGCATTTTGCAGTCTGTCCTAAAAAATCTTTAGAATGTTTATTTTCTGTAGTACATTTAGGTAACAGTGATATCTTTTTGTAAATTCTTACAATGTGTCTGTGAGATTTGTTTCTAATGAACTGCATAGAAATTCCCCAATAATGGGAAGGTTTGTCCCACCTTGTATTAAACCTCCTCAATACTTGTTGAGTCTTAGCTTGGGAGGCAAGTTTTTCTTGCTTGATAATTCTTTTTCCATAGTGAAGAGCATTCATCAGTTTGAGCTGACTGATAATTTAGGATGGATTTAGAGTTCTGTCTATCAGAACAGTTATCGTGCAGTTTATATGATTAATCCCAGTTTCAAGTTGCTCTTCTTTTTTTTTTTAATCATGCACATCCATTAGAACATTATTACCTACCTTCTGGTAGGTAATAGCAAAACAATACTTTCCTTAATGGATGATCCAAATGGGCAACTTTATTGTAGCTGTTTCTAGTATTGAATGGAAAGATGTGCAGACCTTCAGAAGACCAGATAGACAAGGGAAGGTTACAAATTTGCAGGAATGCTGGTTTTGGTTAACATGGCAGGTACTGCCTTCTTTCATTCAATGTTCTGTGTAGCTGGAGGGAAGGAGAACAGGACTATAAAAGAGTTGCAAAGGAGGAGACAGATAGTTTTCTGTTGTTGGTTGTGGGGTGTTTTTTAAGCTATCAGACCTTTTAGAGCTCAATTATTTATCAAGTTTTGGGTACTTTGCTGCAATAATTAATGAACAAGAACCCTTTGCAGAGTATGATAGAGTGGTAGTTGCTACCTTGCTTCTGCCTGTACAGTATTAATGGCAATTACCTTTAGTAATATAAAACAAATAGTAACTAAAGTTACCCCATGAAGAACCAGATGGATTTGCAGATGGACCAGTGAGCTGCAGCTGATACTTCTAAGCTCCATCAGATGTACAGGGAAAGCAGAATGTCTGGGGATGTGTTTACCCCTTTTAACAGTGGCATGGTAACAGGTCTCAGTTTTGCTGGAAAGGTGCATTTTTTGCTCACTGGATCTGCTGATTGCCAGCTGTCATACTCAGTGCTGGGGTTTTTTTTGCCAGTGGTTTTATTCAGAGTGGTTCTGCAATGACTGGGTAATAGCTTTCTTTGCAACAAATTGAATGTCATTAAAAAGCTTCTTCCCAAAAGAGGTGGCTGAGTGTTAGCAAGATTTTCTGTGGATGGCAGATGTTACATGTAACTTATAGTACTTTCTTGGGATCTTCTTCACAATCAGGTTGCAGTTTTGCTGTTCTTCATCATTTGCTTTATTGAATGTGTAAAGTTCACATTTTTAAAGTTTGCATTGTAGAGAAGGTAACTCTAAAACAGATAATAACACTCACAGTTGTGTGGATGATAAAAGAAGCTGGGGAGTGCTAATTATTCAACTGTATAGGGGAGCCTGAGAGAAAATTCAAAATAACTTCTCAGAAGATATGAGATTGGAAAGAAAGGAATCTCTTTGTGGTAGAAGAACTTGAGGTTGCTATAGGTAAACAGGAAAAACAGGAGGTTTGTGCAGAGTGGAAGGTACGTAATCAGGTGGAATATCTGTAAGTTACTTCAGTGTAACTGCCAAGCAAGTGAATTATGTTTCAGAAACTGGTATGCAAAAAGTGGGAGCTTTCAAATTCAGTAATGGTAACCATGAGCTATCATGGAAAACAAATTGGAATGGTAAGAGTTGGGGGAAAAAAAGCATAATGCTGTAAATGCACCGTGGGTATGCAGTAATAGCCATATGGGAGCTCAGTATTGCAGCTTATTTATTATACTGTAATTCTCTTCGTAGAGGTAGATCAGTAACCTTCCTGTTGGAGCTGCCGTGTAAATCAGTTCTTGAAGTGGAAAGATATACAGTGGCAAGTTGAATTTTGCTGACGTGATGACACGGTATAAATTTCCAATCTATGCCAATTTGAGGATGGGATTGAGACAGACAGCATGCCTGTGCTGGCAAAACCGAGGTGTGGATAAATGACCCCAAGCCTTCATTGGCCTATTGGTGGCAGTAGTTGCTAAAGTAGTGCTTTGTGGTCAGTGTTGTACTCTGCCCAGTCAGTCAGTAGTACTCATTAGAGCTCTAGCCTTGCTTTCACCGTCTTGCCTTTCCTCGTTTCTTTAAGCATTGTTAAAGGATATTGTGGGCAAAGGCTGTGGCTTGAAGACTGTTGGTACGTGGGAGGCTGGATCTGCTCTGCAGAATACAGCTCTAAGTGGAGATCCTTGAAGTAATATTTTGAGAGTAGCAGTTCAGCTTGGTGCAGACACAGTTGCTTTGATGTGTGTCAGCTACAGTCCGCATCTCAGTCCTGTGTTAAAATGCACAGAGCTTCAGGAGGTACGTTTGCACAGTGGTGTTGACACTTTGCTCCTTTAAAAAAAAAAAAAAAGAAAAGAAAGAAAAAGAATGAAATTGCTGACACCAAGGGGTTCAAGATATGCTCTATAAATGAATTTTCTATTGAACTGGAACCACAACTGAACCCAGGCTCGGTAGACATGAAAGAACTTAAGGCGTAGCTGCAGAATGGAGCTGCAGAAGTGGAGAAAGTCAGTAGTGAAAATAGTCTCCAGCAATCAGCTGGGGAACTGTTGAGCTCTTGATTTAAAATGTAGTGTTTCTCTTCATCATGTAAATCCTGCCCTCTGGCCAAAGGGCTTATTTCCATAATCGCTATGTGTCTGTGTATGTCCAACATAGTGTACCTGTACATTGCAGTTTTCATTGGCTCAAAAGTTCTGTTTGTCAGCAACAAAGATGCTGCATCAGCTTCTTGTTCACTACAGCTGGAATAGGGAATTGCCAAAACATTCTTAAAAGAAAAAAAAGGCAACACAAATATGGTAGTCAAACAGCTGAGAGGGAAAAAGTGCTTAAATCTTTCATTGTCCCGTCCCGTCCCCCCCCCCTTATCTTCTTTTTTTTCTCACTCTTCCCTGTAGACAAACTGAGCATTAATTCATAGACAGCAGAAGGGAAGAAGCTTTGCTGGTGTGTTGAACTGAAGATCCTAAAGTGAGCTGAAGTTATCCCAAAGCGTGTTGTAAAGAAGGGTGTTTATTACCATTCCCTTTCTGGATGTGGGATCCCAAAGCATTGGTAGCACTGGGTGACCTGTTGTAGCTACCTGTGAGGTCCGTGTTGCAACTGAGGAGACAAGCTGAAAATCTCCTGCAGCCAATATGCTGTGGTTTCTTACTTGACCTGTTAAACCACACGCCTTCATTCAACGTTATAACTTCTGATTAAAAGCTTATTCACTGTTCACCCAGCTACTGCTTGTCTTCCTGGTTTTTTATAGTCTTGTTTTTAATAATAAAATATATGCAAGGCCTAGGCTATTGCAACTTCTACCAAGAATTTTGCTAACATCTAAGTGCTAAGCAGCACGTCCTTGATTTGAAAGATGAGGCAGCAAGGAATTATTGTTTAGGGATGTTTCTTTCTAGTGAACATGCTGCACTGTGTTTATTTTCCTGCTGTGAAATGTCATCACATATTCCCTAACTCAGAGTCACTAGAATCAGAGGGATGCAGTCTGGGCTGGAATGTGTTTTATCTGTTGGCTATGTCTCTGTAAGACTACGGAATAATGCTCCATCTCTGTTTGAGGTAGGAGGGCAGTGGGACTGAGATGGAGTGTTGCAGCAGTCTCATACTTAATCCAGTTCCCAGAAATGACAAAAGGCAATATGCCATCTGATACGTTTTATGCACAGTGGTCCCAAGCACCAAGGGCCTGGCTGATTGCCAGTGAGGACCTGAGTAGGGCAGAGTTTCAGAATGTGCTTGTCGTGGTCATGAACGTCAAGTTTCTGATGCCTTTCTGAAATGAGATGTAGAAACAGCTGTGCATTCCTTTCCCACCGCAGAACAGGAGTGGGATTCATGTTCTCGTTCATATTCATTTGCTAAAGTGAGCTTTTGATTGCCTTCCAGATGGTGGTCAACTGACTCTCACTTGGGTGTCTTGAAAGTGCCTCTTACATCAGAAAACTCCTGGGCCTGGGAGTGAAGGAAGAGGGAGAAGAATGGTCAGCAGTCATCAAAGAGCATTTTACTAGGAGCCTGGGCTCATCAGGAGTGTGTTGGCTGTATAAGGCAGCCATGACACAGTGCAAAAGGATATAATCAGGGGGAGTGGAGGAATTCCCTTCCTGGTTCTTTAAGCCACTTGGTGATATTAGTGCAGTAGTTTTATCAGACTCTGCTTCAGTATTCCCATCTGCTAGATGAGGTGCTCCTTGTAGGATGCATTGAACTTCACAAAATGAAATTCACTCACATGCAGCCAGTTACTAGAGATGGTATTTTTCTATTATAATTTTGTGTAACCAGTAAGCAGAAAAAGGGTGTCCACATAAACCAAAGGAGTAAAAGATAGTAACTTGAACATTTTTTGCTTTTGTTTGGTATGACCGCTACTTGTTTAACAGCTTTTGAACAAGCTTTTATCTCTACAAATAAAATGCTGACATTCTTGCGAGAATTACTCTGCTTTATTTCCCCCACCTCTAAAACTTGTAATAACCTGCTGATTCAGAAAGGACTCCCTTTGCCTCGTGTCCTTTAACTGCTCTATCGTTTCCCTTCCTCAGGTCCTCAGTCCAGTCTAATTACTTCAATGCAACAGCTGCTGCCTCTGCACTGCTGAAATCTAGGTCTGCCCTTTTCAGTGAATATCCAGGCTCAGCTGAGATGAACCCTCCGCCTGTGCCTCTTGCTTTTGTCTCTTGTTATCTAATGACATAAAGCATTTTGGTATACTGTTTGCATTAATAAAACAAAAACAAACTGCCCCACAAAAAAAACCCAAACAAGCACTGAACAGAACTGCATTGTGCGAGACAGTAGCTCATTTGGAACCTTATTTTGACAACCTTAGTTTGGAAAAAAATCCCACTGTGCATCTTCATGTCTCACTGAACTCTTTCTTCAGTGAGTTAAGATCAGCTCCCGTTCCTGCCAGCTCATTGTTTGATCAAGAGCATGCAAGTGTCCAAGATGCAGTGGAACACAAAGGGATGTTGTGTCTGTTCATGTAGGATAAGTATATGTATAGGACAGAACAGCATAGTCTGAAAATGTAATTAAAAAACAAAGGAGTGGTGGTGAAAAAGATGCATGCATTTCTCTTACCCTGATCCTTTCAGAACAAAGAATAAATGTGGCTGCTGGTACTCCAGTTGCAGCCTATGTTTTCTTAGTCTGTAAGCATGCATGAGAAGAATCAATTAAATGGAAAGTAAATGTAAAATCACAACATAATTACCAGTAATGTGTTTAAGGATGGCTTCCTGTAAGCTTGCTTGCTTTGTTCTTTCTTTGTCTACTGTAAAGCTCCTATAATAAGTATAGTGTGAAAGTAAGGGATAGAGGAAAAAACCCAAGCAAGTCTCCTTTTTGCTTTTGTACCATGTGAAGAATGCCTTTAAAGGGATTAGTTTCTTTTATATGTTTCGTTTACTTAGGTTATTTGTCCCTCTACACTAGAAATTTGGACATACCAGCAGTGTGGTGGAAGCAAAATTGGTGTTAGTGCAAAATGAGAGAAACGGATATGGGAAATAAGGGGGTACGGGACACATTAAAGCTTTGTCCCTTCTCTCTGCCACTTGTCCTTTGTTATTTTAAAGCTATTTTGCATTTGTTTTATTTGCCATTGAAGTTCATTCTTTCAAGCTTATTTTTCACAGCACTGGAGATCAGAACCAGAATCTCCACTCCCTGCACACCCCACTATCTTTGCCATTATAAACCAGATTTTTTTAAAAATCTGCAATTTCAGAACATGCAGTACAATTGTAAATTTGCCAGTGGGAGGTAACACTGGACATGTGTACTGGTGCATCTAAGGAACTGTGGTCTTTCACTGATGCTACCTAGTATTGCACACTTGATCTTATGGAGGTGGCCATGGAGTTGATTCTTCCATCTTTTACTCATTCCTACCACTCTACCAGTAGATGATGGTTTCCTCTGTTCCTGCTTAAATATGTTGTCAAATTGGCATTCTGTAAACACATTGGAATTCGTATGTGACACGAGCATTTGAATTTTCTCCTTGTCAAGGTAAGAGCTGGTTTTTGGTTTTTGTTTTCCACAAGGCAGAAAAGGAGAAACTTGCCATTTGCTGTGATTTCTTGATGACCCTATCAGAACTGGAGGATGTTGGTGAACCCACAATGATCACTGCTTGCTGTGTAGTGCATGTATTTGGACTTCTTTCTTCTGCTTTTTGTACGGAAATCTAGGAAGCCTTGTTCTCATTAGAGGACTGACAGATTTGGTAACCTGACAGAGATGTGGCTGCTGCAGCTCTGTGTCTCCAGGTGCTGGTGAGGCTGGACACGTATTCCCTGTGCACACAAGCAGGCATGTGTGACGCACATATATATATACATGGTTGGCCACACAAGACAATGTAGAAACACTTAGCACTCGTGCAAATGCAGACAGCACCAATGGCCTCATCCTGTTCCCCACTCTCTGGCTGAGCAGGATGGGTTTGTTAGTGGAAAATACGTACATTCATGCAGTGTTGATCCCTCCAGTACCTGGGTTTAGACGCTGTCTACTCAGTTGCTGGTCCCTTGTTCCCAGTCTCCCCAGTTGCTGCCTCCTCAATATACGAGTCCTCAAGGCTGCAGCCCCACTCCTGCTTTTGGTATAGACCCCCTTGCTCACAGACACACAAAGAAAGCCCCCCAGTCCTGCAGCTCCTGTGTTGTGGAATCCCCAATAATTAGCATTGGATACAGAGTCTGTTCAGTAGCAGGTATTCTAGCTGGCCTTCAGACCGGAGTCTCTCCAAAAGTTTGCCAGGACCATGCTCATCTCCCTGGAAGCCAGTTCTACCAGTTGCCTCATTCTCAGACACACATACCTGTCTGCCAAGCCACTTGGCATAACTACTTGCTTAGCCAGCAAGAGGTTGCTGGCTAGTGTGGCTTGATAGCTACTAGCAATTATGCACTCACTGCAGTTGCTGGCACTGCAGATACATGAGCTCTAAGACCTGTAATCCCACTCCAAGCAGCAAGCATATTTAACAGGACTGGCCAGTCTTATCCTCTCTCTCTCTATTTTCCATACTTGTTCCCCCCTGAATCACCTTGATCCCTCCCTTCCCCTGCCTTTGTTTTCTACCCTAAACATGCTATAATAATTCTTGTGCAATCCCAAAATGACCTTCCTCTGTATCCTGTAATGTGTCCCATACTCCTGGGCAGTAACACCCCTTAGTCTGTAAGGTGACCCTGAGAGCCTCTAGTTGAGTTATTTGGTGGGCATCACACCTAAGCAATGGGGCTGATGGCACTTCTGGGACAGCCCTGGTGAGGGACTGGTGCTCTGTTCTCCCAACCAAGTTTTTGGGAGTCCCTGTGCCTTTGTGCTAATGTCTGTGTGTATGTGTACATAGAAGCCTTTGAGTGGATGATCATTCTCCTAGGAGTAGCTAGACAAGGTGTTACTGGGGTTCCCCCACCTGCCATTGCCTCTTCGTGCTCCTCTGTGTGCATTTGGTTATCACATAACAAAACCATCACCATCTACAGAAAGGTGAATAAATAGGCACCAGCTTTTGGGTATTAATCATTCCCACATAATGTAGAATAATTTTATTTTAAACTCATTTCTCTTTTATGACTCTTATCCAAGAATTCTTAACTATGGGGTTGCTGCACAACCTCTTTGTGTAGGATGTGACTGGGATTGATGCTTGGCTTTCTGGTCATCTTTGCATTTGTTTTGCTGTTAAGGGTTTTTTCTGTAGTGCTTATCATCAGTGTGTTTACATGCTGATATAAAGATTCATGATGTTATGAATCATGACCTGACAGGGTTGATGAGAACAATTCTAGGTAGTTTATTTATGTGCTACTAAATTTTTTTCTGTAACTGGTAAAATATAAGAGGGTTGAAAAGGGTGCAGGAACTCCAAAGATACCTCCTGTCTTAAGCTGTTTTGTTCCAGCTGTTAGTTTGGCTCCGGTCCTCCAGTATCCCCCCTCCTCACTCCCTTTCTTTTTTTTTTCTTTCTCACCACCTTCCAGTCTGCCGCAGCTGTTAGAATTTCATCATTGTCTCCAAATACCACATTTCCCATTAGCACCAGAGAGCCCCTTGTGTGCTAAGGGGAATGTCATTTGTGTGCTTTGCATGTGTCTTACTGTTGGGTGATCTACAGCCAAAGCAGTACTTATGCCTTTGACTGCTGGGAGGCTGAATTCCTTGCTAAGGGGCACACATAAGATGCACAGATATCGAAGGGTGAGATTTGCAGACAT
The DNA here is from genome assembly GCA_013400335.1 of Eurystomus gularis. Classification (NCBI taxonomy): domain Eukaryota; kingdom Metazoa; phylum Chordata; class Aves; order Coraciiformes; family Coraciidae; genus Eurystomus; species Eurystomus gularis. Next base: position 109,727 of record VZZY01008382.1, read on the forward strand.
ACTGGCAGAAAATATTTAAGTCTTTTTGTTCCCATGCTCTGCTTTTCAAATGCCTTTGCGCTGTACTTAGCCTTATCAGTATTTGATTTAACACTAGATGCTAACATATTTATTCCCTTTTGGCAGTTTTAGTGCCATGTCACTCATTGACTGTCACAATTGTGTCATATATTAGATGGCTTATCCTAAAAAAACGATTTGCAGGTGTGAAAGCACTGCCCATTTTAATATCCTTTCTCTATCTATCTATCTGCTGGAGGTTTTTTTAGCTGGTTTTTAGGTTTGTGTAAATGTGTGTATTTTAAATCAATTTTGTAAAGTTCTTTCCGCCCACTGTCTTAATTTCTGCCTCATATCCATTTTACGCTTATTTTGGCTTCCCAACAAAACTCTGACAATGCCCCTGCTCTTTCCTTACAGTCTCCTGCGATTACAGAGTCGCTGCTGGACTCCTGCAAACCTGCAGTGCATCTCAATTTGGACCCGAGGGTCAGCTTGGAGTTGTAACTTATTTGTACCTTGTTACTGCCTTACTGTCTTGTTCTTCATATCTACACAATCTTACTGAATAATTTGTGAGTAGAAGAGACCTTAACCAAGCTGTTAGGTTTTTAACATGAAATTGCAGGCTCCGTAAAATGGCCTAAAATAAATATTAATTACAGTGTTCCTTTGCCACATTTGTGATCCACATGACTAGTTCCCTCTGGTTCTCTTTAACACAGGTCTTGCTTCCTCAGACATGCTGTTTAGATTTTTTCATACCTGGATGGAGAGAGTATCCGGAGCATAAATCAAAAGGTTTAGGACAATGCCTGTAGATTTAACTTCCTAGACCACCGGGGAGGAGAACCTCATTTTGAGGCACAGAATTGACCTTTCAGTCACAATTAGAAGGAGGCACATTGGTATATACCTGCATGTGTAGTCTATGTGCGTATATATATGTGCCAAAAGAAACTATGTGACCTTGGATGTATAAGATGAAGTCTGTGATCGCTGATGCAGAGCTTTGGGCACCTGAGCATTGAAAGCATCTGTGTTCAGTGTTACATGACATTGTATTTTGGCTCGTTCCTACACTAGATGCCTATTGTAAATTCTGTTCTGCAATTACAACCTTGCTTTGTGCGATCTAAGCTTAAAGCAGGATTCTTCTGACTGGCTTGTCATCTTCTATTCTTCCCTTTGAAAAAATGGCAAGGCAACATGCACAAGACTTTGACAATTCCAGGTATTGTTCTCTCTCCTGACATGTTTATTTCATTAAATCCTCTGCAAAGAGAGAGAGGATGCAGCTCCTCTTCAGTGTTAGTTCTCTGTATAATGGGCTTAGGATGCTTTCCTGAGGGCAAGAGTTGCAATGTTGGACATTGGTATTGGTGTGGGGTTCATCACAGAATCAGTGAGGCTGGGAAGGACCTCTGGAGATCCTTTAGTCCAATCTCCTTGCTTAATACAGAGTCAACTAGAGCAGATTGCTCAGGTCTGTGTCCAGTCAGGTTTTTAGTATCTCCAAGGATGGACATGCCACAAGCCTTCTGGGCAACCTGCACCAGTGTTTAATCACCCTTAGAATAAAAAAAGTTTTTTCTTACATTTAATCAGAATCTCTCAGCATCTCCTCATATGGAAGATGTTCCAGTCCCTTAGTCGTCTCTGTGGCCCTTCACTGGATTTGCTTTATTATGTCCATGTCTTTCTTGTGCTGCACATGACATAGTACTCCAAATGCGGCCTCACCAGTGCTTAGTAGAGGGGAATGATCACCTTCCTTGTCCTGCTGTTATTGCTCTTAATATAGCCCTGGATGTTGTTGACCTTCTTTGCCTCAAGGGCATATCACTTGGTAGTTTTCAATCTGTTGTCCACCGAAAGCCTCAGGTTTGTTTCTGCAAAACTGCTTTCTAGTCAGTCTTCCCCTACTACATACTGGTGCACAGGGTTATTCCTCTTCATGTGCTAGACTTCACATTTCCCCTTGTCATTTTTCATAAGGTTCCTATTTCCCCAACCTGTCAAGGTACCTGTAAATGGTGGCACAACCATCTGGTGTATGAAGAAGGACATGGACCTGTTGGAGAGGGTCCAGAGGAGAGCTACAAAGATGATTAGAGGGCTGGAACACCTCTCCTCTGAAGCCAAGCTGAGAGAATTGGGCTTGTTCAGCCTGGACAAGACAAGGTTCTGGGGAGACCTTATGGCAGCCTGCCAGTATCTGAAGGGGGCCTACAAGAAGGCTGAGGAGAGCCTTTTTACAAAGGCCTGTGGTGATAGGATGAGAGGTAATGGGTTCAAACTGGAAGAGGGTAGATATAGATTGGAAATTAGAAGGAAATTCTTCACTCTGAGGGCGGTGAGACACTGGCAGAGGTTGCCCAGGGGGGTTGTGGATACTCCATCCCTGGCGGTATTCAAAGCCAGGTTGGATGGGGCCTTGAGCAACCTGGTCTAGTGGGAGGTGTCCCTGCCATGGCTGTGGTGTTGGAACTGGATGATCTTTGAGGTCCCTTCCAACTCAAACTATTCTATAATTCTATGATTCTGTGGTCAGCCACTCTCCTTGATTTTCTATCATCTGCAAACTTCTCAAGGGAAGAAAGTGGTGGTAGCAAATACAACTTCATTAAATTCTTGTTTACTTGGGTGGCTCAGAGTGAAAGCAGGATCTTGCCAGGTGACCTAGGTCACCTGGATGCAGTATGGCTCCATTGTCTAAAGCTTTAGAGAGCGTTCCTCCACTTCAGGGCTCTTGGAATTCCCAACTAATGAGGAATGTATTTGTCCTTTCTGTGTTTTAATTATTCAGGATGGATGTCCTATACTACAGAGTGTTTGCTGATACAAAGGCTAAAATGAACACTTTCAAATGACTACTTTTGATGTTTACTTTTTTCCATCCTAGATGAAAATCCCTGTGAGACTTTAGGAAGGCCTGAGGGCTGCAGGTTTTGTCTCCCAGTACATGAATAATGCTCAGCATATTTTGAGTTAAGAGAAATGTCAATTTTCGTAAACAAAGATGGCTTTGTGACTGTCTTTGATAGACCTTTCTGTTTCTTGTTTTTACTAGTCAGGAGGTACCTGCTTCCTTCAGTGGTCTGTGACTTGTTGGCCACATGATTTTGATATACTCCACCCAGGACAGAATTTTCAGCCCTCCTCCAGCTGATGTTGAACACTATTGGTTGAAAATTGCATCTGCTATGGCTAATGTTCACAGTAAGGCATCCTGAAAGTGCATTTTTACCTTGAATTTCATGACCTAGAGGTTGTGTGGAGATTACTTTAAACAATGCATTTAAACTCTACAACCACTGGTCTGAAAATAGGTGTTGAAAACTGATTGCCAACTTGCTTTGGAGATGTGGACTTAATGGGTTCATTCTGTTAACAGTGTTTTTAATGGACTTACCTTTTACAAGCCTCATCAAGTCCTGTCTGCTTTCTCCTGCCAAGTAAATAGTCCCTAAAAATCCCCAAATGTGTTCCTTCATTTTCATTATTTATTTGCTTGTTTAATAAATAAACCATTTTTTTTTTCCTCCAAGAAGCCTAAAGTGACTTACACATGAGCTGCTCCTTGGCTGAACCACATAGCAGCTTCTGTGTAGCATGTTGCATTTATCAGTGTTCTTTGAAGAACCACTGGTACTCTGGAAAATCAGCACTACATAGTGGTGTTCCTCAGGTGTGGGGGTGCCTTGGGAGAATAATACGAAATAGGTCTTGCACGTCTCTGCTATGCTAAAGCGACAGGCAAGTAGTTAATTCTGGGCTTCCTACATTGTAGTGAACGTCTCATTTCTAAAGCTGACAAGGAAATCCTTGGCTGTTTGCAGGATATAAATGGGATCTTCTGCTGAACCCCACTGCATGTGCCTTCCTATTTGACCGTAAAACATTAGTAACTAGTAACCAGCTCATTTAAATTGTTGCCTAAACGCTCTAAATAATTGTTTCATAAGCAATCTGAATAAACATTTTGAGTAATCTTCTTTTAAAATTCAGTTGTTCTAATTTATTTTTGATGAGTGTATCAACAGAGTAGAATTAGAATTAGAATAAGAATAGAATAGAAATAATAGAATATTTCTGTTGGAAATTTATTTCAGTTTAACTTCTGGTCTGTCAACACCCTAATGAAGGAACTGCACACACGATCTGCAGCACCGTTCCCAAGGAAAGAAAAGGAAGGAAGTGCAGATTTTGTCCATGTCACTCACTTATGAATAGGTCCCTGCAGAATAGTAAAGAGCTTCAGTGTCATTGGCTATTTCTTTTTTTTTTTTTTAGCTGAATAGTCGTGGACTTCACACACACAGTATAAGATCCTTCTAGCTGGGTAGCTGTTTAGGAGAGTTCTATATTGTATTACACATTTCTAGCTGCTGGTTCAAATTTCTGAAGTGGGATTTTTCTGATTACAAGGTAAAGTTTGTATTTCCAGCCCCACTGAATCCCCTCCAAACCTGCTGACCATAACAGGCGGACTGATACTCTAGTGGATTTGTTAATGTTCAAGCTACATTCTTACCATTCTTTTCTCACAGGAAAATATCTGTAAATAACTCTGTGTAAAATTTCTTACTCCGCTGGGTTTCCTGTCACCCTCAGGAACTTTAGCGCCTTTTTTAGTTTGAGTGTTAGTGTACCTCTAAGAATAACCAGCTGAGGGTATGATGATGGATCAGTGCCATTTGGGTGAAGGAGTGTATGCTGAACTACCTTCCTACCTTGTTTTAAAGATACATAGTGTCACTTTATCCTTGCATGGGTTAAGGAAAATTTTTATTTCTAGGTTTTAATCTTAAAATAGGATTACTGCAGTACTAGTTTCTTTGTTTCCTGCAAGAGTCATTGTTTCTATTAAGGGTTAGTGCTTGAATCTCACCCAAAAGCTTTCTTTTTTTCCAGTTGTAAAGGTTTCCTTCACAAAAGTCAGTGTCAAAAATTCTGTTACATTTAGTGTATCAAGAACAAAGATAATTTATGTAGGAAAAATGCAAAACTGTTACAGAGTATATAAACTAGTTGTAATCTTGAGATCCAATTTAAAACTTTCTTCCCCTTCAAAACAATGGCACAAATGTATTTAGTCTCACTTCTACTTTTTCGTTTCATCCCCAAAATTACTCCTCATGGTTTCTTTTGATTCAAAATAAATGAGATAATAGATTCTATCAGTACAGCTGTTTAGGCCAACATTTTCAAACTTCTGCCCTTAAAAAATACAGACTTGAATAGATTTCCTTTTTTTTTAATATTAAAAGGTTTTAAAACAAGATAGTGGATAATTAACAGTTTTACAAATTGACCTTAAATATGAGTTTTAGAACTTTAAGCAAACAGATGTCAAAAGTTAATCAGTGGAAGAGTTTGAACCACTACCAATTCTCATTACAATTGGGATGTCAGATTTGTATGTTTATCTGAAGAGTTCCTGTTTGACGTTTTTACTGGTTCATTTGTCTTAAAAACCCCAAGTCATCTATTTGTTATCCAGCTTCAAAAACTTGATAGAACATCTGAGAAGTGCTAGGTAGTTCACATCCATCATGGGTATTATCATGAATCTCTGATGTCTTTCTGTGACTTTTCAGTCCTCTTAAGGATTGCTGTGTGAGTCAGTCTGAGCTAGTCAGGACCTTCTACAGCACTGTGCTGGGGCAAGAACAAAATGGGTTATGGCTTGGTTTGAGAGGATTCTGTTGATGCACCAGCTTTTAGCTGCAGTGTAGGAGCATGCTGGCTTGTCTCAGCAGTGTAGCTGGAGCATGAGTGTAGAAAGTTGTGCATTATCTGTACGCAGAATATATGAGGATTCTTTTTCTCCATAGTCGAGTACCTGAGTTGGATGAAAGCCTTATCACATGCTTCAGATGTTGAGAGTGGAACTTTCTCATTGATGGTACAAAACTGGGAGGAGTGGCAGATACGCCAGAAAGCTGTGTTGCCATCCAGCGTGACCTGGACAGGCTGGAGAGTTGGGCAGGGAGAAACCTAATGAAATTCAATAAGAGTAAGTGTAGGGTACTGCATCTGGGAAAGAACAACCCCATGTATCAGTACAGGTTGGGGGCTGACCCGCTGGAGAGCAGCTCTGGGGAAAAGGACCTGGGAGTCCTGGTGGACAGCAGGCTGAACATGAGTCAACAATGTGCCCTCACAGCCAAGAAGGCCAATGGCATCCTGGCATGCATTAAGAAGTGTGGTCAGCAGGTCAAGGGAGGGTTCTCCTCCCCCTCTACTCTGCCCTGGTGAGGCCTCATCTAGGGCATTATGCCCAGTTCTGGGCCCCCCAAGTTGAAGGACATGTAGCTGGAGACAGTCCAGCGCAGGGCCACTAGGACGATTAAGGGATTGGAGCATCTACCATACAAGGAAAGGCTGAGGGAGCTGGGTCTGTTTAAGCTTGGAGGAGGCTGAGGGGGGATCTGATCAATGCTTATAAATACCTAAAGGGCAGGTATCAGGAGGACGGGGCCAGACTCTTCTCAGTCACGTCCAGTGACAAGACAAGGGTCAGTGACCACAAACTGGTAAACAGGAGGTTTGACCTAAATGTAAGGAAACACTTCTTTACTGAGGGCAACAGGGCACTAGAACAGGCTGCCCAGAGGGGCTGTGGAATCTCCATCTCTGGAGAGATTTCAAATCCTTCTGGACGTGTTCCTGTGTGATCTCCACTAGGATCCTGCTCTAGCAGGAAGGTTGGACTAGATGATCTTCAGAGATCCCTTCCAACCCCTACCACTCTGTGACTCTGTGAAAGAGTGGAATACCTGTAGGTAATGGAATTCCTGAGCATGGAAAGTCATGGTCTTTTACAAACACCGTCTTGGGAATTTCAGGATTTTTAGGTTTTCTGGTCTCAGTATTCAGCCCTGAAGGTTAGACACATATATAGAGAGAAATATGTCGTAGTTGTATACTTTTTGGAAGTGAGATATCTGCAACAGATAGGCAAGTATATGCAAGAAATATGACACAATAGTAAGAACTACATGTGCTAGCTGTTTTAAGGTAAGATGTTTTTGCTCTGGTTGGCAGTTTGGACTTAATTGGATCTTGTTTTGTTATTGTGATAGTTTATATTGAATTTAATTGCATAGTAGCGGCTGATAGGAATATTACAAATGTAACAAATCTGCTGGGTAGTCTATAATTTTAGGCATTTTCAAGAGCTGCAAGGTTTTGTACAGGTTGAATTATCATGGAAAATATCTAGAGGCATATGATTTATACCAAAGGTGCTGTAAGGTTGCATAAATTTAAGACTTTTATTCTGAACTACCATGTTCATACACTAAAATAATTATAGAGTGCTGACGGTGCAGCACCATTTAAGAAAAGGAATGACTGAATTTTACTTAAGACTATTGTTTAAGATGAAACTATGCTACTGTATTAAACAAAAAGAAAAGAAAAGCCCCACACAAGAAGATGAAATGCTGTCAAGTCATAGATCATAACACTGGAATTGGGAGTTGCTCTCTCCAGAGAAATTGTGTTGGTTTTACCTGCTTTTTTTAAAGCATCCTTACCTGAGGAAAGAGTTCGAACAAATGACATTTGGTGAAATTGGTGAGATCTCTGTTGTTATTAACTTTTCAAACTGACTGTCTAAGAATATGGGCAGTAGTCTGAACTGACTCACTGCTAAGCCTGGTATAATCATATATATAATATATAATACAGTCTATCTATAATCATTGTCAATGATTGAATCAGTAAATAATGTACCATTATTTCTGGTACAGTGATGCTCACAAGTACAAAATTACTAGGTCTTTTGTATACACATAGTACCACAGTGGTATACCTGAAGGTTAGCACTTCGGTGTGAGGACCTGCACCTTGAAGTTGAACCCAAGAATGTCTGCTTGACTGCGTCCTCTGTGGAAACCAGCTTCTTGTATGGATGTCTTTGGGACATCCATGGGGACGTGTTTGTGTTGTAGGAATCTGGCTTCTGATTGACTTGAGAACTTGTCTGTGCACTTAGGCATGGGGTTTGTGAGGCCTGTAGGGGAAGGAAGAAGCTGGGGAACCCCTGACAGGCTATGGGCACAGAAGCAGTCAGTTCTGTTGTCCTCACCCTTGCAAACAGGTTGGGTTTACTAACAAAATACTTGGCTTTTTCTGACAGTCCGGTAGAAAAATATTAGTAAACTATGAAAAAGACTTAATAGAAAAAACAAACAAACAACAACAAACCTAACCAGAAAAATGCCCCACCAAGTTACATCTGCTGGGAAGAACAGCCTGAAGAAGTAGCCTTGAGCCAAAGAGCTTCAACAGCCAGTTGACAGGGCAAGGAAATGATGCTGAGAGATGGCCCATTTCAAGCCATGGGTCAAGCCTGTGTCAAATTGAGAATCATAGAACCATTCAGGTTGGAAAAGACCTCTAAGATCATCTAGTCCAACCTTCTTCGAAGATCTCCCTAACCCCTAGACCATGTCTCGAAGTGCCTTGTCTACCCATTTTTTGAACACCTCCAGGGATGATGACTCCACCACCTCCCTGGGCAGCCTGTTCCAATGGCTAATCACTCTTTCAGTGAAGAACTTCTTCCTGATACCCAATCTAAACCTCCCCTGACACAACTTGAGGCCATTACCTCTTGCCCTGTCATTAGTTACCTGGGAGAAGAGACCAACACCAGCCTTGCTACAACCTCCTTTTAGATAGTTGTAGAGAGCAATGAGGTCTCCTCTCAGCCTCCTCCAGACGAAACAATCCCAGTTCCCTCAGGCACTCCTCATACGACATATTCTCCAGACCCCTCATCAGCTTTGTTGCCCTTCTCTGCACCCATTCCAGCACCTCAATGTCCTTCTTGTACTATGGCACCCAAAACTGGACACAGTACTCAAGGTG
>VZZY01008382.1:118622-183844 GCA_013400335.1 Eurystomus gularis
CCCCCAGGTCCTTTTCTGCCAGGCAGCTTTCCAGCCACTCTTCCCCAAGCCATCGCTCCAGCCTGTCCAAGTCCTGCTGCAGAGCCTTCCTACCCTCAAGCAGATTGACACTCCTGCTTAATTTCATGTCATCTGCAAATTTACTGAGGGTGCATTCGATCCCCTCATCCACGTCATCGATAAAGATATTAAACAAGACCAGCCCCAGAACTGAGCCCTGGGGGACCCTGCTTGTGACCAGCTGCCAACTGGATTTAACTCTATTTCCCACAACTCTCTGGGCTTGGCCATCCAGCCGTTTCTTTATCCAGCGAAGAGTCCACCTGTCTATACCATGAACCACCAGCTTGTTCAACAGGATGCTGTGGGAGACAGTGTTGAATTCCTTACTGAAGTCCAGGTAGACAGCGTCAACTGCCTTGCCCTTATCCACTAGGTGTTTTTAGAAATGATCTGGATGCAGGAATTGAAGTTACATTAAGTAAGTTTGCCAATTATACTAAACTAGGAGGAGCTGGGGTCTCCCTCAAGGGTAGAGAGGCCTTACAGGGACATCTGGGTGGACTAGTCACCAATGATATGAAGTTTAACAAGAGCAAGTGGCAGATGCTCCACCTGGGACAGGGTGATCCTGGTGCTGATCTCCTCTCTCTGGTAACCACTGACAGGACATGAAGAAATGGAATGAAGCTGCATCAGGGGAAGTCCAGCTTGGACATTAGGAAAAAGTTCTTCACTTAGAGAGGGTTGTTGGTCACTGGAACAGGGTCCTTAGGGAAGTGGTCACAGCACCAAGCTTGTCAGAGTTCAAGGAGCATCTGGGCGATGCTCTTAGCCATATGGTTTCATTTTAGAAAGTCCTGCAAGGAGCAGGGAGTTGGAGTTGATGATCTTTATGGGTTCCTTCCAACTCGAGATATTCTATGATTCATTCCTTTGCCTACTGTGTTTATTGTGTGGAAAATAACATGGTTCTCATTTAAAATGCAGCAACCACCCTCCAAATTGTTCACAGTATTTAAAAGAATTCATTTTCTTTCAGTTCCTCTCCACAACTTAGCTTTTTTGGGTTTTGTTTTTAAAAAATGGCTGTCTAAAGTAAATTGCGATATTGATGTAGCTTTTTGCATTTGGAAGATGAATGAAGATCTGGGGTACTGTTAATTCCTGCAAGGTCTGATGTAAAAGTGCTGAAATATATTTTTTAGCTGTTGTGCGAGACTGTTGGAGAGGCTAGTTTCCCATAAGGGTTTCAATTTCAGAATGGAAAAGACACATGTAGCAAACAGTCTCTGCATTGCCATGTTGCCTCAGAATCCCATGAAGTGAGGTGTCCGCCTGTAATTCAAAACTTCAGGAGGGATCCAGCTGAAGCAATGAGGGTCCCACTTTTGGCATTCACGCAGCAGCTGCCTGGGCACTGTGCCATTCAGCAGAGGCAATACACATTCCGTCTCAATCCTGCTGTGATTCCCTTCCTTCCTCCTGTTTCAGATGCTTTCGTAGAGCTGAACAGTGTGAACTTTCATCAGAGCGGGCAAAAGTGATGTTGCTCATTCTGAACTTGCCAGGATTATTTTCCCAAGTTCAAGTCCTACTGAAGGTTTGTTTCTGGTTTTCTCCTCACAGCTGGTCCCTTGTAACCCTGGAGTTGGCTTGTACTTATGAGTACAAGAAAAAAGCTAAGAGCCTTTTCTAGGCAAAGAAAATTAACGTGCTTTTATTCTGAGCTGTACTCTGTTACTAAGTAATCCAGTTATATTTGGTCCTTTGCAAATGAAGATTGTAAAAGACAGGCAGCTTTGATCAATCTCCATTACAACTGCCATGATATCCCATCCTTGGAGTCAATATGGAGTTTCTTCAGCAGCAATTAGTACAGTGTCTGAATGTGAAACTTCATTTTCATTGTTATATGTTATAAATGTTGGTTGGGGAGGTTTTTATTACCTCATTTTGTGGGAAGCTGAAAACATAAATATCATCTATCTGTCTTCTGGAGAATCTGAAATAAAACCAAAAAGTTTGTCATCATGAAATAAACCTTGGGGACCTCTGCACAAGAGCAGCTGTGAGAGGGAATACCTGGGTGGTCTCTCCATCATGGATTCTCTCTCTCCTCCCCTAATAAAAGCCTCCCTGATGTGTGAGGAGGCTGGTGAGCATTTAGATGAGGTCCTAAGGGGTAAGACAATTTTCTACTCTAATATATATATTGTGGTAAGATCATTGTGTTTGAAGCTTGCTTCCACTGTTTTCCATGTAATCTTGGTGGCCATGTACTGAAGTAAGAAACTGCTGTGGTAAAATAGATGTGGAAGTAATGCTGATTATGAGTAATCATATATCTTGATGGTCGAAAGAGCCTCTCTGAGTCACTCCTGCCCAAGATGAGATTCTGCACACAGAAACTTGAAGATAGTTCTTTGAATTGCTCCTAAATCCTTCAAGTTGTAGAGCATTGCAGCTTGCCTTTTCTTGCTAGCCATCTTCCTTTTGACCTTCCCCTTAAACCCATCCTTACACTGTGTTTAAGGGAAAAAATTCCAGGAGGATGGATGACATGTATGTAATGATATATAATAGGCTCTCCATAACTGGATCACTGGTTTGCATTCAGCCCAGGTGGTAAGGTCTGAAAGCTGTTGCCATCTGATAGCTTTCTGGAGGGCTGTAAGGAATGAGCTACTGTCCAGGCCATAGTGAGTAGAGCTTTCTGGTAGAGAAATGCAGTTTTGCTGCTTGTCTCTATTTGCAGTGTCAGCAGAGGTGCTGAGGCAGAAAGAGACCCAGGGGACTGAATTCCTTTGGACTTACGTGTCCAAAAAATAACTCTGTGTGCTTCAGAACAGACTGTAAGGGAAGACTAGGCTACAAATACACTTTGTACAAACACAATAATATTGTTTTCACATAACAATGTGTTAAAAGCAAATATAGTAAAACCAGTAATGGGAATAAACTATACTAGTTTTACATACAAAGGAGGAAATGGAAAGAATATTATTGAAGCTGCAGGGGTTAAGTACTGACAAGAAGTAAAAAGCAGAGGGAACTCGCGGTGGCTGTTCTGACACTGGGGAAATAAGAGCCTTGGCACAGATTGACTGAAGAAGGTGCAGAGCCTCCAAGCTTCTATTGCGCAAGCTACTCAGATAGGGAGTACAGCCCTGGACAGTGAGAAGAGATCTCTGCAATTTTTCTGAGGTCTGGCAGACATGGAGTATTTCCCACAGGGCTGCGAGAGGTAGAGTTTTTCTTCCTCCACTGGAAGGTTGGGTAGCAGTTACAGAATATCTCTACTGTTTCCCAGCTGTGAGTGTGGCAGGCAACATCTGGCAGAGCTGGAACTGGGACACAGCTTCCTGCTGAGTGGATGCCTGTATCTGTTGATACTGCATTTGGAGAGAAGGGTATACTAAATGAATTGCTGAGCTCTACTTGACTGTGAGTCTGACTCTGTGAAAGTTAGGGGAAAATTGGGATTAAGGTACCTGGTTTCTGCTCAGTTTCTGTATGTGGATGCAGTGTGATGCCACTTTTCAGTTCTCTGAGATACCATCTCATTGTCTTCAAGGGGAGTGTGCTGCATCATACCACCAAGGAGCACTTGTTTTGCTTTTTATCCACTGTTTAGTTGTAGTTAGTGTGTGCTGTTTAAACTCTGCTCTGAAGACAGCCTGCAATGATCTTATTGTGATAATATTGGAGGCCTTCATAAAGTTTCAGGACTTAATTTTTCAGGGCACTTATTTGAGGGAAGTGGAGGGTTGCCTTTTCTCCATTGTAATGCATAGGAATTGAACAAAACAAGGTTCTGAAAGTTTTCCTTTTCTGGCTGCCCAGTTTTAGACTCTATTTTTTCAGGACGCTTGGTGTTAAATAACAGCCCGTGTTCACAGTGCAGGTCCCACTGTAATTTAAGTGCTTGGCCATTCTGCCTGTGGAGCAACCTTGGTCTCAAGTAACACAACTAAGAAACAAGGAAAGTGATTAGTACGAACATGACTGTAAGGAATTTTGCAATGCATTGCAAAAAACCTCTGTGGTAAATGCAGGGATCATGTTGGATTTCAAGGACAGGAATTGACTGTCTTGACTGTCAGAGCATCATTCCTTTTTGTGCAGTCCTGGCCTTCATAGCAGGACCTGTACCTTCATGTGTTACATCATTAGTGTGTATACGATGCTGCTTTCACCCTAGAGCAAGCTAGTTGTGCTCATGGGATATGGAAGCCACTTTATTTTCATAGAGAAAATAAACCCATGTTTGTATGAATGGACCTGCAGTGGGCTGATAATGGTGGTTCCCAATGTTTAGTGGGCAAATTGGCAATTATAATGTCCTTTTAATGTGGATCTCAGCATATTATTTCCCAGGTTTTAAAAAGCAAACATTAATCCCCCCAACCCTTCCACACGTGTTGTGCTGCTGTCATGGGTTGTAGGGAGGCAGTTCTAGACTCACATCTCTGCCCTTTTTGCTGATGGTGTCCATTCCATCAGTGTTTACAGAGTGATTGTCCTCTGTGTTTGTTGCTTTGCCTTTGGGCTTTGCAGCTATTGGCTATGCAGTGGGATATTAAAAAAGGCAGCTGGGTCTCAGCCCTTGCTCTGGTAAGGGTTCTTTCATGGAGGAAGTTCCTCTTCCCGCAAAGATAGCTTTGTCTCTGCTATCAAGTTTCAGAGATAACTCGTGTATCTGTGGTTTTATTTTAGTCACCTTCTTTTCCTGGGGCCTTTTCATGTCTCTGTGCTCCAAAGTTTTTCATATTTGTGTTCTTGTTTGTTGCTGATCTGTGTCACTGGTATTTCCGAGGGCTTTCAGTGTAAGCACCTGGGTTTTCCACACCATTCTGTTGAGCTTTGGCACTACTCCTCTACAGTATTTGACAAACGACCATCTTATGTGGGAAGCAGACATGTAGGAACATGTCCCTGGTATTTAGCCCCCTTTGAAGAAAAGATACATTTTATATATTTACAAATAAATGTATTGCTATTTTCATAACTGCAAATATGGCGTGCTGTTGGGATTGGCTCTGGTAATTATGAAATTATTGGCTTTTCTTCACTTGTCATGTTTTCTCATTAAATGTGGCCATTAAATACCTCCTTTTTTTTTTTTTTTTTTTTTTCCCAGGGAACATTTTACCCAAAATGTCATTTAGTATGAGGATAACGTGATATTGTTTTGAATGTCACTTCCTTGTTCATCAAGTTCAGTCATTTAATTCCCTAATAATGTGTTCCTCCCTACTTTCCTTTAGTATCTGAGACCAACCTGTTGAGTGCTTCTGCTGCCTGAAAGTAATTTTATGATACTTACTTGCTCCTTCCATAAAGGAAGTAACCTATAATTGTGATTTATTTCCTTCATGATAGTGTTCACCTGAACTTGTGTTCTAGCTTTCACATGAGCAAGAGTATATGGAGAAAGTGAAAATTATTAATGATCTTACTAAGACCCTGTTGTGATCAGAGCTGAACTCTATAGGCTTCAAATGCGAGAGATTATTTCAGCTGATGAGAACAACAGTGGGCAGGATGATTCCCATTTTCTGTATGTAAATGGAAAGATGCAGTTCTAAGTAGAGTGGGAGAACTGGAATAAAGATACATGAGTATTCCTAAAATGTATGCATAGCCTAAATGTTCGTAACTCATTCAAGATATGACCTTCAAAACACTTATGCAATACTTGAGTTCAGCACTGCATGTACAAGGTTTGTTTTACATCATTTTGGTTTGGGGGGAGGACTACATGTAGGAGTAGATTTTGTAAAATGTGTTAGTTCTCATGTGGTAACCTCAAAATCCATAATTCCCATCAATGTCTATTGAGACAGTAATTCCTCCATGTGTAAGAGCTGTAGAGTGCTGAGTGCCTTTGGATACTGAAAGGAAAGCTGTTGGGCTCTGAGCTCTCTTAAGAATCTCAGGCTAAACCAGGGTCTTTAATACTAATGCCTCTTCCATCTTGAAGAATTAATGAACTTCTCCACTATAGCTTTTAAAAAATTTTTTTTAGTTTCCTCTGCGACTTTTTTTCTGGTATTTTATATGCTGAGTGAGTCTAGGGCTGTGAGGTGCTTTCCAGCCACCCTTGTAAAACTTTGGGATCTGCCTTAACTGTTTCCTTTCCTATTTTAGACTTAGCTGCTTATTCATTTACCACCTCGCCACACCCCAACCCCCATTTTCCACTGGTATCTCAGGATGCAGTGCTCCTGGTGCTTTGATACGCTTGGTCTTACACTTTCTATTTGAGCTGAGCTCCCTGTCATGGGATAGTTACAGCCTGCATTCCTGTGCTGGAAATAGATGCTTTCTGCATAACCTGCTTCCTTATACCCTTTAGCATCTAAAGCCTCTGGTAAAGCACTGTCTCCACTACCATAGATGGTATCAAGCGCTGAGAAAGGTGACAGGGAGAATGTAAAAGCTTGCTAGGTTTCTAAGAGGTGGAAGTTCAGAATATCTGTTGGTTGTGAGATAGCCTCACTGTACTATTATTTTTAAGCTAAAGGAGACAACTTGTCTTTTTCTTATTAGATATAGATGTAGGAAAAAAACCAAAAACCAAATACCTTATGAGGCATAGAATGACTTGATACACAGGCATGTGTAGTCTCTTCGTTCTCCTCCGTGTCCTTAATAGAAAATTATTCAGTGTGTGCAGCTTTTGATTTTGCCAAAAGGCATCTTCTCAGGAACCAAGCAGCAAAACTGAAAGATTGCTCAGAATGGATTCTGATGATCATCAGCTGACTGTTTAACTGTTTTCTTCCGCATCAGAAAAAAGGAACTTAATGGGTTAATTAAAAAAAAAAGAAGTTACTCTTCACTCCAGGATCCTATAATATTAGGCAAGGACTGTCTTGTAAACACAAATTTCTGTAGTTCTGAATTAATTTTTGCCTGTGGTTCTGTCAGCAGTGGGTTTTGTCTGTAGTTCAGAATGACTGCCACTGACTTTGGGAAAATCACTTTTCTCATATGGGTATCTGCTTCCCATCTTTAAAATAGCACTTCCTTTGTCACTTAGGATTCCAGCTCTTTGCTGCAGAGACAGCTTCAAATGACAGGGTCCAGTTGTGGGAGGAGGCACTTCTTGAATCATGACAAGCCTGAATTCAACTTCCTGCTCTTGCCAGAGGTTTCATGTGTGAGCTTTGGCACTTTATTTGGCATCTCTTTGCTATCCATGAAATGAGATAATAGGCATGTCCTGCAGCACAAGAATATCCAAAGGGTTCATCTTCAAGAATGGACACATTTAGGCTGTGGTTGCACAGCTTTTGAAGCTGACCATAAATTGAGATTGTTGTGATCCAGCCAGCTCTGCCTTCCTTTCCCCCTGACCATGTGTTTCTCTGTGTGCTAGTACCCTGTGGAGCTGCCCTGGCCAGGCTGATGGTGCTTTTTTCATGGGGATAGTTTGTGGTCAGCTCAGCTTCTTGAAATGTCTCACTGAATAGATAAAAATGCCAGCACATGGGAAGGGTGGGGTGCTGCAGGGAAAGCAAGGAGACCAGAGGAACTCAGGCGTTGGATTTCCAATGGCTGTAAGTTGCCAAAACCCTGCAACCTAGAAAGATAATGATGTTGAATAAACAGCTATATACAGACCAGTATAAAGACACCATGTTCTCCACAGACTAGGTGTGTGGGTCCTGTGGGTCCTTCTTGCTTAAAAGCTGGTACAGAATAGTATCTTAAAGTAAAATTCTTGGAGTCTTCTGCAGCCCACCCTAAGTATGTTGAGAAATTTTCATCTTCCACTCACAATCTTATATTCCACTCAATCCCACCCAGTATATCTTATTCTTGAATGTACCTCCGTGTGCTGAGTCTTCTCCTTTACTCTGCTATGCAGTTCATAGCATTTGTCTCTGAACTCCAAAGTGGTTCTTCTTCTTTTGGCTTAGTCCTTTTCTCTTGCAGAGCAACTCTCATGTTGTTCTTAATACGTAGGAGGTTATGTTCCCTCTCTCTTTCTGTGTAATGGTTTAAGCCCACCCAGCTGGCAACGAAAGTACCATGAAGCTGCTCGCTCACTCCTACCTGTCCTGATGGGGTGGGAAAGAGAAAATACAACAAAAGGCTCGAGGGTCAAGGCAAAGGACAGGGAGGGCTCACTCACCAATTACAGTCAGGAGCAAAAGACAGATTCAGCTTGGGGAAACAAGACCAATTTAATTTCAATAAAACTACTGCCAAGTTACCAATTGAACTAGAGTAGGACAGTGATAAATACAACCAGATTTTAAAAACGTCTTCCCCCCACCCCTCCTTACTTCCTGGGCGCAGCTCTGCTACCCCCTACCCTGCAGTGGCGCAGAGGGACAGGGAATGTGGTCTGCAGTCAGTCTGTCCCACATTTTTTCTGCTGCTCCTTCTGCCTCGGGGAAAACTCCTCACAGTCCTCCCCTGCTGCAACATGGCATCCCTCCCATCGGGACAGTCCTTTACAAACTTCTCCAACTAGCATGAGTCTCTTCTGTGGGCTATGGTCTTCCTAGAGACGGACCACTCCAGTGTGGACTTTGCTCAGAGTCATGGCCTTCTTTGGGAGCAGCCACCTGCTCTGCCATGGGGTTTTCCATGGGCTGCAAACAGGATTCTGCTCCACCATTGATCTCCAAGGGCTGCAGATGGTCAGCCTACCATCTCGCCACTGTCTGAAGGGGAATTGCTGCTCCAGCATGCCTCCTCCTTCCTCACTGACCTTGATTTCTCTCTCATATCCCCCTCCTCACTCAAACAAAAGAACTCTTCCCCTCCCCCAGAAAAGAAAAAACTCACCCAGCAGGCTTTTATCCTCTTACATGTGTTATCACAGAGGCACTGATTCGCTTGGCCTTGGCCAGAGGCAGGTCTAACTTGGAGCTGGGGGAGCTTCTTGAAGCTTTTTACAGGAGCCCACACCAGTAGCCCCCTTCCCTGCTATCAAAACCCCGCCAGACACAAACACAGCCCCCCCCTCAAACAAAATAAAAACAAAACCCCCAAAAAACCAAAAGGTGGGGAGGAATTGAAAGTAACATACTTCATTTGCCAGCTGGTTGCCAGCATGCAGGGCATGAGGCTTTGTAGCAAGTCCCTCTAAAGGCATGGGGAAGTGTGTTGATAATGCAATGCTTCACTGAAGAGTAAATAGTTCTGAAAGCCATCTCATAAGCAACAAATCACTGTGGAAGCTAGCTCTGGGGTACTTTAATTTCTTTAGTGTCCCTGCTGGCTGCAGACATCAAGATACTTTAATTCATATCTACTGTCATTCATATATACTGTAATATATGTATTATTATATATACACACACCATAACTTCAGTGTAGGGGGGAATATTATTTTCTAAGAGCAAGTTCTACATTTTAAAGTTGGTGTTTAACAAAGGACTTGGATATTTTTTATAAACTTTCAGCACGTTCATGATAACCTATACCTCCTGCCCTGGCTTCTTTTGATTGATTCTATGGAAGGAGTAAATGCAATGGTTAAGAACAATGCACTCATGGTATCATTCACATAAAATCTCAGAGTATTCTATTAGGTTATGTGATAAACAAAGGACCAAAAGGTGAGGGAACATCACTAACCTAAAGTAGTGCAAAAGGAATACCCTAATCTGGCTCCTTGCCAAGCTGTCATAGGAGAAGGATCAGCCTAGACTCTGAATGTGAAACTTGTGAAGATGAGTCAACATGACAGGCTGATTGTACCCTTGCAATCATCAAGGGCATAAAATTCAACAAGATCAAATGCCAGATTCTGCACCTGGGATGGAGTAATACAGAGTACAAGTATAAACGGGGAGAGGAGTGGCTGGAGAGGAGCCCTGCAGAAAGGGATTTGAGGGTACTGGTTGGCAGCAGGCTCAGCAGGAGTCAGCCACGTGCCCTGGCAGCCAAGAGGGCAAACCACAGCCTGGGGTGCACCAGACACAGCATGACCAGCCCATCAAAAGAGGTGATCATCCCACTGTATTCAGCATTGTTGTGGCCTCACCTTGTGAATATTGTGTGCAGTTCTAGACCCCACAGTTTAAGAAGGGTGTGAAGTGTAGAGGGAGGTGGTGATCTCTTCTCCTTGGGATCCAGTGACAGGTCATGTTGGAATGGTTCAAAGCTGCATCAGGAGAGGTTCAGACTTGATGTTAGGAAGCATTTCTTTACTGAGAGTGTGGTCAGACACTGAAACAGGTTGGCTAAAGAGGTGGTCAATGCCTCGAAAACAGTGACAGGCTTGGGGTATTTGGACAATGCCCTTAACAACATGCTTTTAACTTTTGGTCAGCCCTGAAGTGATCAGGCAGTTGGACTAGATGATTGTTGTAAGTTCCATCCAACTGGAAGTATTCTGTTCTATTCTAATTCTATTCTGTTCTGTTCTGTTCTATTCTGTTCTGTTCTGTTCTATTCTATTCTATTCTATTCTATTCTATTCTATCCTATCCTATCCTATCCTATCCTAACCTATCCTATCCTATCCTATCCTATCCTATCCTATCCTATCCTATGCTATGCTATCCTATCCCATCCTATCCTATCCTGTCTTAATTCTGCTCTACTTCTCTGGCCATGCCCTGTGCCTAATCACTGCAGTTCATCTTATCTTCTTAGTGAATTCTATTTCTGACTGGTTCCATGGGTGAGGGCCTCACTTTTCTCTGTGCGTGTAGGAAGCCTAAGTGCCAGCAAGCAGAGAAAGGGACAGGGATTGTAGGGTCTGATTCATCCATGGTGTCAGCATCTAGAGAGACTGCAGTGTGTGCATATTGTATGTGGGTGTGTGTCAGTTTGTGTAACTGCTAGTAAACATGAAGTCAAAGTAGCTGGAGAGTGAGAGAAAAGATTTAGGATATTGTGGAGGACTGGATATTGGAGAGACCAGAGGGTTTAGAGTCAGCTGCTGGAGGAACTGGGAGGTCCAAGACACCTACTGTAGTGACCAGGGGGAATCAACTACTGAGGAAGCCATAGGTCTGATCCAGTTACTGGAGAGACACTTGTGTATGTGTGTGTGTATGCATAAGGTAACTGGGAGACCAGGAGACCCAGCAGTCAGCTACTGGGCAGGCTGAGTAAGGCCAGCTAATGGAGGGATCCATAGTATGTGCATATATATTGTGTGTGTGTTTGTGATGAATGAATCTGAGTATGAACCACTGGAGAGGTGTTGCAGGCCTCAGGGGTGATATATCCACGTGACAACAACAGTGGAGACCAGGGACTGGATACTAGATAGAGAAAGCATCTAAGGCCAGCAATTGGAAGGATCCATACTGTGTATATGTGCAAATAGTACAGCTTTTACTCTATGAGCTTTCTTCCTGATCAGCCAGTGAGGGGCCATTCCTACTGTCTGTATCTGTGTAACTGACCAGGTATATACATATTCTATGTATGTGTGCATGTGCATTGTGAATACACGCTTGGCCTTGCTACTGGCTGGATGAGGGTACATGAACCTGCAACGGCCTTGCCTCTATGGAGCTATCTGATTTGGCAGCTCTTAGCAGGTTTTAATTACCCTTTCCAACTGGATAGCTGGAAATCTGACATGTAAATATTGAGAATGGGAATGGAGGTGAAAAGGTGGCTGGTTTGGTGTGTATTGGGTGTTTTTTCATTAAACATCTGAGAACAAAGTAGTTGGTATCTTACGTGATTGAGTCATAGTATTCTTAGAGGTTTGCCTATGTTAGCAACTGGGACTAGGCTTGCACTTTAGTGTCTTAGACCCTGTACCTCCTTCTAGCACTTCCAATTGGCCTTTCTTCATCTCCAACATCTTGCTGTTGAGTAACAACATTGGTCTGTCCCCACTAAACTTTTCCAGGACACAGGGTGCCTGACCTCTAGGGCTTCCTGAATAAAATGGCTTGACTAATGTAATTATGATGGCAGGCTGCACAGAAGTTCACAGCTGGTTCTGTGGACAGTGCAGAATACTGTTAACAAATACTGAAAAGTGATAAAAGTATGTTTATTTTAAAATAACTTGTAGTATATTTTGTGTTGTCCACTTACACGTGTGACTCATCTGGTGATCCTGGACTGTGAAGCTGGAATATAAAACAACGGATGAAGCACCATGTGAAGTTTGGCTCAGAAGTGTTCCTTGCACAGGGTTTTACAAAATAACAACTGTATGTCACCAAATGTAGAAGTGTACTGCTTGTATTCTGTAACCATGCAGGAAATGTTTTTGAAGCATTTGCAGGTGTCTCTTAGTGCCTGAGTGCTTTTCCAAGAACTTTGAAAATACTAGAAGTTAAGAAAATCAAAATGATATTAGATTATACATTTTTTGTGGCTACATACCACTTTGTTTACTTCCTGGTCTCAAAGAGCTTCCCCCTTGGTTGTCAGACTCTGTATTTCTGTTTCTCCTGAGCTAGAATCCAGCATTCTGCTTGCCTCCCCAAACAACTGCCCTGAACAGCTGGCCTCTTGCAAGAGTGGGAACTTCTTCAACTTGTGATTTGTGTAGCACATAGGCCTTTGTCTCCTAATAGCCCTGTGATGGGTTAACCTTGGCTGAGCGCCAGGTGCCCACCAAGCCGCTCTATCATCCCTCCTTTTTCCCCTCTCCCTCCTCAGCAGAGCAAAAAAAGGGGAGGAAAATAAGATGAGAAACAAAAGCAGTTTAATAATAATAGAAGCAAAGCCAAGCAAATCTGTGTGCGGAAGCAAAGGAAAACAAAGATTTATTCTCTACTTCCCATCAGTAGGTGATGTTTGGCCACTCTCTGGGAAGCAGGGCTCCAAAACGCAGAGTGGTTGCTCTGGAGGACAACGGAACAGCCGCCCCTCCCCCCCCNGATCTTGCCCACCCCATCCCACTGATGGGGGAGTGTTGGGAAGAGCCCTGGTGCTGTGTGAGCCCTGCTCAGCAATAGTCACAACACGGGTGTGTTATCAACACCCTTCTAGCTCCCAGCGCAAAACACTGGAGCATGAGGGCTGCTATGGGGAAAACCAGCTCAGCCAGACCCGCTACAAGCCCTCAGATGTTTGCAAAGAAACGTGGTTTTTTTAAAGCCATTCTATTTTCATACTGTTTGATTGGCTTTTTCAGCTTATCTGTTAAGCCACTATATGAGCACAACAAATACCCTAAAAGTAAACTTGGTCCATGTTACTCCTAAACTATGAGAGAACTACTCTGTGTTCATCAGGCGATCGCTATTAATGCAGAATGGAATTGCAATTCAAAACCAAAGAAGTTGTACAATGCATATGTCCCTTTATGAACCCCTGGCCAGCACCACCCCTTCATTTATTATTTTCTGCTGCTACAGGAGCCATGGGACTGTGTCGTGTACCGGAACAGCATTAATCTTTTTTTTCTTGATTTGTGACAGAGTGTTGAAGAACAGGCTGGTTTATGTAGTTGTACTCTACCTAGAGGGGGTGATAGAGGGAACATAGTCAGGTTCCTCTCAGAGATGCACAGGAAGGACAAGAGGTACTGGGCACAGTTAGTGGCTGAGTAAGTCTCAAATGGCAATGAAGAAAAAATTCTTCCCTGGGAGTGCTGCTGTGGTAAGAGGTTACTCTAAGAAGCTGTGGAATCACCAGCCTTGGAAGTTTTCCAAATTCAGCTGGACAAAGTCTTAAGTAATATGATATAGCTTTGAAGTTAGTCCTGCTTTCACCACGGGGTTGGACTAGGCAATCTCAAGAGGTCCTTTCCAACCAATTATTCTGAGTCCAGACAGTATTACTGAGTGCTTACTGGTAGCAGAAGGCTGACTGTTAAAATTTCTCCTAGTGTTAAAGAGTGATTAAGGGAGTGTGTGAGAAAGAGGTTGATTTTTTTCTCTTTCTTACCCCTGCATTTAAATAGTTTGTGTTTAGCAAACCTTTTTTGCAGTTCCACTATTGTGTGATTACTGGTTTTGTGAGATGGTAGCTAAAATGAAGTGTCGGTGTGACTGAAAAGTGGCAACTGGAGTGCTGACCTACAAAAGAGAGGCAAGGTTTTCTTAGCAATTACTGTCCTGAAAGTATAAATGCTGGTAAAATAATGGGCCTGATATTAAAAGAGGATGCAAAACTAAGTGTCTGCAGGGTGACAGAATTGTAAGCAATAACATGAGTTCATAAAAAATAAATCTTGCCAGACAATGTAATTGCTTTTTTGGATAGAATTGCAAAATTAATGATTTTAGGGAATGAAGAGGGAAGTAGGTATATGTTTACTTTCTAACATGGAGATTAATGGAAATTGGTTTGAGTAGGAAAAGTATCAGGTGGATTGAAAGTTGGGTGAAAGGTAGTAAACAGAAGCTGATTATCAACAGCAGTGAAAAGGTATATAGGTTGGGACTTAGCCTGGTGTCGTACAGCATTTCTGTTAGCAATATGACAGAAGGACAAAGAAGATACCCCTAATGAGCTTTGAAAATAAGCAGGGAATTGTGAGCCTCAGAGCAGAAAAATAAGGGAGCAATGGGTTTAGATACATAAAGAGAAAGTAAAATGTGGTTTATCTTGGAGAACTGTTAAATCAGGAGCATGTATGGTGTCTGGAGCATATATCCTAAACAGAAATGTGTAGAGAGGTCTTCAAACTTTGTAGTGCTGAAAATGGCAGCTAAAGTCATAGAACCTCTTCTAACAGGAGACTTGGTCTTGCCCCTGCCACTGGGTAGGGCCCCCTTAAACCCCTTGCCCATGACATTGGGCTTAAGCAACAGAGTACACTATTTGCAGAAATTGCTTTGAATAAACTTTGTACTATCCATATGAGTCAGTATACCTCTGAAGTGCTGGGGCCTGAGTTGTGGGCCCCAAGTTGGAGTTGACCTAGGAATGAGTCACAACCTAGCAGAATGTTTTGTTTTTCCTACTGGCTTCATGTTCCAGAGGCAGAACCTGGCCCACCTGTGTCTCTGTGGCTCTGCCCTCACCCAGGTGGTCATGGCTAGGGTAGTGGGCAAGGCCAGGACTATATTAACCAGGAGCTGATCAGTCAGAGGAGCTTCCTGTTGGGTGTGGCTTCTATTGGGGCTGGTTGTATCTTGCTGAGGTCTCATGGTGGTGTTCTTCCATGTGAAGGGCCACTGAGGGAGCCATCTCTGTCTGTTGTGTCCAGCAGGTGATGCTGGCACCACAATGGGCAGCAGAGGAGCTGGGCCCACAGGAACTTATGGCAGGACTGTCTGAACGAAGACTTCTGAGGGGCTGTGTGATGAGGCAACTGATGGTAGTATAAAATGATGATGGCTGAATCAGCACAACAACCTCCTAAGAGCATTTTGGGGTACTGGGATGACATGCTGGTAAAATTTGTTGTCTGGAAGTGCCCGTCTTGATAGAGTGAGATTGGCTTGAAAAAGATTGTGAAATCATTGCACCCAGAACTGTTCAGATAATGAACTGAATGAACATTGCCAGCCAGTTGCGGGAATATGGGGCTTAATGTCACAGCTTATGGTGGAAGGTATGCAAAGAAAAACGTGCACAGCTGAAAGTGTGTTTTGTACTATCCGCAAGTAGGTCTTCTGAACTCCATTTCTTTAGCAGTGTTCTCAGCATGTGTCTTTTGTATGGTGCATTCTGCATACCGTTTTCAGAAAGCGCTGGGCAAACTATACAACCCTATGACCACCACACCCCTTTTTTCAGTGTGAATTGTGTGCACCTGTTAAAACCAGATCTGTACTATGTCAAAGCTTACCTGATTATTTTTGGTATTGCAGCCCTGTCTTAGAAAATGCAGTGAGGGAGTAGACTCCAGAGCTGTAAAACACAAAGCAGAAAATGATCCTTGGCTCAGAGTTTATTGTAACCGTTGTGGTACCACTCAAATTCTTTATGACTGTTCATAACCTCTCTTGGCCCTCTAACATGCATAATGGTTCAGTTCTACCATGTTAGGTGCAAGATGAGTGCTGATATTAAGCTATGTGAATTATTCTCATTTATATGAAAGGATGCAGTATGTATATTTGATCTCCTTGCTAACCTGAAAACAATTTTTAACCACAAATTGACTTCATTATTTATTTAGAGGTAATTAAGGATCAGGACATCCAGAGCTGGGGGGAGGAGGGAGGTTAGTTTCTTTTACTTCTCTGCCTACTGAGAAGGATGTTAGCACAGCTAACATTTAGGTAAGGGTGGTTTTCACACTTGGAGGAGGATTTTGGGGGCTAATGGGCTGGTTAAATTAAGGGTCACAGGGCTTTGGGGGAGGTAAGTTTCTATGAGAACAGAAGCCCACAGAGAGATGCTTATGTGAGGAATGTATTGAATGAGGACTGGATCCCAGTTACAAGCCTATGGCTAAACTCTTGAACAAACCTTGTTAGCTGGTTGAAATAGAGAAATAAGCATACATGGCTGGATATTAGTATGACTTTATTTTTGTATATACGCTTAATAGCTTGAACTATCACTTGTACTTTCTGTCTTCAGTTTCACTTAAGTATTTTTATCTTGTGTTCTGGATGACTCAGCGCTGTTATGGTGGAGTGTATTGCTTTGTTCTCTTACCTGGTTTTGTGCATGTTGTAGAAAATAACAGTTGTAAAAAAAACCCCAGCACGTTAATCTGAATATTGTTAGGAGTCTACTTGAGCATTGCCTGAGAACTGCAAGAGCTGTGTGTGGAATGTCTAAAATATTTGAGTATTTTGGGATCCTTGTTTCAATGATTACATGAGGACAGCCTTTAAAGTGAGCTTCTGCCTCATCTCCTAGTCATGCTGCTTTGATTATTGCATTCATGTTGACTGCTGCTCAGCTGACAACTTCAATCAAACTCCCTCTAAGCACTGTTTCAGCTTCAGAGGTCTGGCTCTTGTGTAAGGTGTGTAATTTCTTTTAGCTCCTGCTTGCTGTTATGGTTCCAGGGATACCTGTGCCTGGTCATAAGAATCAGGTTCGGTTGTCTTCAGAAAAGAAAAAAATTATTTACTTAATTCTGATAGGCATAGAAATAAAAATGATGTTCATTAATACATTAAGGTTCTGCTGTCCAGGATTAGAATCATAGAATGGTTTGGGTTGGAAGGGACCTCAAAGATCATCCAGTTCCAACCCCCTGCCATGGCAGGGACACCTCCCACTAGACCACGTTGCTCAAGGCCCCATCCAGCCTGGCCTTGAACACCTCCAGGGATGGAGCATCCATAACCCCCCTGGGCAAGCTGTTCCAGTGTCTCACCACCCTCAGAGTGAAGAATTTCCTCCTAATTTCTAATCTAAATCTACCCTCTTCCAGCTTGAATCCGTTACTCCTCATCTTTTCACTACAGGCCTTTGAAAAGATACGACAGTGGCTAATGGGTCAAGTCAAGTCATGGCCCCTTTATGGTGAGAGTCTGTAACTCTCCTTGCAGAATGCCCTGTACTGAAAGAGAGAGCCTGGGCAATTTTGCACGTGCCTCAGGTTCATGAATACATTTGTCAAACTACCATGAATCAACTTGTGAATATTCACGTCCTGCTAGTTTTGTGATGTGTACTTGAGGCTACTCTGCAAATGGTTAGAGGTGAAGTTGTGACAACCCAGCTCCAGTACCGACTTTTACCAGTTAAAATTCTGCCCAAAGCAGAATGAATGTGTTCTCATTTTCTTTTTGACTTTTACTGTTGACCTCATTACAGACTTCTGCCTTCCTTTCCCACCTTCCAGCCCCCGCCTAGACTCCAAGATCTCCCTGATGTCTCTCTGATAGACCTGTGCAGGGTAAGAGCATGGTGTGCACAGTCTGGAGTCGTGTGTGCCTGTTCCTCGCACAGAGCCTGGG
Organism: Eurystomus gularis; assembly: GCA_013400335.1. NCBI lineage: Eukaryota > Metazoa > Chordata > Aves > Coraciiformes > Coraciidae > Eurystomus > Eurystomus gularis. The sequence goes on from VZZY01008382.1 coordinate 136,394, forward strand.
TCAGCCTTGCAGACTGCTCTGCCTTGCTATTGATACCCCAAACACATGCTGCTGTGTGTTGGGTTGGGTTTCCAGGACACATATGGCACTGTGCCTGTTTCCTCCCCTCAGGTTTGAATGAAGCCTAAGACAGTCTGGTTGCATAAATCTGACTTCTTCAGAAATCCACAGTGAAAATAAACCATGTGGCTTGGGAAAGAGTGGTTAGAACCTGTGGTTGTTGTCATGGATCTTTGCTTATAGCAAAGAGATAGATGGGGTTTGGGTTTTGTTTAGGAAGTGTGAAGGCAAAGAGGCCACCAGGATAAATTAGAATTGGATGTGTGTTCCCAGATGATTTTCTGAAATGTGTTTGTGGAACGGTACCGTGACAAGATAAGGGCTCACATACAGCCAAAGATGGGCAGTAACTTTTATAGACTCTGGAGAAGAGGGAAGAGAAATGCTCTAGAGAAATGTACAACAGTTCAGGCCTCTCTATTGCAAAAAAGTAAAACAAAATATTACTGAATGACTTATTTTTATTGCTGGCTGTATGTCTTTTAGAGCTTAAAAGGAAGTTCAGCTAATTTTCTGCATGTGCATCTACTTAGACTCTAGCAACAGCTTTAAGTGTGCACTTATCTGTACTGACATGCTGAAATGAGACTTTGAAAACTCTGAGGGAGACCTAATCCTGTTAGGAACAGAAGAATTGCTTATTGTTTTTAAATCTATAGGAACTATGCCATAGGTTTTTATTTTAGACTGTATTGAGTTTGGTTTCCTCTTGAGTTACCACAGGCAAAGCTAGTTTAACATAGAATATGGTCACCTGCCATGGGAAGAAGCTATGTCACCAACATGCATGGCCTTGAAAAGATAAATCATGTCAGGGTATGACAAACCATTTAATTCTGTAAGAATGAAAGGGAATGTAAAGCACATTGAAGGTATGTGCATACGATTCTTTAACTTGATCATAAAAATTAGTTGTGTTTTATAGTCACATGAGTACTGGAAGTTGGGAAGGTAAAAAGATTTTCTTTCAGCAGTTCTCTCAAAATAGCTCTTTAGCATTATTAGCACCCAAGGAACAAACCCATGTTTGTTTGTTTTCTTCATATTTTATGCTCCTTGCAAAATGGCACAGTAAAGACAGCAAAACACTGCAGAGGAGGTGTTTCCATATGCTAATGCTTGCCATGAGAAGAGCTCGTGACAGAGGTTAGAGGCAATGTGGCTCATGATTCTTCAAAATCCCAAGGAAAATAACACACTCTATATTTCTGCTGCAGAATGAAACATCTAAGTGGAGTCAGCCCAATGACGAGACTGTAACTATTAAAGCCTGTAATAGTAAAGCAATTATCTGGGGATGTGGTCAGAGGTAGCACCACTTTGCTTGGTAAATTGCCTTTTTCCTTTGAAAGACTAGTTGTTTACTCAGTATTTTGATGAAAGCTGTAGTAATCAGACCAATATACATTGCTCATATACTCAATCTGTATCTCTATTAGCACTTCAAGGAACAACAGTCTGCTAAAGTCAGACTCCTGTCCAAAAACTTTTATCCACTTCTGTTACAGTGGCATCTGAGATGCATTGAACTAAGGTGTTTGAGTGAGAAAAAAGATTTTTCTCCCTTCTTCTCCAAGCCCTTTCCTTATTCTCACTCCCCCCTTCTCCACTGATTGTTTTCGTGCAAAGTTGCATGGATGTCCTGGTTGTGTTGTGACAGAATCATAGGCCTGCCATGGTCTGCAGGCCATTAGCAGTTTGGAGTCAGCCAGTGCACCTGACCTGAACTGGCTCACAGGTGTATCCCATACCGTAAAGGCATGCTCAGTATAAAGGGATGGAGAAGTTTTTCTTCTTTCTTCTCCTGAGGATTGCCTTCCCATTTATTGTGACCACCATACATTTGCTGGGCTGAGTATAACCTTACTTTATACTGGCATTGGTATTAGTTTTTTAGTTTCATTTAATTCATTTTCACTTCAACCCATGAGTCTTCTCTCCTTTTCCTGATCTTCGTTCTTGGCTGGGGAGGGGTCACTTGTGGTAAAGCAACTGCTATAGTTTAGCTTCTGAGTGTGGCTAAACATAGGCAACAGAGTCTCCTTTCTTCTTCACTGAGGCTATAAGAAGAGAACAAAATGATAGGAAAGCTGCATTGAGAGGCAACACAAGATGTATCTGAAACAACTTTATAGACTGTTCATAAAAACTGATACTATTTCACGTTGATAATACCCAGTTAAGGAGATAGGTACATCTAAAACTGTATCAGCTTGTCAGAGCAAAGTCCTTAAATAGCTTTCCCCTGTAATGACAAGTGACAACACCAAAAGAAATGCTAGCATCTCTGTACTCAAGGATCAAGGTTTCTTCTCCCATGTAAATAACTTTAATTTGGGGTCTTTCAGAAACTTACTCTTGAAGATTTAAAACAGCCCTTTATCTGTGCAGCTGGTACATCTCCAGGGGCAAATGAATTGCCTTTAAATAATTACCAATCCCTATTTTTGTAAATAAATTACATTCCTTGGGGAAGGTCCTGCACTCTGAATAATACACCCATGTGTGGGATTCACACTCCAGTAGGGAAAAAATAATGCAGAATTTGGTGATGGGAAGGACTGGAGTTTGTTGTGTCATTTCTTCTGTTAAATGTGTTTTTCAGCTAGATAGTAGTTAACAGATTGGAAGGGATAACTGCTAAATTAATTCACAAAGATCAGACAAGCTTTATGATCTGTAGATACTCGATAGGGTGAGGGTGTTGCTAATTTGTCAAATCTAGTTACTGATAAGAAACAAGGTTTTTTTGTTGTTTTCCTTCCTCATCAAAGTGATAGCAATTTCAATTTTCCAGTTTTTCTGTGGCTGCAATTGTACTTATATTGGAAGCAAGTCCCTACTATTCTGTCCTTGGAGAGCTCTGCACCATGGACTTCAACATCAGTGTTTTGCGCTCCGGGGAGGCATTCTGCTGGATAAGGAATCCCACAGCCCGTCTTTGGGGTCACTGTCTGACTCAAGTTTTGGATATTAGGACAAAATGTTAGAATCACAGCAAAGTCCAGGTTGGAAGCAGACACTAGAGATTATGTGGTCCAACCTTCTGTTGAAAGCAGCGCCCCAGCTTGGGTTATCCAGGCTTTTGTCAAGCGGAGTCTTGAATGCTTCCAGTGAGGGAAATTATACCTTCTCTCTAAGCAATCTATTCCAATGTTTTAACTGTTCTCCCAGTGAAGCTTTTTCTTCCTTATATCCAGCCCAAATTTTACCCTGACTAACTTAATTCTATTGCTTGTCTTGCCAACATGCGTCCTTGTGGACAAAGTACCACTATCTTCTGCAACTGCCTTTCAGTTATTGGAAGACATTTATTAGACTTCTAGAAAGTGAAACTTTTAGGTGTTAGGCAGCACCTCTATGCTGACCTTGGTATCTACCTTAAGCCCTAACATTAACATTTTATGAGCTGAAAGTTTTATTTCAAAATAGTGTAGCATCTCTTGAGGGTATCTCCATTTGGAATTCTGTCCCTAGACATGTATCTTTTCTATAATAAAAGTAAATGCTTTAAGATTTCTGAGTATTGAGAAATGTGCATCAATAATGTATCTCTGGCTTTCCATTTTGAAGGTTCCCTGGTTGTTTTAAAAAAGGTGGCTTACAGATAGCGCAGAAGAGCTACTGGTGACCAGCCTGTGTAATCTGAGAGGGAATCTGGTTGGCAGAACTTTGCAGCAATAATGTAGCAGTGTACCATGCCAGACCTTAAGTGGTCTGAGTGTATTTTTTTCACTGCTTGAGAATGTAGGGCACTGTGTAGAAATCTGTTTTGGACTTCCTGGCTTTTAAGTATTTGTTCTTTATATTAAAATAAAAATAACCAAATTGTAAATATATTGGATTTTTAAAATGTATGAAGGTAGTTTCGTGATAGACATTTTGAAGACTCTGGTGCCTGGAAACAATTCATTAGGGAACAATTCATAAGGAATAATTCATTACTCCCCCATCTTCCCTCCCTCCAGCTTGGTATTGATGTAGTATTTTAGATGCAGTTAGAGATCACTGATATTTGAGAGAGACTATATAAACATAAGCAGATGTATTAGATAGAGACACAACTGAGACATTTGTATAAATGGAGCTAAAATTGCTACAGAATAGTGGTAGGCACTTTTTGGGAGGCACTGAACTGGAATAAGGTTTCTTTGAAATGATCAAGGCACTTTCTTAGTCTTTCGAAGCATAATATATAAACCTGGCGTCAAATTACAGGACCAGTGCAAAGCATGTTTGGTTTGGAAAAGTATTCTGTGTAGAAAGAGAAACTGCAGCTTCTGATTCATCAGCTCTGTTCCCTTTTTCTCTTCGGAGATCTAACTCCTGGTTCTGTTGATTAAGCTTTTACTGCTTTTTGTTTCCTTTAAACCTACAGAGCTTCAGTAGTACAGCTGTCAGGGAGTGAGGAGTTTTCTTTTTTGTTTATTCTCAGTCTTAGGCCAAATGCCAAATTACTTACTATAGTTGCAATTTTTGAACCTTTGTTTTCAATGTACAGGGCAGAAAGCACTCAAGTTGATGTTAAAAGAAAAAAACACAGGGAACTGAGCTTATTTGATTTAGAAATCCTTGGAATACGAAAAACATGGGATTTCAGAGTGCAGTTTGTGCAGTTAGGTTTTGGTTGGAATCATGTTTGAAGCTGTGTATTTGACCATAATATTTATTCAAAAAGAAACAAACATACAGAATGTTTTCATGATTCTATCTGCCAGATTGTCTTGCTTCAGCTTGCAGTAGAAGGGATTAACCCCGTTACAGATAAATATTTAATATGAAATTTTCCATACTATCCTAAGCACTATACAAGTGTGTCCTGTATTAAAACCAGTGGCACAGAAGGAGTCGGGGGAGGAGAAGACAGAGATGTGGTCATTTTAGAAAAGTTGAGTTTCAAATATGGGATAGGATTATGAGTTCATAAAACTTCTGAATAGTGTCAGGGTAGCCTGAGAGAATTTTGTTTCTTCTGGCCAGATGGTTGGCAGGAAAGGAACTAGGGCGACATAAGAAATGAGCATATGAGAAAAATGACACTGAAAGAGAACCCGTAGGTTGGATAAAATCCAAGGAGCAAAGTATCTTTCATGTAAGGAGCATTGATGTCCAAATCTGTATAGATCTGTTTTATAGACACTGAGATTATAGGGTTAAAAAACCAACAAAAGCAGACAAAACATTACCATATGGATTATATTTTTGCAGATTTATTATTAACCTGTTCTTATGAAGAGAAGAAGTCTGGAAAGCCTTTTCAGTAAATTAGGTTAGGTTTGAAGTTGGTCTAGACTTGGACATTAAGGAGAGAAGAAAGATGGCCTACATATTGTTGCTATGAGCATCAAATTTAACTCCTACAAGGCATATTTGGACTAGAACTAGCACTGACTACCCTTGTGCAGTATTGCCTTTAGTTTAGTCCACGATGTTAAAAAACCTGTCTGGATACACACCATTTACCTAGCATTTATGGCCATGTATTTGATAGATTCCTCTGGACCAGTCTGCACAGCATAGCATGAAGCATCGTGTTGGTTGCTTCTGAAACAAATGCCAGCATCCCAATTAATTTGTAAATGGAAAATATGTGCCTGTGATGAATTAACAAAGTGCTGCTTCTGAAGGCCAATTGATATTTCATACTGTGACTACTGCATCACATTACACGCTTAAGTTGATCAGAGCAGACTGGGTAACACAAGTAGTTTTCCTCTTCAAAACCCACTTTTTTTGTCTTTCAGATGCTACTGTGAGGAATTTTTGCAAGTTTTTTGGTTTCTGACTGCTGATCAAGGGTATTTTGGTTTCCTTATCTCTGAGAGACACTGGTGGTATGAATAAACTTTTTCAAAACTCAAGTGAATGTGGGCTTGGCTTTTGGGAAGGAGTCAAACATGCTTGCATCCATTTAGGGTGCACCCCGTATTAGGCTCTGAATGCCTGGTATTGCAGCTAGCACACAGCATGTGTAAATGAGCCCTCCTTAATGTGGGTAACGTCATAAAACTATGTTTTGTCGTTATACTTCGGCCTTTACAAAAGCTCATTAGTTAATACACTGTAAGAAGTTCAGTAGGTCCTACTGTAAATGAGGTAATTGAACTGCTGCATGGGATTTTGTGGCTTGACAGACAGGATCACGCCAAACTGTTCTCTGAATTTTTTTTTTTCCCCTTTCCTTTCCTCCTTTGTCATTTTAAACCTCTCACACCCTTTTAGTCAGAGCTGACACCAGTCGCACAGCTCATGAATATCAGCAGCATTACATAAACCTGCTGGATTATAGTAAGAGGTTTACCTTGGTTTCATTTTTACACCCTTTCTTGTATCTCATGCAGAATAGATGAGAACCATTTAGCCTCATTCTTGTGAGATGAGTAAGGTGGCTAAAGTATCTGCCTCCTGTTGGGATTTAAATCCAACTTTGTTGTCAGCAAAGCAAAAAGCATTATGTGCATGACTGTTATGTTACAGGCACACCCTATTTTTAATTTTATTTATTTAATTTAATTTTAATGTTGAAGTTGACCCACAGTGTTACCACACAGCATGCAAGAAGCTTTTTTGTGAAGGTAGATAAGCTTTATTTTGGGGGCAGATGCAGATGCTCAGATAGGATTGTTTTCACAAGTCTACAGTGCTTCAAGACAGGAAAGGATCTGTGGACTCTGCTGTGGCTAGATGTTGTGGTAGTTTGTTGGAAGCCAAACCACTGCACAACAGCCACATTTCATCCTGCTGGTTTGGGCTGGACTCTTCTATGGCTTCCATAGCATGTGTGAGTTTTCAAAAATTATTCAAAAACTGTTTCTCATTAATTAAGGAATGCCTCCCTTGAAAGACAAAGGAGTTATGTGTGGAGAATTGTTAGGTGGTGTAGCTTGTTACCACAGTTGGTAGACCTCAGGGAGGGCTAGAAGTACACTAGGGACTGAACTTGTTTCCAGATGTTTCTGCCCACCAGAGAGGAACTCAACCAGCTTTGCTGACAACTTTCAGCTGTGAGGCTACTGGCTCTGGGCAGGTACTCAATTCATTTGGCAGTTTGACTCCTTTATGAAAGCTGTGTCTCTTTGACCTGAGGGTGGAACCTGGGGTCAGGTTTTGCTTGGAAATGCTGCTGGTAAACTGCCTTTTGATAATTCGCACATCTCTGAGGTGATGGCTCTCCAGAAAGGCAATCAGTCTGTCACTGTTGGCAGTCTTAAATTGGAGGCTGGGGCTGGTGATGACTTAATGGGAAAGGGAGCCTAAAATAACGGTGTAAGTTTGCTGCCCATTGTAGAAATCTGGGTCTCTGCCAGCCCCAATACAGTGGTTTTAAATGTCCCCATTCATGGTATCACACCTGTTTATGCTTAAGTGCCAAAAACGAATATTTTAGCAATGAAGAAATTTACTCAATTGTGGAAGGAATTTGCCTAGAAATGTTCCTCCATGACATAACCGAGCAGGTTTCAGAGATGTGTGCAGCCTTTTAGAAATGAATGCTTGGTTCATTCTTTTGGTTCTTTTGGACCTGTTGAATGCTCTTGGTGTTGTCAAAAGAAAAGGGGTAACAGCCACAAAAATTCCAGGTGGGCTTGTGTAGGTGGGCAAGGGGAGACCATCAGACCTTGGCAGGACAGAACTAATAATCAAGAGAATGGTAGATTTCTGTTTTCATATGTAAAGTTAGGAGTGATGAATGACTAGCCAATCATTTACTGTAGTTTCCCCTTTGTTGTTATTTTATGTATAAGATCTGGCTTATTTTACAAAAGGTGTGCTAGCTTTGCAAATTATTACCTAGCACCCTTTTCTGCACAGAACGGGAATAAAACAAATACCCCGACTCTGTGTGTCCATTGTTTTTTGCACAGCAGATGAAGAACCCAGATTTGGGACAACATTGGTCCTATCACAGGGTAAAGAGAGAAGGGCATGAGCTTGTCTCTATCCTCTCTCACAAAACATTAGAAGAGAGTTGTTCTATGATTTAGTGGTCAGATTGCATGTGCAAGCTGTGATTAAGTCTGTTTTTTAATGAACCCAGTCTCCCCCTCTGTCTGTCCATCAGATGCCCAAGGAAGTGGTGATTTTCTAAAGCTATTAGAAATGGGTGCTGTTTATGCTAATAGGGATACTAAGTATGCATTTCACTCTTCTCTAAAACACTTGGTAGTGATTCTTTTTAGCATTTCTAACAAACAAGCTGTTCATATGTGCTCAAAATAATGTGAGAAGCTGTGATTGGAGACTCCAAACCTGAAGTTACAGTAGTTTTGTCTGTTTCTAATGGAAGAATTTTCCTGTTGGAAAATTAAAGTGCACCAAAGGTTAAATATGACTTGGAGTATTTCATAGAATCATAGAGTCCTAGAATGGTTTGGGTTAGAAGGGACCTCAAAGATCTCCTAGTTCCAACCCCCCTGCCATGGCAGGGACACCTCCCACTAGTCCAGGTTGCTCAAAGCCCCATCCAACCTGGCCTTGGAGGATATTTGGTTCTGAAAAACACAGACAAGTATCAAAACTTGCCTACCATACAAAACTGTCCTTGAAACCTACCTTGTTTCTGCCCAATCCCATGATGGGAGAATGCTTTTGATTTACAACATGCAAACTGGAAGCTTAGAAGGCCCTGGGATGTAGTATACGACCTGCAGAGTATCCAGGTTTTTAGTCATAAATCCTGCAGCATTGAGAGCTCTGGGAACTCCAGGTATTTTGCCTTGCTGGAGCCTGTAAGCTCTTTGTTATGGAACCAGGAACGTGGAATTCCTGTGAACTTCATGTTTTTGTTTCTCATGTAATGCTAATTTCAGTTTGGGGTATTTTTTTGACATTCTTTTCCCTTTAAGCTTATTCCAAAATCAGTTGTGTTGTCTTTTTTAATCTGAGTTTTCTCAGCATTTACACTCAGCAGTCTTGGTTCTTTGTCTACCTAGTGTACCCCAACGAAGGCTTGTATGATTGAGTTCTTGGTCAAAATAATTCAGAAGAAAAGAATGAATTTAAGAACCATATCCCTTGAACACTTGATAGCATATGCATTTGTGTGTCTGTCTGCAGGGCCTAGTATTGTTCTCAAGTCATGTGGCTGGTTTACCAAAACTCATGATTTCTGAAAATAATTAGTTTGAGAATGGTGCAGTGGTTACTGTACTAGCTGAGGCTGCGAGGCACAGATTGTTTGCTTCTCTGCCAGTGATTTCCTATTCATCCTCAGCAAATATCTTGATCATCGAGTTCCCCATATTTAAAATGGTGACAGTAGCAATATCCTACATTATAGAAATTGTAAGGTAAAATATATAATAAATTGTGAAACAACTCTTATATCACGGTGATTGGAGTTTTTGTTTTCCCTGTTCAAAAAACCATAGAGTTTCATATTTTCAAGTCAGGAATCATGGGGTACCATAAAAAAGCTTAAGATTTTTGCTCAGCCTTTAGTGGTTTGTTCCTGTTCTTGCCTATTGTAGTCCTTCTCCATCTCACTGGATCAGCAAGATCACTTAAGGCGAATGTCTTGTAAAATGCATTTGAAACTTTTACCGTGGGGAAGAATACGTGTATTTTTTATGTATTGCTGAAATACTTTTTAGATCTGTATTATGTCTATGTGTTTATACATATGCATATAAACTTGTTCAGCTTTTGCTCTGTTTTGCACCGTGATTCCATAAGCTGGTTGTGCAAAACCAGTGCAAAAACAGCTGAAGAGGGCAGAAACATGCTGAGGGTTTCAGGAGCACTGTAATTGTCACTGAAATTCTAGTGAGATAAAACTAAGGGCTGAGCAAAAATACTAAATATTTTGTGACTTCCATTAAAAAATGAAGTTGTTGAGATCTGTATTCTGAGGACTATGGTGGACTGTTCCCAGGAGGGAGTTGAATAAATCAGTTTTAGTAGGAGAACCAGCCTGTGTTGTTTGGGCCTTATGACTAATACCCTTCCTTTCCATTTTTCTGCTATACCCATTGTGACATCCATTTTCATACCTGCTATCTGAAAGTTGCCAAATTCTTACCCTTAATACTTGACTGAGTGAGCCATTTACATGCAGTGGACTGATGTTCATTGCCTTGTCTCAGGTGTTTGTGTATGGGACTGAAACCATTTTCTTAATGTGAAGACATCTCACAGCAACAAAATTTTGTGGTTCAGTAATCAAAGATTAATGAAGTACAGAGTGAGCTTTTGAATGTTTTTCATGCCCTAATTACTTAGCAGAGGTGAGATCTGTAATGAAGCAGAATCTATTTGGTCCCATGCTGAGGTGACAGTGTCAAGTGGGACCACCATAAGGTACTGTTGAATGGCCTTGCAGCAACGCTTACTACTGAAGTTTCAATCAGAGGCAGAGTTAAGTGCCATGGCTAGTCAAAACACAACTGAATGAACTGTTTACAGATTTTTCTTTGCTTATTTTTTCAGCAAATAAGCAGCTCTGTGTGACTGATTGTGTCAGGATTCCAGCAGGAGGAAGTGGCATGGAATCCACAAAGCTGCTTGGTGGCCACAAAATCAAGTGGTGAAATGTTACTAAAGCTTGTAAAGTCTCCCTGGTGGCAAAGCCAAGAGAGGGTCATGTTTCCTTTGTACACAGCAGGAGGGGATGCTGATCTGGAACTCTCTTTGCCCTAGTGCTCATTGATCAGGCTTGGATTTTGAAGCTGGCTATTGGCTATACGTGTGTTTTTCGATGTTGGTTCTGAAGCATAAATGGTGGTGTAGACAAGTCATGGAGAACTGTTAGTGGAAGATGCGTTACAGGTGATGGTAAAGAAAACAAATTGTTTGTAGTATTTGAAGGCAAATAGGGAAAACTGGAAAACTTCAGCAAGGTCTAATAATGGAATCTTGGGAAAAAATAAAAGCTTGGAGGGACAGCTGTGTTGCTTTTTAAATTTTTTTTTAACCACCAGTAGAAACATTTTCACCATTTACAAACTCTAAATGGATTTGTGGATATTTTCTGTTTATTACGAAATATTCTTTTGTTTTTTTTAACCTTGAGTAGGGTGGATTAATTCTTATTGTCATGTAATTTCACATGAAGCTAAGGCAAATATTTATGTTGCATTAGTTTTCACAAGTGCACAGCATTTTTTTTTTTTCTGAAGCTAGTCTGTTAGTGTAAATTTTATGGCAAACCAATGGGTGCCACAGCAAAAAATGCTTTAAAATACTTGTGTATCCTTGTAATTTTTTGACTGAGAGCTCAGTTTTGTGTGACAAGTAAAAACTACTGAAAGTATCTAGCTGCAGCATAGGATTGCAATGGCGCAACTTTACACTGCCAATAAGTGAATTTCAAACAGAAGAGTTTTTTCAGGCTTCTAAAATCATACTCAGACATTTGTCTTGTGTTTGAATGTGATTTATCCAGTAGGCTCTGGTGACCAATGCATGTACGTGGACGTGGCCTACAAGTCTCTACCATGTTTTTTTCCAAGCAAGTTGGTTCTTGATGGCTGCTCATGTTGAATTTTGTATCTGCACCACAGGAGTGTATAGGAATGCCCCACTCTAATTAATCTTTTTATCCTTTGGTGTTTTATGTGTAGCCTGTCATTCGATGCTGGTAGTTCTAAAATGACATTTGAAAATCAAAATGAAAAACACTTCATATAGGCTTGGGCCCGCCTGTTGTTGGGCCAGTTGCTAAAAAGTTATTCTAGAGCAGAAGGAGTGAGAGAGAGATATTACGTGTAAAAATATTGGGTTTTTCATGGAATTAAGGGCTTTATGATAGAGAAATTTTTTCTTAGAAGAAAACTGTCAAGAAAGGTACATCACTGCTTTAGGGTGTTGATTGTAATATTATATAAAAAATACAGAATTTTAAGGGGCTTTTGGGCATAGACATCTACGATTGAATAAACATCATATTAGCTTTTCTCAAAGATCCCTGATGAAATAATGAACAGTGTATTAATAATGTGCGTGTTAAAGGGTCAGTTGAAAGTTGTGTGTAATTTTTGCTTTTCCTTGTAACTATATTTCTTTCTTCGTGGCTTCCTAATATGGTTTCTTTCCTAACAAAAAGAAAGAATAACCTGCATTTTAAATCTGCTGTATCACTTTGCACCATCGGTGTGCTGCTTTTAATGCTTATGACAAAATGATGTATTTGGAAGCACCAGGCATGACCTGGAGCATTTCTTTTCCTCCCTTCCAGGCACTTGCACACATATGTACAGATACACATACACGGTCACACCCTCTCCGTTTCAGAGTCCTAGCAGGCATATTGTGCTACTGTCTGGGAAATCATATGCTAATTTGGGTCAGTGTTTCTAGTTTGCAGACTACCTGTGATATAAATGACTTACTGCTGTACACAAGGACAATCTCTGACATACTAGTCAAATAGAGTGCAAATAGCTGCAGGTTCAGGTATCCTTACATTTCAAGAGTTTTCAGAATTGATTGATGACCCTGTAAGAGACAGCAGCTCTGCATTTCTGGATATGGTTAATTATATCACAGGTGCTGACGTCACATTATGTGTGCGTAGAACAGAGACATGTGCCTATTCAGTGTATGCTGGGGGATAGTCTATTCCAGTTCCTTGTCCCATGGCATTTGTTTAAGCCAGGAAAAAAATCTAAGTCACTGTTAATTTAATGAGAGGTTAGCACCTGTCTATCTAATCCATACTTTTCCAGTATTTCATTGCATTAGAGGAGTATCACTACCTCACATTTCTGGCTTATAAACGACTAAACAGTACTTGACATTTAAAGAGATTTTGTGTTGTGCACTTGTATAGTCAAGAGCAATTCTAATCCTATTAAAGATATTATGTCATGGAGGCGTGCCGTGGGGGAGAAGGCTTCTGCTTACTGGCCCGATGGAAGGCAAAGGGGAGGGGCGAGCAGGAGGGTGGATTTATTACTCGATAGTTAGGTCAGGGATTTCTGTGGGAAATGCCCAGTGGTTGCAGTTGCTGATGATTTCACAGCAACACAGAGTGCGCTCTGATAGCTGGTTACTGAATGAGATACTGCAAATGGGTGGAAAGAAAAAAGACGGCGTGTGAGAGATACAGAGAGGGAAGCTGAGAGCAAGGAAAGTGCTCTGGCTCGAGAAGAGTCTCCCAGGTGTACTGCAGAAGCTTTTTGGAAATGGATGCAAGGATCATCTGCTGCCTATAGATTAGAGGGCTGTAGACTACAAGTGGAGAGAGAGCTTATGGCTCGTTTGAATAAAAATTGAAGTTCTGCATAACTGATTCATCAATATAAATCATGAGTATGCTCTTGCGTAGGATATTAATGTGTAAATCCACGTTACAGATAGAGTATAACCTACACTGCTATAAAAAATAAAACCAGCAACAATGCAGTGAATAAATTCTGCAGTGATTATCTGATTTACGTACGAAGAAAAAGAGAAGCAAAACACAGGCAGCTCTTATCACACTGTGGCATTTGCAAGGCACTGCATTTAATGCTGAGAGATGCTATACATTAAATCTGACAACTGTGAAAAGAAAGATCATGGAGAAGTCAAGTAGTGAGGATTCTTCAATTCACCGGAGTCCATCTTTGGATAGCAAAGACTCAGATTTTGCTAAACCTTCTACCTCAGGGAGGCAATTTGGTCGAGGTTTTACTGCTGGAGCTTTCTATGGTACAACCGGATCACGCACACAGAGCCATACCGGGGTCGGAACCGGGACCGGCGTTGGGACTGGGACTGGCGTAAAAAGTGACAAATACAGTGCACCCAAAGGCAGCAAATACGTAGTCTTTTACCTGGATCTATCCTTTGTTTTCCTTTTAGAATTTAAGAAGTGCAACATGGCAAGAGGCTGCCTGTGTTGTTTGAAATACATGATGTTCCTTTTCAATTTAATATTTTGGGTGAGTATTGCTTTTTCAATTGCCTTCATTTGCTAGTCTATCCTGTACTGCTGCATTGTGTATAGTGCATCTTTGAAGCAGTACAGTAAGTTCCTCCCTTCCCTCCCTCCCTCTCTCTCATACCTGCTTGGAATATTTTCAGTGTTAAATTTGAGTCTACTGGGAAAATGTACATGCTTTCTATATCTTTATTGCTACCCGGTTAATGTAGTTTGGCTAGTAATTCCTAAAACTTGCTGTTCTAATATGTGTTTTGAACTGGGTTATCTAAGAAAGGGCAGAATTGTTGCCCTTTAAGGAAATGCAGAATTGTTGTAGCATTAAAATCCTGCAGTGGCAGGATTTCTATATTCTGTTGTAATACTTTGTGTTGCATTAAGCTGTAGGTTAATTTAAATTTGAAGTACATACTCATTGTCACCATAAATCTCATTTGCTTTTTGTAGACTTCATTTGACAAACTGCTTTCTCATTTGAAGGAAGTTCTATCCCATTTCTCCAATTAAAAGCAATAAATCACTTGTGTTCTAACCTCTTAAGGTATCAGCATAAATGTGAAATGACTGGAATGGTGAATTAATCTGGATTCAGTTTCAGCTGTGGTTGTCCACACTGGTGCGTGAAGTTGAAGACTTGCACTTGCTTCTGAGGGATCAAAACTGATTTTCCTCCAAAGAGGCATGAGGAGTTGTAACAATGCCTCAGCAAGCAAGTTAAAAGTGTAATGGCTACTTTGAGCAAAGTATTGTCACGTACAAAGGAGGGAGGAAAAGTTAAGTCACCTGGCAACTAACTGATTCTTAACAGTATTTTTGAGGAAATCAGAGGCTAATTGAAATACTGAGAATGCATGAATATAGCCCAATATGAAATGGTTTGTTTGAAATTGAAGGTCACTGCTTTTCTGATGATTGCAAAGCTTGGGTGCATGAACAAAATCATTCATGGTTGAATACAGTATGCTGCATAAATAAATGAAAACTCCATCCCTGGATTTATTTTGGAAAAAGGGGCATTAACAGTCTAGTTCAGATAGCTCTGGTGTAGAGCTATCATTGTTCCGATTAGGAGTATTACTAGCAGCTTCTCTGTTTATCTTGACCCACTTCCTGAAATAACCTTTTAAGAGCAAGAGTTAATGC
The DNA here is from genome assembly GCA_013400335.1 of Eurystomus gularis. NCBI lineage: Eukaryota > Metazoa > Chordata > Aves > Coraciiformes > Coraciidae > Eurystomus > Eurystomus gularis. The sequence continues at coordinate 151,461 of VZZY01008382.1, forward strand.
AAGGTTTGGTGTGGTGTTGAGCCACTCACGCAACAGTAATGGAATATTAAAATAATTACAACAGTAGAACTGCTCACTGGAAAACAGCTGATCAAAGTTCACTTGTGATTTTGTAATTTTTTTTTTGTTCTCTGTACACAAACCTTACCAGAAAGTTGCCTTAACTATTTCTGGAGTAAATCACTGTTATATCAAAGTATATAATCAAAGATATAAAACACCAGATTTATATCAAACTGGCTATTTGACCTAATGCTGCATTACTTTGACACCTTGGAAGTATTTTTTTCATATGCTATATGTTATGATTCATTTTGAAACAACTTTTTGTTGTTGTTAATTTTATTGTCCTCTGTGATCAGTCATTAGGTATCTCTTACCCCTCATCTCCTCAGATGCAATATGGTTCTTTACTTTTATCTCCTTCCCAAGCAGACTCTGCAGGAGACCTTCAGAGTCCATTTTCCATTCCTTGAACTTGCAAAAATATTTCAGACCTCATCTGTGTGCTCATCTCTTTCTGCTTAGCTCCCACTGGACTTTTATACAAACACGTTACTTCTTAGGCTAAAACTAGCCTACCATCTGGAACAGTTCTCTGGTGCACTGTGATTCTTCAACTCTTACCTCTTAATCCCCTTTACACCCTCTCCACCATGTTATTTGTAGTGAGGCATATGCTGCTTTTCTTTCTGTTATTAAACTTAGTCACCACATCTCTGTCTAATGTTCTGAAAACACGTTTTGTGTGAACCAGGCTATGCAGAATGAAAATGATACTCTGGAATGGTAAATCTGAGAGATTACAGAAAAATGCTAAATGCAAGATGTCAGGCACTTTTCAAAGTAGTTTACAACAGAAATTTGATCCACCAGCCTGGTTTAAATTTTTCAGAAGTCCCCCTTTGTTCACTTTAGTTGGCTTATACAGAGTTTTGCAAGCCAATCTTGATGTTCTCTATATCCTTCCAGAGGACTGCAGTCTTGCTAGATTCTTACTTTTTTTTTTTTTTAACCAGGCTATTTTATTGTCTTGAGCCATTCAAACTAATAACATTATCATCTCTTTTTATGCAAGCTCAAATGAAGCGTACCACAGCAGGTGTTCTGTAGTTTGCTGCCTGTGACTTTGTACCTAGAATCTACATTACTGCTACTATGACTGTCTGACAGGTTTTGGATGTTTGGCTCTGCATGTGCTCCTTGCTGACACTGTGCACTTGCAGTGTCTCTCAGTCCTGCCCTGAACTCTCCTGCTAGCCCAGCCCAGGGCTCCCCACACAGCTCTGCCAGTGCCACTGCCCCTGTCCTGAAGTACCCCCTGCTATTTCAGCCCTGTCTTTGTTCTTAACTCATTTATCCATTCTCAGGTTTGCCTGTTCTCATTGCTTCCTTCTGACTTTCTGTTAAGAAACCTAATTCCAAACCCGTGAACTTGTGGCCTGCTCTTGAGCAGTGACTATCATCTTTTGTAATGCAAGATGATTTATTTTAAAAAAGAGAAGACTCAGTTTTAAGCATGACATTTTCTGAACCTGCAATTCAAAGCAGAATGGGACTCCTGGTCTTTGGAGGTGAGGAGACCACTTCCACACCGTTATCTTCTGACAAAGGCAAGAAGTGTGGAAAAACTGTTTCAGGGAGTCTTTAAACAGGTGCCAGTCTAGCAGCTGTACAACTGGCATAGGCAATCTGGCTGACCAGCTCACTTGCCACAAAGCTACATAACTCTGAGCCTGCCGTAGCAGAAAGCCCATCTCAGGGGATACGTTGTTCTGCCATGGTAAAATACTGTTTCTGAGATGCTTCCTCTAAAAATAAAGACTGATGGTATCCTTTGGCATCCCAGATGGGCACCATTGTCTTGAATGTTCCTCGGTGTTGGCGCAAAGAAGGGTGTTGTTCTATAGAAAAAGAGGGATCTTCTTCCATTATTTGCTGCTTAACACAGAGAAAAAAGGCTGGGATCTACACTGGCCCTCACTGGGCAGTGAGATGTACTACTCCTTCAGCTTGCCAGCCAGATCATATTTGAAGGCCAGTTATATGTGCATTTTATATATTACACACATTTTTTTGACATATTTTTAATATATGTGAATATGTGTACACATGTATATCAAGGTCAGGTTTGCTGGGGCTCTGAGTAACCTGACCTAGGTAGAGATGTCCCTACTCGTGTAGGGAGGTTGGACCAGATGACCTCTAGAGGTCCCTTCCAGCCTAGAACATTCTATGATTCTATGTTGGAAGGCGCAGTGCCAGTGCTTAGTAGATTCTCTCGTTATGTAGCAAACATACTGTCGCTGTGATAAAGAGGTGGTGCATTGTTTCTGCCCAGCAAGAATTCTCGGTTTGTGAATTAGATTCATGACATCAAAAGATAGTTTTTGAAAATTAATAGCATGTGTATTAGTTAACATGGAAGAATTGCATATGAGTTCTGCAAAACTAATTGATCTAAGTGGGGCCCAGCAGTACATGGAAATGGAAGGTGTTCCTCCACCGTATCACTGAGAGCTTCAGGTATTTCTCTGTGGCCCTCTGATTCTTAGCAGTTGTTCTTGGCCATCTGGCATTGCTTTCTTTTAGAGATTAAGAAAGTCTGAGCTGAGGTTTAAGGAAGCTTATAGTATTTAATTGTGTGGCTAGGATAACGATTTACACTGAATTCTTTCAAAGTGCATAATACGTTTTGTAAAGAGACTGGGCAACTACAGATGTTAGTTGATTTAGTTTGCCTTCAAGAATATTTATGCACAAACATATGGACATGGAAAAGTAGCCAATATATCTATGCAGAAGAAATAAAATACTGGTTTTTGCTTCTACAGATAGTAGCTTAATTGTCAAGACAGGTAATCACCCAATATAAACAATAGGGTATATGTCTTTCTAAGGTAGATTTAACTTTATTTATTAGAGAAAAGGATTAGCATAATTATTTTCACAAAATGTGTCAGAAAATCTCACTGGCTGTAAAATGGAAACTTTTATAAAACATAAATTTTTAAAAAAGAAATTGTAATAGTGAAATGAGAATTTTGTAGGGTCCTAAAAAGGAAATTCTGAAGTGACAGGAATATGTTATCAAAACTTCACTAGAGAACTTTACAAGTAGACAGTGGTCATGGTTAAATTTTGGGTTGTTCTATTCATTTAACTAATGTTAATGAGTCCACATACAGTGAAGCATTCATAATACGTATCTTGTTAGATTTTAGCATTGCTTAATTTTAATCTAAAATGCATTTTATTAGAGGGAACACATAGCAAGATTATTAAACCTATGATCTTCTGTTTTTCAGGAGGAGCTAAGGAAAAGTACAGTCAAGAAGATCCTTAATTTGGTTTATTTGTTAAATTGTTTATTTTTAAACCACTAAAAAAAGATAAGAGTAACTATGAATGGTATAATTATAAGCAGAATTCATTTATCTGAGAGTAATGGAGTAAAATTTACAAATTCAGACATTCAATATTCAGTTTCAAAGTAGATTTGATAATACGTTGGGAGCGTTTTCTAGTAAGATGAGAAGAGTCTGCAATGGGCTGGAAACTTGCTGATTCAGAAGTAGCAGCAAAAAGTCAAATACAGCAAATTTTTGCCTGATTCTCTGTTACTAAAATAAAGGATAAAGACTATTGCTTCTGAAGAGTATTTTTCTGCATTAATTGTCTAATTGAATATTTTAGTGAGAGTAATTAATGTTTTTTCCCTGTATATTAAAAATGATGTTGTTATCAGTGAGTGTAAACACAGTAGTACAGCAGCCATGCGGGTCATTTTTACTGAAGTCTCAGATCAGGCTAAGAGAAAAAGGGAACACGTCCATTCTCTGAGTCTGGCTGTTGTCAGAGCTATTGGTACTGTAAGGCAGCTAAGAATTTCAGAATGGTTTATATAAGGTAATCCATACTTATTTGTACCAAACTGGAACATATATTGTAGTGCACTATTTAGTTTGAAGTACAAAGCTTTAATGCTTATCTGAACCTGTGTACACACAGTTAGATCTTGAGAAGAGACCTACACCTAACTGGAAGTTAATCTCTGAGGTTTAAGAGGGATGGGCAGTTTGTCCCTAAAATGAGAACAAAATTGGTAATTACAGGCAGCTTAAAACAGGAAATATATTCAAATTGTCTTTTTTTGTTGTCCTCCCCCTGGCTGCGTTATCAGATATTCCCCATTTTCTGACACAGGCAGTAATGACAGGGAGAGACAGTGAGTCATTCTGGGATGTTTGTCTCTTGACATAATAGCAATATTTTCTTCTGTCATATTTTAACTGTAATGACGTAAGTCAGCAGTGCAGTGACAATTGAGGTATAATCCTGTGAAAGTAAGACTGCATAAAACCAAAACAAAACTCCCAAACAACACCCCCCTCCCCCTAAAGAAAGAAAAAAACCCACCCCAAAATAAACCAACCAACCAAAAACTACCAAACAAAACAAGCAAGACAGTGAAATGTGGGAAGAGCTGAGGCTTTCACTCACCAGAAGAATTCAGTTCTTAATAGAGATTTGACAAGCTGTGAAAATATTGCAGCTTTTGGTTTTAGTTTCCCCTCCAAATGGTATAGCACTGTTGGCGTGCCCTTGAAAACATGCACCTCAATGTGGAAGAGTAATTAGACAAATGTTTTAGCATGTCAGCGTTTTGGCTGGGAGGAGGAGGAAAGGTAGTATTTAATTCAAACGGTGTGGTGTCCTAATGAATATGATGTAAATAAGGTCCATTTAAAAACTTGTACAACGACATTACGGAGTAATATCCAAACATTATTTGAGGCCTGAAACTAGTTTTAATTTAAAATAGCGGCATTTGCTTAAGAGCTAAGTTAGACTGGTTATTCCAGGGGGTGAGAGCCCCGTAACTGGTTTTAGGGTCTAAGCTGTTTCGAGTTTATAGGGAAGACATCTGATACGGCATTTTTCACAGTGTTCCTCTCACTAACTGCTCTTTGCTAACACCATACTCTGTTCAGGTTGTTTTGGTTTTTTTGGTGTGGTTGGGTTTTGTTGGTTTGTTTGTTTTTTAAATTACTTTGTTTTCTTTTAGTGTGGAGCTGTTCTTATGCTAGCTGTAGGTAGGTATGGGAGCCATTTGTGTCTTTTGTTTTGGAGAAATGATGAGTTGACTTGTGACTCAAAAGCAGATTTGTTGTATATGTCTGTTATAACACATCCAGTTGTATATGAGGAGGTTTATAGTTATTGAAAGTGAGAAGCAGAATAAGAATTTCTAATTGGAAAACAAATTACTCCCCTGCAGCCCTCCCTGCCCCCAGCTTGGGTACACCCAGAGTTAAATCTTTCTTTAAATATGACCCAGGTTCTGTTCCTCATACCCTCCATCTGCATGACCTTAAGCAAATTTCTTCAGCCTTCTGTCTCAACTCCCTTAACTTTTAAAAACAATTATGATAGCAACTTTTATAAAATGATTGCTATAATCATAGGGTACATTTATTGTTAACTTTGAATAAGCTTCTGTATAAGAAGAACTGTAATGCTTCTTACTTACCTCTGGACTCCTAGGTCCACACAGAACATTTCAGTAAGCTGCTTGAGTTGGCCTTGGTTAGCATGCTCCCTTTTTGTCTGTTCCTGCTACCTTCCAGGTAAGTAAGTCTGCAGAAGGCTGATCCAAAGGGGTGTAATCCTTCTCATGGGAGTAAAGAATGATCTTGTAACACCATTATTTGGCTGTCACAGGAGGCATAAAATTTGCTTATTTAAATGCTGCTGACACAGGACAAGACCTGGGTAGAAAAGATGGGAGGATACAGGCCAATTTGTGGAAAGTAAAGTTTGGTTAATTGGGACTTTGTACATGAAGTTAGGATGTTCCTAATGGGCAGCAAAATTGCTGCAAATAATATGGTATACTGTACCTAGTAGCTTCTCTGTGTTTATCCCATATAATTTGTGAAGTTATCCAACCTTTCAGCAACTTGTGGAAACTGTGACTCAAAGGAGGAATTCTGCTGGATATCTTGGTCTTTGCCTTAATCTTGCAGAAATAAATAAACGACTCCTAAACAAAGTAGAGGAACCTAATATGACTGAAGATCTGTTATTAAGCAGTGGATGTTCGCTGAACTTGTTGGGGACTTGTCACATAAAACATAATCATTTTAATATCACTTTACGGAAGTGACTGCAGGCCCCGAACTCAAAGCCATTTCACAACTTCCTGAAACAAATTAGCTTTAAATCAACTGAGATCTCCATTCAGCTCAGTCCCTTGCTGCTTAGGAACAACTTCAATTGCTGAATTTATTTATTTATTTAAGTTTGTCTAGGATGATTGTTCTTCTTTCCTCCTGCTTTTTTTGAGCTGATCCAAAGTTCACATGGCTGTCCAACCCTTTTTAACTACTCTATCCAGTGTAGCAGGGATTCTGAATATTCTTGAGACCTGCTGCCAGTTTGAATTTTAAAAGTCATATGCAGCTCATCTTCGATAATGTGTCTCAAAACTTGGCAAGATGGCCAGTAGCTTCATCATTGCTCGGGCACTGCAGTTAGGGCTAGGTTTTCCACAGTGTTACAATACATCCAGGCAGTGTTTGTCATTGTCCTCAATCAAGGCATAGCCAAGTTCCTACAGTCTCAGTAAGCAATCTGAACCCACCTTTAAGTGTGTAGTACCACAGTTCACATGCTGAGTCTCTTGTCTCTCACCTAGTGCCTCTGCTGTCTGGGAACACAGAGCTGCTGGTTACCCCATGCATCTCTTGGAAGGGGATGCAAGCTGAACCACAGAATTACTAGCTTGCCATTTCTTTTATTTCTTTCTTTGCCTCCTTATTTGCCATGTTTTTGTTGTTAAATGGCAGTAAATGAGAATTAACTTTTCAGAGTCAGAGGAATTAATAATGTTTGCAAATACTGCTTCTGCTTTAATGGGGAAGGAATTCTGTACCCATAGATTCTTGTTGAATCTACTTGGTCCTCACTGCAAGCTGCATTTGGTACTCCTCTTTTTTGCCTATCTTCTGACTCTCCTGAATGAAAACCCCTTGCCCTGTTTCTAATCAATGCAGCAGGGATACCTAGTTTTGGAAATATATTAAACTAGTGTATGTATGTCTTTCTTCCCATATAACACTGGCAAATCATGAGGCATCAGACTGAATTTGTATCTTTTGTGGATTTCCCAATCTTTCTGTTTTATGGGCATTCTGCTACTGTATTCTCTATCTACTGCTGTAAGTACAAATTGTAGGTCTGTGGTAGGAAATGATCACATTACTTTTGATTCTTAAGTGTATGACATGTATTGAGAGTTGCTGCAAGGAGTCAAAACCAGCAGAAACTGGTATGCTAATCTTCACTACTTTCAGAATTACAAAATTATTAATTTGTAACACTAAGGAATTGTGACTGATAAGGTTTTTTTAACTAAAATTAATGGGTTTGAATGGCTTTTAATTTTTTGTGATGAAGAAGACTGAAGTGTAAGATAATCATGAGCTATGGATTAAGATAAGATTATGAAGAGATGACTGTAAGCTGTAGGGGTTCATCAGCTTAACGAATTACTAGTCATTAGCAGAGATGCATTAGTTGCTTGTGTGCATGTTTCTGCCATGTTGCACGTGTGATGCAAAGCAAGTTAACTTAAACCAAGTAGTTTACTCTGCAGATAACGTGTGATGATTGACACTGGAAGCAGTTAACTTGGAGTAATTCTGCCATTTATAATAATCTCTGTACACTGCAATGTACAATCCTTGAGTCTGAAACGATGCAAAAATGGAACAGAGGGAAAAGAACTGGCACTGTGCTTTTAATTGAATTTTCTCACTTAATTTGCTGTCTTGGAGAACTGAAAGTTACTAGAAGGGCTACTTCTGAATCAGAGATTTGTTCTTTTAGGCTTTGATTATTTATGCTTTTTAATAATTCTTGTTTATTTATGCGTTTTAATAATACTTATTATTAAGCATACTTTAAATAATGCTGCTGAATACTTACATTTTGTTAGTAGCTGTGTCACTGCTGAGTAGCATGGGTTCTTTATAAGACTCATTTCTTCCTCTGTATTGTCTTGGAGAGTTTCCAACTAGTTATGATCTTAAGCAGATAAGAGAGCTGTCAGTGGATTGTAATTCTGAAATGTAAATATCTCATTTTGTCACATTTCATGGTAGTTTCAAACTAATTGGTGGTTAAGTATCTTATTGTCCTGTACTTCTGTGCTTCCCTCCTCACCTTTTTTCTGTTTCATTTAGCTATTGCTGTGTCCTAAAGAGTGCCTTTTCTGCAGTGTCCTCTACATGCAAAGACATGGTTAAATTAGAAAAGAATAAACTCTGTGTTCTCAATTGCTCTTTCCTTTTGAGTGTTTTTTTTGCTCCATCATCTCCATTTTCACTGCTTTAAGGAATTGACATTACATCTGTTGCCCTAATCCCAGAGTGCCTTAGGACCGCTTAATATATTTATCCTCTTGACACCTTGTAAATGTGGGCCATGCTTTTATCCCTCTGATACAGATGGAAAGCTGAGACAAAAACAAAGAGAATATCTGCAGTGGAGCACAGGGTAGAGGGCTGAGAGCTATTGGAGACCAGGACTAGCAAGTCCACATGCAGCACAGTTCAGCACAGGTAGGCTTGTGTCGAGTTCTGCATGGCATTGCCCATGAGCTCAGGAATCCTGCCCATCACCTGTCATGAGCCTGGGTGTCTTTGTAGCTGCCTTCCCTGCACTTTCATTTCCAGATTAGCTTGGGCAGAGACAGCTTAAATCTGTCTATATCCATGGTGTAGATGTGTCCTGCTAAGAGTCTTCCACAAAGTTAAACTGAAATTGAATCTGGATCTCTAAAGTCCTTGGTTAAGTGTCTTAAGCAACAGGCCATCTGTTACAGGCTGTGCCTTGTGAGAGACTTGATGGAAGCAAGCCACCTCTGAACATCATGTGCTTGTGAAGCGTGGTTCACAGACACTCCTTTCAGCTTTAGGGCCTGTAGACCATTCTTTTATTTGGATGTGTACTCCAGAGGTCTAGCATGACTTCCAGAAGTACCTAGAAGAGTGGAATTTTTCTCATGACGCAGAACGTAAATTGTAACGACCTCACCACCTGCAAAGTGTCACTAAGAAAACAGAAGTTTTCTTAAGATTGTAATCCAATAGGTGACAGTCAAGGTGAAGAATTTGCTATAGGTTGTCTCTATTATGGCGTCCATTGTCATTTTTTTTTATGACTCCAAATCATCTAATAAAATAATTCCATAAATGACAAATAAATAAACCAACATTGTACTTCACACAGAAGGTAGAGATAAGAAGACAAAGTTTCCTATTGCATGTCTGGCAGTAACAACTCTTCCTTTTTCCATAGCCGCTCAAGCCATGTGTTTGTCTTCTACTGTCAGAGCAATGTTTGCTCTAATGGCTTTTTCAGTGTGTGGAACATAAAAAGAATTCTCTGGTGGGATCTTCTTTCTCCACTCTCAGCATCTGGGAGGATGTTGGATTTATGTCTTTCAGTGCAACGCTGGTTTTGTGTCTTACGGGGTGTATGTTAAAATGCAGACAGCTAGTGTTATCTTTCACCCTGTTTTGTTATTGTTGCATTTGTTTAGGTTTTTTTTAGGTGTTATATATTCTGCTCATGGAACTGACCTGTGGAGGTGGCTATGATGTATGACTTTGGTGTGATAGAGCTATCTGTTATTTTGGCAGGTTGGAATCCCATTTTCTTGGGCATTTTTAAGTCTTTCTTTCTGCCTTTAGGTAGAAATGGAAGCTGGCATTATTGTTGGATTTTTCTCCTTGTTTTGTTTCATGCCTTGTTCTTCCATTTGCAACTTAATGGAAATAGATCATTGTTGTTCCTTATTATTTATTAGATGTTAGTGGGTAAGTTTCCTGTCATTCTGCTGTGAGCATTTAAATGGATGATCCAAATAAACTGTAGTGGGCTTACAAGTTAAGACAGTTAAGACTACTATGTTTGACTTCTAGTGGTTTGATTTATTACCCAAATGTAAAACTCGATACATTGTATCAGACCTAAAGTTTGTATGTCCTGTCTTTCAAAGTAGATGGTCAAGAATGCTTAATAGAGACTAAAGGAATTGAACAAATTCATGGAACTCCTTTGAGTAATTTATCCTGTGGCCTTCCTAAATTCTCTGGCAGCAAGTTTACTTGTTTAAATATGTATTCTGTGAAAGGGAACGTCCTTTAAGCCTACTACTTGATAATTTCAGTAGATGCTGGCAGATATAATATTATGAAAAACAGCAAACTGTCCTCCTTCCTGCTTGTCATTATTGCTTTTATTTTATTACTGGAATGGGAAGAAAAATCAGATAAATTCTAATTTAAGATGAGGTTACTGCAAAAGTAGTATTTAGCATGGCACATGCTTAGATCATAGAATCACAGAAAAATTCTAGGTTGGTATGAACCTCTAGAGAACATCTGATCCAACCTTCTGTTGAAAGCAAGGCCTTAGATTATGTTACCCAAAGCCCTGTCAAGTTCAGCCTTGAGTATTTATAGCAAGATAGATTCCATCATTTCTCTTGTTAACCTATTCCAGTGTTTGATTGTTCTCAATTCATTCAGTTTGTTCTCAGTTTTTCTTGCAGCCACACCAGAATTTTCCCCGAAGAAACCGATGTCCGTTGTCTTGGTGGCACTCTGCTCAATGGTCTCCAACTTCTTGAGCTGTGAGGAGCAAACCTGGGTACAGTAGAGGAAGTGTGGTCTAACAAGTACTGAGTAGAGTGGAATAATCACATCTCTTGGTCTGCTGGATATAGTCTTGCCAATGCAGCCTGGGTCTGGTTTTAAATTCTTATGGTAATATTTAGTCCTGGTGTACTGTAGTGTAGCTTTTAACATCAAGTTTTGAGCAGCAGCACGCACAGCACTCCATACAGAGTTCAGTGAGATGAAGAAGCTTTACTCACTTTTGAGCATTTACACTCTTATTATGTTGCTGCAATTAAACACTTCCATCCTTTTATTGTTTTTCCCTCGGAGAGTAGCTCTGACTGCCTTCCCTTGTAGCATCTCCTGAAGTACACTTCAGCTAAAACATTTTTGCTTCTTTGAGCTATTCAGCAGTTTTTGTAGCCTATCCTGCAGCTGTGTCACTGTAAGTCATACTTAGTTTTAAACTCCATCTGGCTCAAATGTACAGTTGGCACAAGTGCTGACAAGAACAAAAAACATTGATCTTATCACCCCCGCATCCAAGCAGCCCCGCAGTGTATGACTGTGTTCTCTAGTACAGTATATTGATTTTATGCATCGCTATACGTGTTACACTGCTTCACGGTATTTATCAGAACTGCTGACTGCTTTTTTTTCTTCCTCGGTACTTTTATTTCTAGTCTCATCCGAGCTCCTGCAGTCCAGCTAGTGCTTGTTTTCACTGTTATGTTTGGTCTCATTAACAGAGGGTGTATCTCAGACTCACAAGGAGGTCATTTTTTTTACCAGGGCTGGGAGCGGGGTGGGTTGTGGTGTTTTGCTTGGGTTCTTTTTGTTGTTTTATTTTGATAAATAGCTGTATTTTTTGTGGGTATTCTCATGCCTGGCATTTTTTAAATGATACTTTATATATATTTTAGACTTACATTGAGGGAGGTTGAGGAACAGCTAAACCTTGAACACAATGTATATGAAAAATAGTCTGCAGAAACAGAGATGAGGTTTTAAAAATACTTTAACTGAAGTGCAGACTGCATGACAACTCCGTGTGTTTCCCAACGGTGTATCTGTTCTGACATGTGTCCTAGTTTTAGTCTTTTTTTTGAGTTCCTGCATGTGTTTTCCTCAGAGGGCTTTATTAGAGCCCAACAGTATTTCTTTCGGGAATCTTCATCTTGTTTGTCCTCACAGAAATAGCTGGGATCAAGCATGCTTCCACAACACACACAGTTCTGGAATGTCCAAAAATGCAGGTTTCTCACTTAAAAGCTTCTGCAGCTGTGTGTGAGCAGTAATAAATGATTGGCACAAGCCTCTGGGGACAACTTGAAATGGGTGAAATGTTTCCTATTTCAGCAGTCTCAGGAATTTTTTTCCTCACTGGTTGGATGGTATGTTATGAGCCTGACCCAATCCTTAGTGACAGCTTGTTGGACTGATAAATGTAGACTACAGAGTATAGCTCTTTGCTGTCTGATTGATTCACTTTGCCAATAGAATTCACATTTCTGTACTGTGAATAATAAAAGAATGATTTAATGAGTTCCCCCCAACCTATTCCAAATGACATATACTGATTGGAGCAGCACGTGCTTTTGGGAAGCTTAAATGCTTGCTGTGTGTTACATGCTGAAGATCCATTGAATTATATACTTCTCCCATAAATCCAAATTAACAAGTTAAGAATGAATTTTCTTCTGTACCATACAATTAGACACATTATCTGAAATTTCACTGATATTTAAATTGTTACTTCTAACTTTCTGATTCTTAACCACAGATTTTTTTTTCTCTGTTCTTCTCACCCTGCAATGTTTTTTTTTTTTTCATGAAACTATTAATTCTTTGCAGGGTTCTCTATTTTTTTATAGCAAAAGGTGACATGCAAACAATGGGAAAATATTTGTTCTTCCTCAAGGCTGTCTTTATCTCCTGTATCTATGATGTTGGTACTTTTTGTTGGTGTCCCACATGGTTTAGTGGTTCTGTGTATAACTCTTCCATAGATATTGGGAGTCCCAGTTCCTGTGTCTTAGGAGACGTTCAGGAGCGCAAAAGAACAGACAGCATTACAGTACAGCAGGAAGATAGGGGAGTGGAGCCAGAGCAATGGAAAGGAGAAATAATTTCTTGTCTGGATCTGGATCTTTCCTGTTTGGGTCTGGATTATTCCTGTTTCCTTCTTATTCGAGAACTCTTACAACTGTAACGAGGAGATTCTGATTCTGGATCTACAAAGAGTTCAATAAACACACTCAAGAGGATGTGCATAAAATGAATATAAAAGGAGGAAAACAGCACTGTTGTAATTCTATATGCTCTCTTACTCGTGGGAACATACACATAGAAGTATTTTTGTCTTTCAATAATTTACTGTGTGCATCATAAAGAAATACAAAAGAAAGTGGGGAGGATGAAAGTGTCCTTCATTTCTTCCACTCTGTCCCCCCTCGTCTCCTCCTTCCTTTTGTCAAAATCCACAGCACATGATTTGTTACTTCCCCAAATTTAGCTGTACACCTACCCATCTGTTCTTCACATCCAGCCTTGCTGGTACTAATGTCGTACCTGTCCTTTTCTGATTCAAAATGTGAGTAACTGAGCAAAGATCCTCATGAGGTAATGATCAGGTTTCTCAGGAATAACGGCTGCTGGCTTATGTGCTTCCTTTCCCAGCCTCCATCAGGGAAAGCTGAGAGTGTTTATTTGCACTTGTGTGAGGCACCACTTCTATAAATCTTAAGAGCACTGTGCCTGCATGCACACAGTTCTCTCATGTGACTTCAGGTTTTTGAGCAGATAATCAGTAGATTTTTCTTCTGTTGAAACAAGCTCAGCACCTTCTAAAGAACCTTCTTTCTGTCCTTCTTTCTGTCTGTAAATTCTTACAAATTTATTTGTAAAAGGTTCTAAAAGCTGGAATTACAATACTGCTTTAATGGCAGTCTCTGGCATAATTTTTTGCATCATTGGAGCCTGGGGGAGAGAGGGGGGCATCTTCCTTCATTGTTTCTGCCCTGTATTGTTTCTTGCTTCTGTCTGTTCTTTCAAGACTGCAGCCTGATCTTGACATTCATTTCAGCAATGGCTCTTTTTGCTGCAGTATCAGAGTAGATTTATGTCTGGTCATTGATGCAGTGTATTTTCTGGGTAGTCAGCTCAAGGTTATCTGTGTTATAGGATGTGTTGTGGGCAAGTTTAGCAAAGAAAACATACAAACCCAAGAGCATGAAGAGGCAAGACAGGCTGATTGAATTATGGCTGCTTAGGATTATATAGCCTGTATAGGCTATATAAGATGTGCCTTAGGGCTGGAATGAGCACAGTAGTGCTGAAACAAAAGGCAGTGTACAGAATCAGGAATGTAAGCTTGAAAGGAAGAACCTGTCATCCCTGTGCTGGATGGGCCCTGAATTATTTTTTCTCTGAAAGATTAGGTAGTATTTGTGGTGCTTGTTTTGCTTAATAAGAAACTCAGGTAAAGAGTGTGACATTACAGATGATTGAGTTTGTGATTGTTCTATAAGGCACAGCTGAGCGCTTTGAGACTGGGCAGAGGCAGCCTTTTTTGCCCAGCACTCCAGGAAGAAGGAGCAAGAAGAGGATACAAATATTTTTGGTTCTCTAGGGTGAAACAGTGGGCATTGGAGAAAGACTGAGTACTCTTAGTCATTAATATGTCTAACTTAAATTGGTTTTGACTACTTGACAATAGCTGAGGCCATTAAAATATGCCTTTTTAATAGACTGTATTGTTTTAGTAAAGTTATTTTATAACACTTGTGGCAGTAGTTGGAAAATCAAGCCTTGTCGTATCTGAGATCCAAGTTTAGAAAATACCTGAGCCATCAGTTGCAAAAAAGCCCCAGCAAATGGGACAACCAAAAAACCAACCAAACCAAGAACTTCAAGGGAAGTCCTGAACTCGAACATCCATAACTAAAAGATTTTGGAAAGCTTTCATCATTGACTGGACTTTGCTGCTGCTGAAGTCAGCTTTCTGAAAGAAGAATGGGTTGATGGCTAGTTTTCAAACTCCTGAATGCCTGGTACCCTATTCAGTGACTGGCCAGATGCTAGTGGCTGAAGATCTGTTAAGCTTATTTGCAGCAGCATGTGACAGAGTTCTTTGTCTGTTGAAAACTGTTGTTTTTCCAGCTCCATGGACAGGAGTAATCTCACCTTAATTATCTATCTATGCTGAGAGATGTCCGCTGTGGAGATCTATGCTATAGATGCTGTATCTGAGAGATTCCCCAAAAGCTCCCCTCATAGTTGGCAGAGAAGCTACGGTTAAACTTGTTCTAATGTAGATGCTTGAGATCAGACAAGTAAACATGATTACAAGAACTTCTAAATTGTTACTTTTTAAGTGGTTTAAGGAAAGCGAGAAGGATCCTAGCTTGAATATTCAGTTTAGCATGAGTGATTAATGACAAGGATGTTTCCATTTGCAGACTCCCAGGGCACATGGACTTGTTCTAGCTTTTTTTTTTTACTGTTTTTGTTCTTGTTTTTTTTCTTTTCTATGAATAGAGTCACTTGTCATTTAGTAGGAGACTTAGTTTAAAATGTCTTTGGCAGTAAGCAAAAACTCTCACCTTGATTTAGTTGCTGTTAAGTCACATGACTCCAAGTTATCTCCTTTAAGGTATTAATTAGGAAGAGACTTTTAAAAGTCGTATTCAGAGCCTCGTCATTCAAACATAGCAATAGGGATAGAAAATACATTTCAGCTGACAAATGACATGAGCTTTTATTTAACAATTCTTATTCAAAGGTACTGAATTGAGAAGACCTGCTTAAATGAATCCATTCTTCTATCTTCAGAATAGTGTCGTTTTGTAAAAGAGATTCCTGCTCATTCTGGACTGATACGCCCATGTGATTCCATGGCAAAAGCATAAAGAGCTCCATTTATTCATGACTTCATGGGGACTTTCCACAGTGAGTGCAAGCCAACAGCACAGGAACACTGCCGCAGCTACCATTGAACTGTGCCTTGAGGCAATTTCTTTACAGAGATTTCCTTTAATAGATTTGCTCACAAAAAGACGCCTGGTGATGATGCCTTCCAGATAGCCTTGGGATGTGCTGGCAGAGGGAAGCACGAGAGTTTCTTGTATTGTGCTTATCTGTGCTGTAAATGGAAGACCTTTTTGTTTTTTCATTTCCTAAGCAAAAATTGGGGGTCAAAAGTGAGAAGAGCCCAAGCACCTGGGAGATACAAGGCTTGCTTTGTGGTTATCTGCAAGTTGCTTTCTAGGGCTACCTTTTATGAGCATAAATCAAATAAATGAGTCACAACTCAGGACAAGCCTATGACTTTCCCTGTGCTAACCCTCCTGAAAGGAAAAATAATAAAAAAATCCAAGATGAAAGAGGGACAAGGAGTGTTAAGACACATTTCTTCTTCAAATTTCAAAGCTGTTTATTAAGAATTGCAAGGTAGGCACCTTAGAAACAGAGAGTATGACTGTCTTAACCAGGGTCATATGGGAGGACATGGCAGACCTGTGAGCAACACTCTGTACTTCCCTTCTAGTCAGGTCCTCTGTCTGCTAGAGATCATCTCTCTGCTTCTTTCCCCTTTTATATTTTGCTCTAGTTGTCATAACCTTTGGAGTAACAAGCAGATGAGATGATATGTTTTTAGCTATGTTTTTTGAGGTATGAGAGCTATATAGAAGTGATACTTAATAAAGCCATCTCTATCTTATAGATGTCCAGCGCTTCCAACCCTGTGAGACTTGAATTAAACTTCTCAGCAGTGGAGTGTGACAGGGTATACACCTCATACTTAGGAGAGCTCTGGGAAAGGGGTTTTTAATAAGTAATTTTGGAGCGTGAGGTGATGGCAACTTCTTAAAGGTTCTTTTTCTTTGTTGCTGCATGAGGCTAACCTATGGGATGGGTGTTATTTGCACCCAAAGCATTGAAGTGCTGAGGCCTGGGTTGTGGGTCCCAAGTTGGAGTTGACCTGTGGATGAATCACAGCCTAGGAGAATGTTTTATTTTTCTTATTGGCTTCATGTTCTTGAGGCAGAACCTGGCCCACTTGTGTCTCTGTGGCTCCACCCTCACCCAGGTGGTCATGGTTGGGGTGGTGGGTGAGGCCAGGGCTACTTTAACCAGGAGCTGATTAGTTGAAGGAGCTTCCTGTTGGGTGTGGTTGTATCTTGCTGAGCTCTCTTGGTGGTGTCCTTCCATGTGAAGGGCCACTGAGGGAGCCATCTCTGTCCATTGTGCCCAGCAGGTGATGCTGGCACCACAGTGGGCAGCAGAGGAGCTGGGCCTGCAGGAACCAATGGCAGGACTGTCTGAAAGACTTCTGAGGGGCTGTTGTTGAGTTCAGCATTGGCCTGTGTGATGAGGCAACTGATGGTAGTCTAAAATGATGATGGCTGGACTGGCACAAGAAGCATTCAAATGCTGTAAGTTGGCCACCTCTGTATTTAGTCATTTCTATTGACTTTGGTGACTGAGGTAACTTGGAGAGCTTTTAACTTCTTGTCCTTTTAGTGCTTAACCAGCCCAGGAGCAGATCCATGTTTCACAGAAGTAGTGGCTTTGTTGAGACAGTGAGACCCTGCACAGTACAACTGTACCAGCTTTGCAAAGAACAGAACTTGCCTGCAAAAGCATTGCTATTAGTGAAAGTGTAAAAGAAGAAAATGGCTCAGCTTGTCCCTGAAACCCAGGACTGACATTTCAGGGTTCATAGTCTGCAGAAAAAAAAAAACACACAGAACTGTGTTTGATAACTGAAAACCGAACACAACTGATGCAAAAAAAATTGAGGTTTTTTTTTACATTGGACCTCCCTACTGCTTTTTGACATTGCCTTTTGCAAGAGAGCAATGCTGAATGCAGAACACTGGGGAATATGAGTGGTTTACATTTTTGATGCTCAGGACAAAAAACCAATTTGCTTGAAATGGAAAACAGAGCTCCCTGCAAGAGGGATTTGTGTCATCACTGCCACATAAAATAATCTTGTCTTGATAATTATAATTTTCTCTCTAGGAGTCAGACCTGGCAGTAGAAAACAGCTGCTTTGTACTAACTTGCTTATGGGTCACAAATACTCAATTTCAGAATGATCTGAGACAGGTTGTTGCAGTCAGGCTTTTGCTAGGCTCATGGGAAGTTTGAAGTAAGTGAAAAATTGATAGTTAAGCTGCAAAGAGAAGCCTAAAACTAACTTAAGCCCTAGTTCATAGTATGTACCTTCTAGCCAAGAAACCTGTCCTGGAAGAAAGCTTTAACTTCTATTAGTCTATCTCTCTGTGTGAGCTTACTACTCCTCTTGGGACCCTGCAGTTAACTTAGAGCAGAGCACAGTGGGGCTCTGCCTATGTTGATATACACAGAAAGTACCGTCTCAGGATACCACTCAGCAAGTGAGGTTCTCCATAATGTGATACTGAATTAAAAGACACTGAAAAATGCTCCCAGCAACTGAGAGTTTGTGATCTGAAATGGGAAATACTTCTCATATATATTTACAGATGGTGAGCTGGAATATAAAATTAGGGATTTATGAAAGAGCTGAGAATTGAACCCCTGTCTCCAGAGATTTGATTAACAGTCTGGAATGCAATACTATTCTTCCTCCCCTTAGGACCTCTAGATGATGATGGTCTTTCTAGGGTGTTAGAGATTAAGTCCCTAATTCTACAGACACTTCCAGTAGTCCACAATGTCTCCATTCTGAAGTGGTGCTGAATCCAGAGTGGTCTGTATACCCAGAAGAGGGTAAATGAGTCTTGAAAACGGTGATTTATCTCTCTGTCCCTCTGGCTTTTCCAGCTGGAGGGAAAAGAGGAGTTGCAGGAAGGGTGAAGCAGTAGATCTGTGCTTTTACAAAGCCAGCCTTGCTAATGTCTCTCTGGTTTGTGATTGTTGTGTTACAAAAATAATTGTAGAGCAGTTGATTGTAAATGTGATAAGAGCTCTTGAAATGAGAAAAGGAATTGAAAGGTGAAGGGAATATGAATCACACTCTGTGAATCCTTCCAGATGACAGATGAACTTAACATGCTGATTACTAGAATCTGTCTTGACCCCCAAGCTAGGGTTCCCATTCATGGTGAATGGTCTCTGACTGTCTCTTGGACATTTACAATCCAACTCCTCCACGTAACCCCAGTGTAGAAATTGACTGCATTTCTTGTTTTCCTGACTGCTGTTTACCATGAAATGAAGCACATACTCATCAGAAAAAGTGAGACAGAGCTGTCATATTCTTGGAGGATAGCTAATGAGAATGGAGTTTTTAATTACAGTGGATCTTTACTCCATGTAAACTGACCATCTGTTAAAGGAGAGTACTTGCAGAGGAGAGTGAAAGATACAGTGTGTACCTTTCAGTGAGGATGCTGCTCACTAACACAACAATAATAGGTGTTAGCCAGAAGGATTTTTGAAGTTTCATTCTATTGCTCTTAGAAGCTGAGTTGTCTTTATGAAAGGAAGTTTCCCTTTGTCGCTTTCCAATAACGGGGGTTGTCCAAGCTGACCAAAGTCTTTATGGTGAAGCCTGGTATTTTGTTTAGCACATGACATCTTGCTATTTCAAAAACTATTTTGTTCTTAGGCCAGGGTGGAGAACTTACCTTGCTGCTTTTATACTCCATGGGAGTGTATGCCATTGATACCATTGGAAAGAAGTGTTAGGAAGTTATGAACGCTACTTTTCAAAGAAATGCGCACTGAGTTTTGTGCAATGATAGTCACAGATAACGTAACGTGAGGCTGTCAGGCACACGTGGGGAAGGATGAAGATTGCAGAAGCGGAGTGAAGGCTGAGTGCGCTTTCTGACTAGAAAGAAACCCAAAAAGGTACATAGCCATCATTTTAATAAAGTATTTGTTGGCGTTATTGTTTAGTGCCTTTACCATAGGATCATAGAATGTATTGGGTTGGAAGTGACCTCTAAAGATCATCTAGTCCAACCCCCTCTACAATAAGCAGGGACATCTCTAACTAGGTCAGATTGCTCAGAGCTCCATCAAGCCTGACCTTGAGTGTCTCTAGGGATGAGGCCTCCACCACCTCCCTAGGCAACCTGTTCCAGTGCTCAACCACCCTCATATTAAAGAACTTTTTCCTAGTGTCCAACCTAAATCTACCCTTTTCCAGCTTAAAACCATTACCCCATGTCCTGTTGCTACAAACCCTTGTGAACAGATCCTCCCCCACCTTCTGATAGGCCCCTTTCAGGTATTGGAAGGTTGCAATAAGGTTCTCCCAGAGCCTTCTGTTTTCCAGGCTGAACAAGCCCAACTCCCTCAGCCTGTCTTCATAAGAGAGGTGCTTCAGCCCTCTGATTATTTTTGTGGCGCTCCTCTGGACACACTCCAACAGGTCCACATCCTTCTTGTGTTGGGGGCTCCAGAGGTGGACTCACTACTCCAGGTGAGGTCTCACCAGGGCAGAGTAGAAGGGCAGAATCATCTTTCTCAATCTGCTGGCCATACTTCTTTTGATGCAGCCTAGGATGCGATTTATGAAATAAAATGAAAAAATGCAAACAGCTGCAATGGTTCTTCGTGTGAAGATTTTGTGTACAGTGGTGTAATAGTTATAATATATTGCTCTAAGAGAAGTTAGCCATTTTTACCTGCATTTATAGTAATGCAGGAGTGACAGAAGGTAAAACATAACCTTCACCTGTTCACTTCCTTGCTGAAGGAACAGCACTCCTCTGAGAGTGCTGATACTTCATGCCCAGCATCATGCTGCATAGCTACTTCACTACCTGTGGTTAAGGAGCCCACAGAGTTAGCCTGTCCCCTGAAAAGTCCATGACCATTCCCTGTCTTACCCTCCTCCACTTTTTCAAACCATGGATAAAGGTAAGTCATGCTAAGCTGGTCTGTATCCTGGCTGATTTGTCTGTTGTTTTTTTTTCTATGAAGTTTTCTGTTGAAATTGTTTCTTGGTGGCCAAGAATTTTTAAATGGATTATGTAAACCCTTATGGATCAGATTAATAATAAGGTAGGAATCTATAATATTCTTATTTGCCAAATGTCTTTGGCTATACTCACTTGCTAAGTCTAATTGGAACTGTTGTACTAAGGCCTTTCCTGACCCTGTTTAGGACCAATACCTGTTGTTGCTAAAGAAAAATTATGTGCATCTAAGCAATTAAGCAGTGTTATACCATGGGGGAAAACAACTTTCCTTCATGACTTCTTACTGAAGCAAGATATTTGATTGCCCATATCTGAGGAGGCAGAGCTGCACATTAATATATCTCATACTCTTTTTCTGTAGTGCACGTTATCCTAATTGATCCAAGGCATTTTAGTTTCCAGTTTGCGTATTCTGTTCAGTCCTGTTATTGCCAGAAGTAATGTTAAATACTCTAGAGAGAAGGTCATTTTATCAGGAAGAGGGGTTTTGGGACTAGTGAAGAATTAGTTTTATCTTTACATTATGAAACATTGTGTCAGAATTAGGTCACTGCTTCCTTTAATGTCTCTGTATAACTGACTGAGAAACCTATGGAAAAATTGAGATAGCAAAGAGTGTGTTTTCAATGAACCAGGGAAGAGAATTTGATTTTCTGGGCTGATACTGGTCCAGTGCATTGTTAAGGGAAGCACTGATGCTGCAGGTCACCCAGGTGGATCAGTAAAGGCACTTTTCTCAAATCTGGGTAAAAATGAGGACTCATATAGTGTTTGGGGGCCATCTAGCAGATGATGGGTTTATTTCATTTGGATGAGAGGCAAAACAGCCTTCTTGGCCACTTTTCAGAAGTGTTGGAGTGCTAATCATGACATCCTAGCCAAGACCAGCCCAGGTAATTATGTGCCGCCTAATAGTCCACACTGTCTACCTGAGTGGGTAGACTATTCTTCAGTTCATGTCCCATGTGGTATCACAGGTATTTTACCTGCTGTGTTTTATGCTGATTATGTGCATCTTATACAGTGCTACTGCTGTTGCGTTTACCACCATTATTATTGTCCACTTATTACTGTGTTGAGGTTTGTAGGAAGAGATGATGTCTTCATTTGACCAAATAACATAGCTGGAGAAAAATCCCATAATATAAGTCTCAGAACAATGTTTAGAGGCTAGTAGAGGCCTGAGCCTGCTTTGTGTAAGGTGTTGTGTAAAAGCAGAGTTGTCGGCAGGGTCTGTTTTGGGAGCTTACACGCTTGAAAAATGAGAGAAGGAATAAAAGTATGCAAGCAGAGTGAATGATAGGATGACAAGTAGAACTTTTGCTGGTGGAACAGGAGTGAAATTCATTCTGGAAGTGGTGAGTTAATTCACCAGATATAGGAAAGGAGAAGAAATGTAGAGGAGATAAGACTTCATGAGCCTTCTAGGCTGAAGAAGATAGGGAAACTGGGTAGAGCAGAATTGAGATTAGCAGGTTATGAAAGCTGGTGTTCAAGCAATCAGCTGATTGGAACAATGGCAGAAATTCTCCAGGCGAAAATATGTGATCATCAGGACCCATTTTGTCTACTGTGGAACAAGCTGGAACTCATTCTCTTTGCTTGGCCTCTGCGTCTAGGTTCCTGGTACCCAGTTCTGCATGGCTTGAGGTAAGCACAGAAGACCGTTGCCTAAGTATCTGTGGACACAAAAGGGGGAATAGAGCTTTGTTCCAGAGCTTACCTTTAAGGTGCTTTGGGTAATACAGACAGTCCCACATTGGCCTCTTCATTAATTTTCCTCAGAACGTTGCGTGAGCATATGGGATAGAACAGTCCTGGGATGAAGCATTTCATGTACCTGATGATTGCTATGGTCAGTGCAGCTACTCTGCCACGAATGAAAATGGTGCAGAGTTTTTTAAGCAGATTAGGTCGGCCAGCTTTCTGCACTTTGTTCTGTCTTTGAAAGTGAGGAGAAAAGGGTTCTTAGTTTCAGATTAGTATTGCTACATTGAGAGGAATATCCTCCAGCTGGAAAAGTCCTGAGAAGAAAACCCTGGACTGTTCTCCAAACCACATGCTTGCCAGATGGCTCTCTTCCAGCTACTGTGGAGATCTTGCTATTTGTTTCTGATATTGGGGAACACCTGCCATAAACACATACTCACCTGGAGTACAGTGACTTATGATAGTTTATTTAAAATTAGCCATGAAAAAGTGGGTTTTTTCATTCAGTCATTCCCGACAGAACTTGATGATTACTTGTCTTTTAGCAACCAAGTATGAAAAGTGTTTTGGCAAGTCATTTTGCGGAAGCCACAGCAACTGGCCTGCACATGGCCCAACAGTGAGGTAGGTGTAAGATCTTTCCTCCACTAGCTGCTTGTGGCCCCCGTATGAGCACAAGTGACATTTGAAATAGCCTAGCCTGAGGAACTGAATAATTCTTTACTCGTTACAGTACTTGTGTTGAAGTAGGAGAGCTCAGCACATTTTTCTTAGTACTCCTTTAATTGTCGAAAACCAAACCCCTGACAAAATCTACAGGTCTACATTTATTTTTTTGACTGCTGATTGGAAGTAAGTTTCATGTTTTATCTAACTGTGCTCTCTGTACAGAGAGGAACCATCCTAGCATATGATGGGCTTATTTCCTTTGGATGAGTGGCGAATCAGTGTATTTTCACTGCTTCAGCTACTCAGACTGTTAGTTTTGTTTTTTTCATGGTTCTTGTCCTCAGTTCCGATTCCTTAATTACCCCATAAATGACCAAGCTGAACATGACCATCCAGAAGAACTACTTTCCACACATTCATGTTATGCAGATGTTAAGTTTTAAACTTTTAGAAGGATATATTGTGCTGCAATGCTTATGGTGTGTCTTGCCTCAATGAGCAGAGATGCAGAGAATGGAAAAAGGAGAGATGGGCTCTTATAAATAGAGGGGTTTGGTTGGTTGGTGTTTGAGACTGCTCATAGTGTTCTGACTAAATTAAGCAATGAAGGATCTCTCAAAGTGATGAAGAAAAAAAATCAAGTTCTATTAAACCCTTGCAGTAATGTATGCTCATTTTGAGCTGTTTCATCAGCCTGATTTGGTTTTGCTGGTTTGGCTTCCAAAATAAATTGCTTCTCTTTGTGTAGTAGCTCATTTGGATATGAAGTGTGTGTGCTAGCACTGTATGGGTAGATACAAGACATTTAATGATGTTACCTTCCTTGACTGAATTAAAGCTCCATTTGAAACCAATGAGGTGGATGGGATGACTTTACTAGCAAGTGATAAGATAGCAATGTTGCAGTTAGAATTGGAAAGATTTCATGATTGCCAAATATCGTGACTTTGAATCTCCGGTCATTCAAGAGTTATCTTAAGGCCTTGATCCCAGAATAATGCAATTATTCAAAATGCTAGTTGAAAAGAAACCAGACCAAAAAGCTAGACAAAGCATTAGCCCCGGCAGTTTTGGAGAAAAGCTTGAAAATGTGAGTCAAAAGGTATAGGGAGAAAAATAAAGACAGAAAAAGAACCAAAAATATATTACATAATTAAAAAAACAATGTGTTTTTGTTTGTGCGTTGGTGGTTTGTTGGGTTTTTTTGTTTGTTTTTGAAGTGTGCATTTGGAGAGCAAGTTGTCAGGCTGCTTTAATAACAGGAAATGGCATGAAGTTGGTAGTGAAAGAGGCTTGTCTTATAGTAACTTAGAACCAGAGGACCTGTAACAGTAAGTCCTTCCAGTGACTGATTGTGCTCATCTCCTTGTATTTTCAGTGGGAGTTTAGTGATGACTTGGCACTTTGCTGTGATGTTCAAGTTGATCCATTTATCGAGAGAGCTGAAAGGGGCATTCAGAGTGAGGGAGTTAATACAGAAAAGCTAATTCAGAACTTTGGAGGACAGTAAAATTGTTCCTGCCTGTAATAGTGAGGAGCAAGTTTTAGCTGTGGAGGAGACAGCAAAGCAATATATTCCAATGCAGGTTTTATCAAGTAACTGCAGCACTCTCTTGAAATACTTCCTAATTCTTATTAGTTGTTCTGTGATTTGAAATTGCAGTGCTGGTTTCACATGGAGGTTTTAGGGGCAACAGTTTTGCCTCCTTGTGCATTAGAGCAGTGCTTTGCTTATCATGGGTGCTACTGCCTTCAAACAAACAGTAATTAATGCCAGTAAAGAAGAACTTGTTTTCTCCTTCTCCCCATGCAACAAAATTTCTTACAGAAACCTAGTGTGGGCTGGTTTTGATTTTTAAACAAGCCATCGCTTGTGCTGTGTTACTTCTGACATCTGTTTCACAAAAAGAGCAAATGCTTGGATTTTAGGCGATTTCAGAAAGAGATGAAGTAAGAACTGACTTGAATCAGTCTTTCATCTGTCTTTGGTGCTGTGTGCTAGAGTTTGGAAAACATTTGAGTAAGACAGTGTTGCCAGGGGAAGGGGCTGACCTTTTTTTCTATGTCCTTGAAATGGCAATTCCCTTCTGTTCTTCTGTGTTGAAGCCTTCAGTCACGGTGAAAAGTTAACTGTCTGTTAGCCTT
This sequence comes from Eurystomus gularis, assembly GCA_013400335.1. Classification (NCBI taxonomy): domain Eukaryota; kingdom Metazoa; phylum Chordata; class Aves; order Coraciiformes; family Coraciidae; genus Eurystomus; species Eurystomus gularis. The sequence continues at coordinate 176,602 of VZZY01008382.1, forward strand.
AGAGAAAGCAGGTTTTTGGCTGCAGAACAGAGGAGTTTAGGTTCTGCCGAGCAAGCCTCCTGCACCTGGACATCCCACCCTGACGGTGTTCCAGAGAAAACTGCTTGAGGTCATCTCTGTATTTGTTCATCCCAGTATTGCTGATCTGGTGTTAGAAAAGCTGCTAGTTGCTGTTGGCAACATAGGGACTGGGACAGGCCGGCAGGTCCTTTCCTGTCAGCTGTAATTTTTTCAGTCTGTTTCAAACTGTTGACCTAGATAAGGTGAAAGACAGAATATCCCCTGTCATCCCTGGAGCCATCTGCCTCCTTCCCATCCCTGCACGTTTGCATTTGTAGTTCAAATGCTGAAAGACTGGGTGGTGCCTTGGTTTCATGGCTGCATGCACTAAATGGATAAAGTAAAAAAAAAAAAAAAGCAAAAAACATTTCTTAACTGGCTTTATTAACCTCATTTAAACTTACATGAAACCTGTCTCACCCAGTTATGACTGAATTTCTGGTATCGTCTTAATACATTTTTTTCCTTTAAAGGAAGATTAGGAGTGATAAATGGGCAAGGTAGTGGAATTGTAGGAACTCTGTTATTCCGAACTTAAGTATTGTATAGCATATTTGACACTATCCTGTAACAGCTGCGTAGCTCAAATGAAAGGTTTGTGAGTATTTGTGTTGGTAATGCCTCAGCCGCCAGTGAGTTTACAATTTTCCAGCAAGCTTTTTAAAAGAAGACTAGTCAAAGTTTCTTACCCAGAGCTAGTAATTTAGATAGATTAAAAAAAATGAGGCTAGCGTTAGAAAAAGGCTTGCAGCAATTCTTGATAGTGCTTGCTAACTGTGTGCACATTGTGTGTGTGTTTACAGAACAAAAAAAAAAACAGGGAAGAATTGCTAGAATGTTATGCAAGCATCCCAACTAACACCTGCTTTAGCTTTCCGGGAACTCTCTCTGCCAGCTTTATTACTTCAGTACCTTTGGTAGAACCCAGGAAGTTCCCCATTGTAGTGGTCACCATAAATGAAGGCAAAAGAGATGGCCCTTGCCCCTTAAAGACTGTAATTAAGACATTTGAGTGCAGTGGTTGATGCCCAGCCAAAAAGTGAAATTAAGGGCATGTAGCAAGTTCACTGCTGTGTGTTAGTTTTATAGTGCTTTAAGTCTTGGTTGCAGACAGTCAGTCTAACAGGGGCAGTTGGCTGCTATTTTTGTGACAGCTTTTAAAAGAAGACCAGGCATCTATCTTTACAATTTTAAGTGTTGATCCCATGCAGCGTGGTTTGGCAAATAGTGTTTGGAAGAGAAAGGTGTCAGTGAGTGCTTAGGTGAACTATATATGTTCAAAACATGATAAAGGAGTTTTTACAGCCAAAGCAGAGAGGTAGTGGGTTTTGTAGGGTTGTGTTGCTAGTAAGTGTGTGGAATGATGTGAAAGAAAGGTTCTTTATATAATAAATATGCCACTTCATGGCTGCTGAGCTGCAGTGGCATTGCTTCTCAGAGAAGCAGTTCTTTACAGAAAAATTAGAATCCATCATCCAGTACTGAGTGGTAGAAGCAATTCTCTTGCTTTTATGTTGAGAGTTGTTTCATCTGCCTGTGTTGACACATCAATTACTGCTACATTTAGAGTTAGGATCTAGTTAATTGGAAAATTTAGTACCTTGCAGTCATTGCTTGGTTAGCGTGCAGCAACAGCAGCTTATTATTCTGGTACTAAAATGACAGTCAGAGGAAATACGCTGCTTTGCTTTTTTTGTCTGTTTTGTTTTGATGGGATCTTGACTCCTGCATTTCTTGAGGACATCTTTCTCTGTTTGTCTGCTAGGGCCATTAAAGAAGATAGTCTTTCCTGCACCTGTAGATGCACTTCAAGATTCCCCTTTTGGGAATCAGAAAGTAGCTCTATGTATTCTTCCCTCGGAGCTGGGATTTGGAGCAGAGGCATCTGTCTCCAGCCAAACCCTTGCTGTGCAGAGCACCTCTGCAACCTTCCAGTGCCTGTGGATTGCCGAGGCAGACCCAGTGCGTTGCTGGGGTTTTGCTCAGCTGTGTATCTCACGGACAAGGGAATTGCTGACACTTCTGTTATGGATAAGGCAAAACTCAGGAAGCCTAGCACAGAATCATGGTGTCATTTTGGAAGCTGACAGGATTGAAAACACGCCTTTCATTTGTATGCCTGATACATTTGCTCAGGTATGGATGACAAGATAAGTTTAACCATAAAATGTCTAGTCTTCTGAGCCAGAAACTACTAAACATAATGTATTTTCCTAGTTTTGTTGGCCTGACAGTGCACTGGAGGCTTGATCTATGCTGTTATAAAGTGTTTTGTTACATTATGCACAGAAATTAATCAGATCTTATATCAAGTTATTATCATTTGCTTGCTCACCATTCTGTTCTTGTGTCATACTTTCATGGCAGAGTGGTTGGAGATTTTAATACCATTTCCGCTGTAAGGCTGTTATGTGAAAAGCTTGTAATGTCAAGCAAATGGCTTTACTGTGTCTACACTTCTTAACCTTACAGAAGGAAGAACCTTCAAGTTACCTTCAGTTCTGTGAATATTGACTAGCAGTGAGGGATGTGGCAATAAAGCTACCATCACTCAGCAGTTCTCTGCCTATGCCATGTGAATGACATAAAGCACAATGTAATGGGTGCTAAAGTTCACAGTTATAATATATGGAGATCTAAAGACAGATCTCCATACTCGTTCTCTATTAATTTGCTCATGTTTGGCTCAAATAGTGCCTTTAACAGTTTGATTTATTATGCTGGTGTTTTGCTTACAAATAGGAGACATTATCTTGCTAAGTCTGTGTTTAAAATCAATGCAGTGTAATTGCAGTGTGCTCCTAGTTTAAAGACATTAACAAGAGGAATGTGCTATAGCAGCAATACTTGGCACAAACACAAGCAGTTACAACTAAATTCCATGTCCATTTCCAAGCTAATTTGAACAGATTTTTACAGTATAAGTTCCTAAAGTTGGTTACTATGGAAGGAAGGATGAAAAACATCAGGCTGAGCTATCTTGATTAACGACCTTGCAACAGTGCTCTGTTTTGAACAGGTGTGCTGCTTATCTGTCCTCCAGATGCAGTTTTTCAGATGCCTGTCTCCAAGTATCTGCTGCCTCGTTTGTTTTAAAGCATAAAAACTGTGGTCATGTTGAGACTTCTTAGAATGTCATATATTGTGTTCTGTGGTAACTTTACAGTTGGGCCCTGTCTTCCTCCTATTTGCCATTTTTGCAATGCCATTGTGGACAAATATGATCAATTGTATTTGGTATACCTACATTAACATATTCCCAGGCTTTCTGACAACTGGCACATTGACTACTAACAAAGCAAGTTGCTCAGTCTAATGGAGACTGTCTGCTCCTTCTGTAATAAACAAAAAAAATTAAGTGCAGTTATTTGATTTCTGTGTCAGCAGTGATTTGTTAAAGCTTGTTTGGGTTTTTTTTAGTTGCCTTGTTTGCATATCAGAGAAAATTTAGCATACAAGCAATGAGGACATCACTTTCTCTGAAGGTGCTTGTGGATCTTCTATGGGTAGAGTAATAAACTTCTGTGGAAGAGTAATAAACAACAGTAATTGCAAATGCACTGAAGGTAGTGGAAGGCTTCTGAAATAGGTTCTGAGTGATGGGAAATTGCCTCTAAATTGTACTGTTGCATTTTACCTGGCAAGGCTTAAAGTTAACTGATTTCCTACAAGTATTTATACTCCTGATAGGAAAGAAGCAAGGGAGTGGTGCAAGTGAAATTCCTTTGTAATCTCCTGTCAGGTATTAATTAAAGGTATAAGAAATGTGCACAAGAGTTGTCGTAAAAGCACTAAACTAGACAGTAGCTTAGACAAAAGGATGTATGTTCTTCGGCTGATGTCATAGTATGGCCTGACATTCTCTGATGCGTGACAGACTGATAGAGGCAGCTGTCACAAAGCATTTAATTTTAGGTTTGGCCTGATTCCAAAATCAATTTGCCCAGCTATGTATCTACACGCTTTGCAAAAATGTTAAAAATTGAAGTTACTTTATCACTCTGTGAGTTAGTTGCTCAGTTTGGCTGTACAGAAGTATATGCATGTGTGTGCATTATTACTTTAATACTAGATTGAAGTTATCCTGCACAACAATTCAAATTATTTTGTTATAAAGATAAAGGATTTTTTTCTGTAGATGAATAGGAAGTTAAGAATAATACTGGCAAATATATGAACTTAGAGCTAAGTCAGGATGTCAGCATTTTACTACTTTTTTTCACTGCTAGAATTTCTTTTTTTGTATTGACTGATGCCAGGAACTGTAAAAATGTCATTCATGTTGTGTTAACACTTGAGGAAACAGCAAAAGCATTCTATCTTGATCTGAGAAAAAAGCTTCTGTTACTGCCTGAAGTGCTGGGGCCTGAGCCGTGGGCCGCAAGTTGGACTTGACCTGTGGATGAGTCACAACCTAGCAGAATTTGTTGTTTTCCCTATTGGCTTCATGTTCTAGAGGTAGAACCTGGCCCACCTGTGTTTTTGTGGCTCTGTTTTTGTGGCTGGTTATGGTTGGGTAGTGGGTGAGGCCAGGATTATATTAACCAGGAGCTGATGAGTTGGAGGAGCTTCCTGTTGGGTGTGGCTTCTGTTGGGGCTGGTCACACCTTGCTGAGCTCTCTCAGTGGTGTTCTTCCATGTGAGGGGCCACTGAGGGAGCCATCTCTGTCTGTTGTGTCCAGGAGGCAATGCTGGCACCACAGTGGGCAGTGGAGGAGCTGGGCCCACAGGAACTTATGGCAGGACTGTCTGAAAGAAGACTTCTGAGGGGCTGTTGCTGAGTTCAGCATTGGCCTGTGTGATCAGGCAACTGAAGGCGGCATAAAATGATGATGGCTGAACCGCACAACACTGCCCTTCATGTAATAGGTAGTTTTCTTGCAGCTCTGTTTCTTGGTTCTGATGCCCTCTCCAGGGGTGTAAAGCTGCTTGGAAGGTCAGGTGACAATTCATACACATGTTAATAACAACATTGCTACCACTTTACATTTCTATCGAGCCTTTCATCATGGGACTTCAACATGCTTACTACAAGAATATTTGGCATTGGAATGAGTAGCTTCCCCTGTTTGAGAATCACAAGCTCTTTACATGTAAGAAAGATGGGAAGTGTGATTGAAATGGTGTGGCCGGGGCACTTAGCAAATTGCTGGTGGTTGAATATCAACAGCAGAGCTGGGTGCAAGTGTTAACACTTAGTGGTACACTTAAGAACTAAAGCCAGAAGCTGGGAATGGAAGTACTGACTTGAAGCTGACTTGCTGTAAGTCTTATATTACCCTGCTAAAGTTATCATACATTCAATATATTTTACACTTGAGAAAACTGATGGGCTTTAATAAAGAAACACAATGAGCCTGTCATTGTGGAAGGGAAAGATGAAGTATATAAACAAGTTCCTGTGCGTATGCAGTGCGTGCAGACAGCCACTGATGCGAAGGAACTGTAACACTTTATCTACATCAGAAGTACGGCATCATTCTGTTTTGCAGCCTTTTAAGGTTTGCTGTGGAGTGTTAGTAAAATCGGAGCAGTGATCCACTAGTTCATCAAAAGGATGTGTGGAGTACCGTAAGAATTAAAGGTACATTCTTTAATTAAAGGATGCACACAGGGGAAAGAAAACACTTTTATGTGAGTTCATGTATGAGAAAGGAGGCAAAAAAGGGATGCAAAGACAGGGTCTGTCTTTGGTGCCATCACTCTTGTTGTGCCCAAGTGTAGTAAGTTCATGAATGTTTAAAAAACCTGAAATGTCTGCTGCTCCTGAACTTTTATCCACAGCTGCTGATGGGAAGAAAGGAATGGGTCCAGGATGCTCAATTCTCCTGAGGAATGCAATAAGTGATTCATCTGTTGCAGAGGCAGAGGCTGAAGAAGGCATCAAACTGATATTTACTGATAAAAGCTCTGATCTTACCCTAATTGTGTAGAAAAGTGTCAGAGGAAGATAAAAGAAGATCCTTTATGGTTGGTGTGTGTTCTAGATGCTTAACAAAGGGGAAGATGAGGGTGAAAAGTCGCTGGGGGAAGTAGATGGTTGGAATGAGATTTTGGGGACCCTTGTGGTGCTTAAACAATTCAGAGACTTCTTGTGGGAAAATACATACTGAGGCAAATACACACAACAGATTTCTAAAATTTTAATTAAAAAACCAATTTTCTGTCACATCAGATGGTGGAATCTGACAGTCTTATATCAGATCATGGTGGACTGAGTTGACCTTGCAGTCTATGCTGGAGCTGGGTATGGTGATCCTAAAGGGAGGCTGTTTGCTGCAGGATTTGATGTTGCAGATCAGCAGATGGTGCTCTGTGTTCCCATTCAAAAATAGTTAAATATGCTGTACTGCAGTAAGACACAAGCTTCTGATGCTAAGTTTGCTGGGATGATGTGTTAGTTTTGCTTACAGCTGCCATATTTTCAGGCTAATGTTTTAGTGTCGTCTCTGGAAGATGAAGTCCTTTTTTAACCTGTGTAGTTTTCATTCAGGGGATTTTTGTATGCTCCTGGCCTTTCAGCTTTCTCTGGCACAGGGAAGATCCAGGCAATAGTACCAGGTTCTAATCTCAGTGCTACTACTTGTTACATGTGCTGTCTCAACCATAAAGTGTTGAATTGTGATGCTAATTTATGATGTATTAGGAAGGGTTGGCAGACTGACTTGATGGCTGGTTACCAAGGGTGTGGAGGGATCACACATTCACTGTGCTATGATGTAGCTCCTGCATAAGCTTATTTCTGTTTGGTGTGATCCTTGCATGTGGACGGTGTTACAGAATAAGCAAATTACCCCATGGATCCTAGAATTCCTGATTCAGGACGACTCTTTCCTGAGCCTAAATCTGTGCTTCTGTTGGCTTTCATAGTCAAGTTACGCCAGTAAGCTTCCTGGTAGTTTCTCAGTGCTAGGAGCACTACAAAAACATGAAGTCAGTGTTTTATATTCCCAAAGAAACAGAATGCCCATCAAAACCAAGCTATAAATACTCTTGCTTACTAGCATCATTCCTAATGTTATCAGGCTGTTCACAGTGGGAGATTCCTAGTATGAACATTGAGTTTTTTTCCTAGTGGTCTAGAATGAAATAGAGAAATATTAGCATTATGGTACTGTGAAGGTCAGAGCCTATAAGCAAGCAATACTTTGTAGGGAAACATTTATTTTATTATACCAATTGA
>VZZY01008384.1:0-69028 GCA_013400335.1 Eurystomus gularis
GTGCAGTTCCTTCTTGCCTTTTTAGCTTGACCAGCAAGTCTTGACTCGGCCCTGCTGGTCTCTTCCCTTCCTCGCTTCATTTCTTACACCTGGGGATCGAGAGCTCTTGTGCTCCAGGGAAAGCATCCTTAAAGATCTGGGAGCTCTGTTCTGCTCCCTTATCCCTGAGGACTGTTTCCCAGGGAGTCCCACTGACCAACTCCTTGAAGAGCTGGAATTTGCTTTCCTAAAATTCAGGCTCCTGACTTGTATAGAACTGTGACCCGCACCAGCGCGTGATCACTGCAGCCCAGGCTTCCTCCCATCCTGAATAAATGCATCGATTCCGGAGGGGTTTTGAAACCATGGAGCTGTTTTGGCCCCAAAACTAGAATCACACTCCTGAGCTGACAGCTGTACTGTTCATTCCGCTGACTCTATTTTTCCTGCAACAAATGACTGTTTTCACGTTGCCGCTGTTACTCCCCCTCTGCAGCCAGACCCTGTACGAGAACAGCTTCGCGTGGGTCACGCCGCTTTGTGTAGCCGTTCTCGGCTGTTCAGAAATCCGCCCATTTATAGACAGAAAACTGTAGTTATGGTGGAACGTATCCTGGTAAATGGAAATGTCCCAGGTATTTTTATGTGGTCTTTTTTAAGTTCATCCATGAACGGGGGGAAAAAAGAAATACCCACATTGGTCAAATGGATCTTTGTCACTTCTGACTTCACTAGGACGCTTTTATTTATAGAAAGGTTGCTTTCTGTTGGTGTTGGTACCTGTGGATGGAGGGCTCCCAGTTACTTGTGATTTGAGTTCTGCTAACGTAAGGTTGCTAACTCGGGTGATGACTACTTCGGGGGAAGGCTCATTAGGGGGTTAGTTACTTTTTTTCTTAGGAGCAACTCAAATGCCAGCTCCACTGAAGCTGAGTCTGGTGGAAACCCACCTTTGCTAGTGGCTCAGAAAAAGCATCAGAAATAAGGGCAGAAACATCTAATTTTTGTGTTCAGCTCCATCCCTTGGGGATGGGCGAGCAGTTGGGTGCTGCCCTGCCTCGGGACGGTGCCTGTGCGGGTTATTACAAGCTGGTCCTGCCCAGCCTTACCTTGAGGAGCCATCAGGGAGAGGCCTCTGTCTGCTGCCCAGCAGCTGATGGAGAGCTTCGTTCGCTGTAGAACCTGACCTTGAGGCGTAATTCGGCCGGGTCCCCGTCTGGATCAGCTCCTGACCATTGACACGTTTGCACTTTGAGACAGGTGGCGAGTTACAGCGAGCGCCAAGTTTATGCAAAGCAAAGGAAAGGGATGTTAGAAGATATAAACCGAGCGCGATTTTCCCTTTCCTGAAAAGAAAAGCGTGCTTCAGAACCGACTCGCGAGTGAAAACGGCGGGACCGGGGACACGGGGAGGATGGGAGTGATTTAACTGCCTCATTTTGCTGACGGAAATGTCATCGCCGTTGCGGACACAGAGCGCATTTGTCACATTAACATTTGAAAATAACGTTTCTGAATAATAACTGCCTAATGTTAATGACTTCCACTAAATATGTGAATTTGCTGCTTCTAAGAGGCAATGTGAAAGAGGAAGTATTACTTTTGTGTACAAAGTTATTTATTTATTAGAAAATTTGGTACAATGTTGTACATTGAAAAACATGTAAGATATTGAAGTGTCTAACAAACGGCATTGAAGTGTCTTTAATAAAGGTTCATTTATAATATTACAGCTGTTTTGTTGAGAGTGAGCTTTGGGGAGTTTCAGTTGAAAATTAAATAAAACTCTAATCCATTGCTATACTCCTTTCTGTCTTTCTCTGACTAAAACACAGACTAGCTGCCAAAATACCCACTTGTCAAGTCAGACCCACGACTCTTAACAGGAGATACCGTAGATCAGCACGAGACTCTGGCAGCCTGACCTGTGGATGGGGGGGAATTTGGGGGCCGTAGTGAGAGACACAGTAAAGAACTCGTAATAAATACATTTATAATATCTCAACTTGCTTAAGCATCTGGCAGTGCCCTCATCTTAGCACTGAAAGCAGACCAGCTGGGGTGTGTGCAAGAAAAACGGGGCCAGGATAGCACCAGACTCCGCTGCGGTGCTGAACACCTCTGGCTCTCTCAAACCCAAACCCCTCCCTGTATGGAAATTCCAGAGGCAGCTTTGGAGATAAGCTTGAATTCTTGCTTTAACTAAAACAAAAAAAATCTCAATTCAGTTTCTGTATGTTTAAAAAAATAACAAAAGTATTTCCTCCTCCAAGTTACGACTTTGGGTATAAAGCAGATTTTCTGAGACTACTCTGGTAAGTCTCTTAATACATGTAGGAGTTAAAATATTTTAAAAAAGAAAAGAGCTTTTAAGAGGCTGGTGCCTCATCTGAGAGTCAAGCTTTGTTATTCCACACCCCAGTAATGGGCTAAAATTAATTTTTCAAGTTTTGAAAGACTTGAAACATTGCTAAAACTTAAGCGAAACAGGCAATAGGGGAAAACCAAACACATTTCTACATCTTTTTTCCCCCTATAGTCCCCAAAATGGTGTTATTTTCAGCAGGATTATACAAATTATACAGCCCTGGCCGGGGCTCTCACCTGCCTGGTGCCGTTCCTGGGTGATCCGGTTCCTCCTGCGGCGTTCCAGGATGCGGAGCCCGTCCGTCAGCACACGGGAAGTGGAAGCATGTGGGGTCTGTCTGTCCCTCCGCCATTAGGTTTGCTGAAACAATCTGGCTAGTTGTTCAGGCTTTTGTTTTGTTTTTTTTTAAATAAAAAGCAGTGACGACAAAAACTGATTATGCCAATATTAAGTGAGACCAACAAAAATCCAGCATTTGGACCCAAAGACTGTGAGGCGCGATTATTTCAGCTCATGTAATGAAACGCACAAACTGCAGCGCTAACTTCATCGAGGTTAAAGAGCACTAATAGAAACTTTAAGTTAGCTTTTAAGACAGTGTAATAAATCTACCCCTCCGCCCCCCCCCAGCCCAAATGCCCCTAAAATTGGTTCTGCTATATATAGAACTTCATAAATGAGACAACCTTAGAAGCGGCAGGAAGCACGGCCACACCGTGCCACGGCAGCGTTAACCAGCCAGTGCGGGACTTGGCTGAAATCCCCCTTTTTAATTGAAGAGTATTTTTAAGAATTATGCCTTTTGTTCTGTATGTTTTGCTTGTTTGCCAATTATTTTCTAAGTTTTGGCCTCAAAAAGGTCTTATTACTATGTCATGGGATGACAGTGTAATAAAACATCCAGCCTTGGTAAGCCTGGCCTGCATTTGTGCCTGAGCAGCAGACTGGTCTCTGGGCGGGGGCTCAGGCTTTGCACGTCCCCCAGCCACAAATTAACCTGGGTTGGCAGTTGTGGTCCCTGTGCCTCTACCTCTTCCTAACGAGGAGAACAACCTCCGGGTTAAACTGCAGCACCCTGGGGGAGCACGTCCGCACAGGTATGACATCGGTTAACGCAGAAGGGTGGCGATGAGCAGCAGGCGAGCGGTGCCACCAGCATGAAGCTGACGAAGCTGACGAAGCTGACAGCCTCGGTGCCGCTCTGGCTGCACAAGCCGGGCTCTGCCGTCCCCTGAGCCCCGACCGTGGGTGCTCACGGTGCATCGAGTCCCGGCACAGCTCACCCCACATGGCCCCTGTGGCAGCCAGCACCCACCTCCTCAACCCCGGGCACCAGGAGCCCCCCAGCCTCCGAGCATCACGGCTGAGCCCCTTGCACCCAGGCGCAGCCCCAGGAGGGGCACGTTCTCCTGGCCTTGCCTTGCCTAGGAGATGTCCCTGCTTATTGTAGGGGGTTGGACTAGATGGCCTTTAGAGGTCCTTTCCAACCCAACACATTTTATGCCTTCCCATCCTCCCTCCTGGGCTTCACCGTTTCCAGGCTCCTGCTCCTTCAGCTGCTGAGGGAGGAAGACCAAAAGAAGGCAGAGCTGCACATCTTTGCACAAGCACAGCTGTAAAATAATACAAGCCCCTGCTTCTCCTGGAGAAATGTGAGTCTAATTAATAAAGCTGCACTGGCTACCACACAGGAATGCTTGCTGAGCACCTGCAGGTATATTCCACCGACACAGCTCAAATCGGAAACAAATGGATTGTTGTCTTGTACAAAGAGCTCTCCCAGCCCGGAATCCTCGCAGTGCTGTTGGAGGGCAGCAGGCTGTAACTCTGCCGGCCCCTTCCCCGACCAGTAAAACCCTCCTCACATTATAAGGCAGGTGCCGCTGAATTATGAAAACTCACTTTATTTCAGCCTCCTTGCTCAGCCCGCGATCTGGAGGTTTGCAAAACATTCCCTCTGCAGGAGTTCCAATCACGCCTTTCTCAGCCACCGTAATTAGCTGTTTACCCCCCAAACATCAGGTTTTTGGCACGGCTCTCCCAATGACCTCACTCACTTTCCATGCAGGAAAAGTTCATGTTTGGGAAATTGGATTATTGGAGGATTTACTTTTCTTTAACAGCAAAAGTGGCTCTCGGCCTGTGCAGCAGCTGCTGTGGCAGGAGGAAGGCTGCGCTCGGGGGTGGACTCCTCCTGCAGCTTGGCGGCTTCTCCTCATCTTCTGCAGCTACCGGCAGGACCGGCCAGGCTGGGTCAGAGCAGCAGCTGGCGAGTCTTCTCGTATGTTCCCAGGAAGATGAAGCCTCCCAGGCTGATGGCTGCCGTCCGTGGGACAACACCTGCGAACAAGCTGAGGGCAAAGGAAAGGCGGTTTCCGAGGATGAGCAGAGAGCAGATGCTGAGCTGCTGGCTGCAGGGGCTTTGGAAAACAAAGCCAAGAAAAATTCTCTCTTGCCATTTTCTTAAATTCCCCACCACTGCTCACTGAAGGAACCTGTCTGGGCTTTCCTAACAGAGTACTCCCAAGCCTTGTGATTTGTTTAACCCCTCTCCACACTCCTCAGGTGCAGAAGGCTTTGGGCCACGCTGTAGAAAGGCAAGCTCAGACACATTCCCATGAAGGGCTGCAGACAGATGGGAAGCATCCCATCCTCTGCCACCCCCATCCAGCCTGGGCAGAGGGACCTCACGCTCTGCCAGGAGGTCTTCCACACAGGGACAGCCCCGCTCACCGCAGCAGCTCATTCCCTGGGCCAGCAGGGAGGGAGCAGGAATGGCTGCGTGTTGCCATCACAAATTTTAGGTGCTTCATCCTAACAGTTCTTGGAAGCGAACAGGAAACCTGTGCAAAGCCAATTGCTCAACACAGCTAAGCTCACGGTTGGTTTAACAACTTCAGGATAGGCCGGTGCATCCTCCCAGAGGATTACAGGCTTCCTTCACCGCAAGCAAGGATTAAACATTAGGCTCGAATCTGTTCAGCATCCCCACACCGATCTATCTCCTGCACAGCAGGAGCCCTTCGCAGCACAGTCTGGCTGGGCTCCGTGGGGATGCTGCTGTGCTCGGCTTTTTCCAAACGCTGCGTGCTTCCCGCTAGGAGCATGTCCACAGCGGGACAAGGTGTAATTCCCGGTGAGACCGGGCGGCACAGAGATCCGCACACCACCGGGGCTGCTCAGGCGTTCCCTGCCTGCGCCCGGCTCCTCACGCTGAGCTGGGGAAACCTCTGGCTGCAATAACTCTGGTTTTCCTTGTAATGAGCTTTGCTAAGGAGCCTGGAGCACACAGGCAGATGGAAACATTTTATGGCTTTACTAGACAGCAATTGGGTCTATTACCATAATGACAGCTTTAAAACAGAGTAATTTGTACAAGGCATGTATGGACAGAGAGCTGATAGGGTAAATCCTACGGTGCAGCATCGCTCTTGAGAGGCACACCATCCTTCTGCCGAATTAGGCAGCCCTCATTACAGGGGCAGTGGTAGACATTCATTTACAGAACAGCCCACTCGAGACACAGCTATTACACAAACAGGGGCTGATAACTGAGTTACCCAGAAGCTGCATCCCTGGCAACCTCCATTTCTAACCATCACTTCCAAGAATCCTGGCCCTGCTCCCTGCAGTTTCCTTTTCCCACCTGCTGCCCGTGGCCTTTCCAATTCACGCTTCCCTGATGGGCTCCGTTCTGTAGGAGGGCAGAGCTGAATGGCTCCAGGGCTGCCATGAATCCAGAGAGCTCAGCCCTGCTGCAGGCTTGGTCTAAACTGGTCACCACTGGGCCACCCCTGCCCTCAGCAGCAGATGAGATTAATCTGGTTTTGTTATTTTCTGCTGGCCCATCAGAGCCCACTCTGGTGGGCACAGGTCTGCTGCCTGTTTGTATTTGCTGCCTGTTTGTATTTGCTGCCTGTTTGTATTTGCTGCCTGTTTGTTAGCACAGACTTCACCTGGCACCCTGCCACTCCTCTCTCCCTGCCTGGGTATTCCCCTTTTGCTTAAGCGACTCTTCCAGTGAGTGGTCAGGCCCAGCACCAAGGGCTGGAGGGGCTTCCCCTCCGCTGTCCCGGCACCGAGAGCCGCAGTGAGCACACAGCGTGTCAGTGGCAGGAGTCACAGATCTGGGAATCGCGTTTAAATCCCAGGGCAAGGCCTGGCTGCAGGTGTGTCCTCTCCAACAACACGCGTGTCCTCTGAGGTTCAGCTCTCTGTTTCCAGCCCAGCGATACACCTAGTCCCATGGTCACAGCAGCAAAGGGGATGTTTTGGGGCAACAACTCAGCAACCAAAGCAAATTCCTTCTCAACAGAGAGGAGGTTACGCATCGGAAAAGACACTGCAGAGCCTGGACACAGCATCATGGGACCAGCACTGAAAAAAGCACCATGTGCTCAGGACAAAACCTCCATATTACACTTCAGACCAAAGAGGTGGCCATGCTGAGGACAAACCACTTTCATCTGACTACAGCTTTGCACTGAGGTCATCCCAGTGGGTGACTTGTGTCTTGCAAAGCAGCAAGCCCTGGGCACCGAGGCTGCTTTAGCCACGCGCATTGGTGAGATCCAGCTCTGGCGAGTGCTGTGGTTAGCGCCTGCCGTGCCACGTCCACCCTGACCATGAAGCTTGGCTGAGGAACAGGACACCTGGTGCAAAGTGCCAGCTCCATCCCCAGCTACCACAAGCTGGGACAAGCCATCCCAGCACATTTATCAGACAAATAATCATCGTCCTCCCCACCAATGAGGTGTCAAGCTCCATACATGGCTTTCAAAAACCATCATCTCCTTGCATGAAAAGCAGCTGGACAAGATGGAAACCTGCTTTCATGTGAATGGCTCATCTACCCCACTGGCAAGAGCAACGAGGCGCACAGATCTGCTCAGCCCATCCCTATCCTACCTCCCACCACAAGCCTGGCTCTCCCTGGACTGAAAGGGATGTGAAATTTCTTGGCGTGAAGCAGCAGGATTTACTAGGTGCAGACCAGGAAGCTGAGCCCTGCGCTCTGGTTTTAATAAGGTGGCAATAAGCAATGCGTCTTTCTGCCCTCAGAATTCCTCCTCTTCAAGTACAAGATTTATTAGAGGAGCCATAAATCATTTCATGTTGCAACTGGCCAAAAAAGCCCGACATTTTTATTGTTTTTGATTAATAGATTTATAATTGGCAGCAGGCATGGCAGCCTCTGCGTTTATTTTTCCCAAGACTTTCTTCCTTTTCCTTGCAGCTGACGCAGCTTGGCCTCCTTTACATGTTACTTTTTCTCCAGATCGCTTATTGTTTTGATTTCAGTTGAATTGTGTTCCCTTTGGTCCTAGTCCACGGGTACTATCTTTAGGCAGAGTTTAATTTTGGGTTATTTAGAAAAGGGCACTGCTGAAACACCCTGAGAAGAACACAAACATACATTCTTCTTTTCTCCCCCTCTCCCCAGCCGAGTCCATGCCCCTTCACACCCTTCAGAGCTCAACTGCCATGAGCAGCAGACGTGGCTTCACTCCTCACAGTCCCTTTCAAAACATGCCCTAGAGTCCACCAAGCCATACAGGACCCAAAACTCATCCACCGCCACGTCACCTCATCACCTCAAAGAGCAAACCTGAGACAACCCATCTCTGAGCGCTGCCGGGGGGCACAGCTGGACGTCTTCCTGGAATCGGTGTTCAGGAACTTCCTGCAATTTGTTTTGAATTATTTCCCACGTGTGTCGAAAGAGGATTGAACTTTTATTAGCTGGGCAAGCAGAGATCAGATGTCAAGAGAGAACTGTCTCCTGCAAAGCTGCGATGTGCATGCTGCTTCGAGCAACCGTTTACAACTGTTAAACCAGCACCCCGAAAGTATCGGCCACATCAAGCAGATTAAAAACCCACAAGAAATTACAGTGAAAAGCCCCGAGTAAAGCTTCCAAAAAAGCCTCCGTTTATCTTCCAGGCCAAGGGCAGGTGGGACACAAGCTCTACTGAAGGAAGCACAGGCTGAACCTCATGGACTAGGGGAGTGGTTTATGACGTACTAAGAGTAGCCAATAACTGGTACGAGTCACACGCTCAAAGGGGGCAAGGTAGCGTAAATGAAGCAGGTGTCTGTAAAAAATCTATCATTTATAAGCTTGTGACACCTTAACATGTTCTACAATAGCAGAGGACTTTTTGTTCACAAGACCACTCCAAGATCAGAACAGCAATTCTCCGTCTCAGGACTGGGTAAAGAGGCAGTTAAGAGACTGGATCAATGCTACCCCAGACTCCCACAGCTGGTCAGAAGAAAGCCCAGAACACTTCTACACTCCAGCCACAGCACGAAAGCTGCTGAGAGCTGCTCTGCAGCTGCTCAAGACTTATTCTTTGCGCTCAAACCTGTCTCAGAAAATGCACTTTTGCAACAACTGCCTCACCAGAGAAATCCAAATGGGCATGGGCTCAAGCCTAGACCCAATGGGAAGCTGAAAGGACATGTTGGGGAGCACATGGCTCCCTTCCTTCTGCTTCAGCTTGTCCCTACTGCTGGCATCACACTGGCATCGCCTGCTCCCATCATGCTTTGCAGTAAGAACAGCAAATAGAACAGAACTGAGCAGACCTTGCTAGTGTTTCCAAATCAGTAGGAAATTGCAAGGAGGAGGAAAAGACTGTCCATAAGGGACACATGGCTCCTATGTTGGCTTCCCTGACACCTCATGAGGGGGGATTCACACACCTCAAGATGAAACTGTGGTACTCGCTGCCACAAGATGTGCACCCCTGAAGTTTAAATGAACACAAACCACAAATTTTTGCACACGTTCACAGAGGGAAGTCCATCATGAGGTACTAAACACAAAGCCACCCTCACCTCCGAAGCCTGGAGCTAAGCTTAGGGATTGTACCACGGATATACTCCAAATAACGCCCCATTTCTGTGCTCTTCCCTGGACATTGCTCCCCACCAGAGAGAAGATGAGGACACTGGACCTCCACAGGACTTGTTCTTAGCTACCTGACAGCTGCTCCCTGGCCATGTGTACAGCAATTGAAAGTCTTTTCCTCATGACAATATTTAAATATAAGCAGACCATCACATCCTCTCCCACCCCTGACACACACAGAGAGAGATACGACACCAGAGATGTAGCGTGTCCTTACCCCGACAGGCCTTGTGTCCTCCAGACGCCACTGAGGGCAGTCAGAACATTCCCACTAGCGTTGCTGGAACCAGCCTGCACCAAAGAAAGAGAGAGATTGGAAACTGTTGGCAGAGAGGTTTAGTTCCGCACAGAGCTCCCTGTCCCTGCTTAGTGCTACACTGCAGGAATTACAGACATCCTAACGACCCCCTTAGCCCAGGCACAGGCAAAAGCTCCTTGTCTCCAGGAAAAGAAACAGAGGCATCGAAGAACAAAACGATCACTCCAAGGTGGCAGAGCTGCTTAGTTAGAACTGGGTATCCAGTCCCTTCTGCACTACACTCAGCTCTGCATCCAGCAGCTGACACCAGAGTGAAACGTAAATGAAAACACAGTTTCAAAGCACCAACAAGTGACTTTGCTGCTCAATGCAAGAAGACAGCAGGCTTGAGGTTTACTTAAAAAAACCCCAATATACAATACGAGTAGCATATTGTATGTGAAAATGGCCTCGAGTGAAAACCAGAGGACAAACAGCAGGATCACAGACAACTGAATTACATGTGTGATCTAGTTAGTGTGAGATGACTAATACCAAGATGCTGTTTAAATGGTCTCAGAACACCTCGAAGCACCTCACCAATGCTGACCTGGTTGCAGACATAAACAAAACCCAGCTCTCTCAGTTTTATCACCCACACTATGCAAAGGCAAAGAAGCTGCAGCAGGTACAACACCCAGCAGTGAGAGATAACAACACGGTGAGCACAGACGTACATGACTTGGCTGGGGAAGTGCCCGTCACCAACACGAAACACCCCCGTACTGAGGGATCAGAGCAATACGGTAACAACAACCCACAGAACCTCTGGCTCATACGACCTTTGCCAATGCAACAGCTCTTCTCATGGCAGGGAAATGCTCTAGGATATCCACCTGCTGAGGGCTTTTAGCTATGTGGCTGCTCAGCTTTGCTCTGGGTCAGTGAGATGATGATGAGAACACTGGGCTTACTAGCAATTTAACTACTTACTAAACTTACTGATCTTACAAGCCGTCTCCCTTCTGCCTGGTTGGCAGATGTAAGCCATCACAAGCTCTATGGCTTAAAATTATACGACAGAAAATCCAGCACCAAGTCCTCCTCAGAAAAGACACACGCACCCACTCAAGCCCAACAATTATCAGAACAACAGCAGAATAAATCCCTGATAGACAGTTTAACTTTGGGTGTCTGACTCTGCAAGGACTTTCTCCTAAAGACACATGCATGTGCATGAGACTCTGGAAGTCTAGCACAAGCACAAGTCCTTCTCAGGCAGCTCCTTTGGGAAAGGACCAGCAGAGCAATTCAAGGAAAGGAACACAACAACTTAATTAGTTCTGTATGCACTACCTGTTCACATCTAATCCTGCCTTCGAGGACAAGAGCTGGAATCATTATTAACAGGCACTGGATTTCATTCTGTAACGACCATACAGAAACTCTGGAATTGCCCAAGCCATTCACCTGCACGTCTGTTGGCCTCCTTCGCTCTTACCTTTGCCAACATAATTCTCGTCTTCGCTACATCAAGAGGTGTGGTGACTGCAGCTGCAAATCCACCTGAGCAAAATAAAACACCAAACACAAGTGAGACATTGTAGGGGGAACATGAATGCCACGCTGCCTGTAATTCCCATGGCTGTGGTCAACACAGCTCCATTATTAATGCCTATAGCAAGTTTCCTCATGTCAGTGTCCAGGTACGGGCACGTTTGTCGGAGCTCTGTACACAAGAGTGTTTTATTCTTGAGTGTTGACCTAAGGAAGCAGCTCTATACTAGTTAACTGTAAATCCAAACATCCCCATTGAGATTACTGTCCTTTTGTTTTGGACTCCATACATATAGGAACATATGAAGGTTATAAGGATAACGGATTCCGCTTCCAACACTTACAGACAAGTCTGAAAGGAAGAACCTGCTTACTCATTTGCAGAGATGGGAAAATAAGTTTGTCACACTGTGTTCTGCCTTGAAAATTAAAGTCTGACCATTCAAATGCTAGAAAGACAGAAAGAAAGGAAAGATGCTCTGCATCTGGAACAACACGCTTCAGGGGCAAAGCTGTCCAGAAGATCTGGACCTCAGCTGTTAGACCTGGGACTCCATTTCAAGGAAAGAAGACAAGCCAGTGTTTGGGCTGGAGCTCATCTCCAATGCATGAAATCAGCTCCATTTTGGATAACAACAGTGTGAAGCTGCCCAAGGGTCTTTGAAAATTGTCAGAAGTCTGCTGCTGCAAGAGCCATGCCATCTTCCCCTCACGCGTGTTTTTATCCCCCCTAATTACTCCCAAACTTCACCCTTGGAGCTCATTACTTTCACTTGGAGCAGCCAGCTCAGCTGTGGCTTTCCTCCTGAAAGCCAGAAATCCTCAGCTTATCCATCTGCATGTCTCATCCACAAATGTGTGTGTGCCTGTCTCTGTATTTTAACCCTGTGGCTACAGCCCAGCCTCTTGTGCTATCTAGGGACAGCTTTGCTGCTTTTTCTCTCAGGATCTTCTTCCCTTTGCCTTATTTCTCCATCCTAAATTTAACTCTAATCTCTCACTCCCTCCTCTGTTCACAGTATTTCAAGCAAGTAATTCATGCTGAGAAAGAGCCAAAGTGATGGAAACTTTGAAAACGCAGGAGTAGCCCAGCAGTAAGTGGGGGAAGAAGAGGGGGAAGAAAAGAGAGAGAGACTTGTTCTGAAATGTCTCTTTCTTCTTCCTCCTGTTTTTTTCTCTGGAGCTTGTATGAATCCTGTATCTGCTACAGCAGGGAACAAAGTGACTCCAAAGACTGAAGCCTACACGGTACCCAGGGAATAAGCTAAAAATAATCTATTTTCTGTTCCAAGTTTTATGGAATGTAGAAAAATTGATTTCTCTTTTCTTGGGATGGGAGAGGGGAAAATAGTTTCTTCTAAAATCTGTAAGTAATCAAAAAATCCATCTTTGTGCTGGCTTGTGTTTTTACCTGCACGAGTGCACAGGTTTTTACCTGCACCTCTCTCTCTCAGCCACCTTAGCTTTAACATGCTAAAGCCCTGCTTTATGTCAGAACAGAGGTTGTGCCAGCTGGCACTCTACGTTGACTTCTTACAGTTAATTAAGGAATGTCCCATGACAGTTCAGGAGATGCAGTAAGGCACATATGCAGTCCTATGGATCTCCAACAGGAAGAGCAGGCAAGCTGAGTTAGCCAACAGCCCAGAACACTTAGTTTTGGAGCAGCTTCTGCTCACGTAAGGTCAGCCCATCCGGCTCACTCTGCCGGAAGCTTTCTAGCAGTGATACCTCACTAATATGCAGAAAAATGGGCTGTATTCAAGAAGGCAAAGCAGAAACTATGAGCAAGCTCAGCTACTAAACTCCAGCCCATTCTTGGACCTTCTTTAAGGTCAAAAATCTTTTTATTGTGAGCCAGTTTTTGAGCAAGTGACCCAAAGGCTTTGAGAGAATGGTCTGGAGAGAAACTTTGCTACTCGTGTCAGCGATGTATTTTTAGGACAGCAAAAATAATCTCCATGGAAAATAGCGGCTTTACAAGTCTGGATGTAGAAGCCTTTCCTTTGCCCACAGACCAAGATAAAATGAAGCAGTGAACCACACGGCTGTCAGGCCTCTATCAAGCAAAAAATCTCAATGCATCACTCAGCTATAGAACCGACAGTAACACTTCAGTCAGATTAATTTATTTCCCTTATCAGATCACAGTAATTTTCTAATGCATTTGATCCTAACAGTTTCTTATAGGCAGAAGCTTCAATCTTGGCTGATAGAGTGATTAGAGAGAACACAATTTATCCTGATACAATGTTCCCAGATTCTTATCAGAAAGGTTTAATCAAGGCTGATCAGTTTTCATTTTTTCCCCAGCTAACATCTGGATTTTTCAGACTCTTTTGTTATTAACATTTCAACGTTTCTTTTTCCATCACTGGGAAGTATTTGCTACAGATTTACCAATCAATTTAGAATGACAACGGCAACAGAAAAATGCTTCATAAGTACAACAAGCAGCAGGATAGCGGCTAAATTAAATGCAAGTTTGTAGATGCTTGACAAAAACACAAGATTAAAGCTAGCATTTGTGGGGAACCACATTCTGGTGAAGGCAGTGAGTCTGACAACATGAATTTGCTCCAGCCTTAACCCTAAACGTCCAAGGTAATTTTGGAGTGACCTCTTTAGTATTAGTACACAGGTCTCTAAGAACAGGCTACAGCACTAGTATGATCCTGCTCAGTCCCACCTGCTCTAGCTGGGTAAAGGAAAATAAAATGTCCCTGTTTCCAATCATCGGATTAATACCACAGATACAAACTAGGACAGTCAGAGTCTACTCATGCAAAGCAGGAGGGCTGTGCACTGCACTGAGACACAGTAAGGCCCAACAGATCTCTAAATCACTCCTTTCGTCTAGTCCTTCTATCAGTGAATTCTCCAAGACCTGCCACATTAGTCTGGAGTCTGCTCAAGTAGTCAGCAACCAGGAACAGCAGGTATCAAAGTATCAGGAGGGCGAGAAAGGCCCAGACACATCCAGCCTTACACTCCTACTCATTCTGGCTGCTCTGCAGAGCTGACAGAGAAAAAGTCACCAGTACGGGCAGTCTGTGCGCAGACAGACCCATCAACTCATTCCTCCTTTCTCCCTTGCCCTAGAAGGATCTGGCAATAGCTTGAGTTTGGCAAGTAGGCATAAAGATGGATTTTCACATGGGAGAAGGCTCTTGGCTTATTAATATTTCTAGCACACTGACCAACTCCTCTGCTGGGAAAACAAAACTTCATGAAGTAGTGGAAAATTCATCACCTGTCCCCCAAGAAGTTACAATGGACACTGTATATTCACACGTCAGCTGAGCAGATAAAGTTTACCAAGCTCAGGGTGTTAAACAGAAAATCCCTCTGCTACTCACACTTTCCCAGTGACCAGTTCTTGATGGAAGTGCTAGTGACAGACATCTGCAGAGAATGATTTACCTTTATTTGGCAGTAAGAATAAAGCCTTGAAGACTTAAGATATTCCCTTAGGTTCCTGTTGCCATTTCCTACCCTTTTTAGCTGTCATATGCATATAAAATTTGAAAAGAATCAGAAGAGAGTGAAATACTTCACCTGAGAACAATACATGACCCTAGATCCCCACAGTAAGGCAGCTGCCTGCAGAATTTGCCATTGCTGCTATAGAAAAATGTTTTACGGGTTCTTTGACACACTCCACAAGATCCCATGAAGTAAGGAAGACAAGTTCTTCTTCAGTCCCCATATCTTTTATTCCTTATACCATTTTAACTTCCCCTCACCCTTTCTAAAGGGTCCAGGGAACCCTTCTGGTGCTCCTCCTGGTTCTGTGCTTCTGTCATCTGGCCAGACCCCTGGCACTCTCTTCTGCAACAACAGCACAGTTCAGTAGATCAAGATCATTTCAAGAGACAGCAACTGGTGCTTCACTAATGTCCTTGTTTGAATTAGCCCCACTTAGGAAAAGAAAAAAATCCAGGGTGAGCTCTATTATTATTGCCTGTCTTCACTACTATTTTCCGTACTGACATCTGAAGGTTACCCAGGACGGATTCAGGCTTGAACCCCAAATCTGGGTTGAAAAGCTGACTCGCGCAGGTCCAGCACTAGCCCTCACAGCATCCTCTTACACTGACCAATTTCCAAGTTCACAAACAATCTTTTTCAGAACACCTCAATCAGTTCTTAATTGAACTTTTATTTTATTGAGTTAATTCGTTTTTAAGAGGAAGTTTATTCTGCTCCTTCATCACTGTGGGAACCACACCTGCCAATAGTAGAGCAAAGTGACCCAAGAACCTCTCTGGATTTCAGCAGAAATACCAAGAGACAAAGCACTGCTTCTCCAGCAATTTCACCAGTACAGGGTTAGAAGAATGGTCCAAGCAGACGCTACAGGGAAATCTTGAGAACTACTCAAAAATTTATTCAGAGCTATAGAGTTAAAGAGGCTTTTAGACACAGTGTGTAATCTTGTCAGAGGTGATTAGATCAAAACAAAAGTGATGAGAAGTCCTCTCTGCTAATGTGCAAAAAGCTCTCGTTAGTGCTTTATTATTCACTAGGCTTGTATCTCCGTCCTGGGTGACTTTGTCACCACAGAGCATTAACTATTAATGTTAAGCCACACTTCTTTTACAGTAGGGAGAAAGAAGGTGCCCAACAGAGGCAATTTTCCATCGTGTTAAATGGACACTCAGGTTCTTTGACAAGCTGGAGATCTCCTTGCTGCTCTAGGGCAGGACTTTGTTTTCCCAACAGCTAATATCCAGTCGCAGGATTTTCCATTGTGGACATGAAACCCCCTCAGAAGCTCTTCTGGGACAATCTGCCCTGGTACGGTGGAGGGCTGGGGTGCAGCCTAAGCCCAGAGAAGACTTGAGCACAGAATGCAACCACAATCACACCTAGCCTGCCCGCAGCATGGGGACATGATTCCTTCTTCTGCCTCCAGCCTACCAAAGCCTGTGCCCAGCTCTGGGCTGGTGTCCAAACAGCTCAAACATGATGCAAGGTTTGGTTCAAATGGAACCTCTGGCTTAAAACGTCATGTAGATCTACCCTTGGGTTCCTCCCCACTGGCTGCTCAGATATCACCTTCTCTCACTCCCCAGCTGCTCCAAACATCTCTAGTTAACACACCAGAGAATATGATGATAAAGCTGGACAAGGCCTCCTGGGATTAATTATTAACAGATGAGAGAGAGACGATTCCAAATCTCTGATATTTATGCTCATGCCTATTACGTTTCTATAAAAAGCCCACGGATCACACACATACATCTTACACATGTGAGCTCAACAAGAAGAGCTGGGCCTCTCCCAGCACTTTGGCTGAAATCGCTGCCATTTCCCAGGCGCTGGGGATGGAACTCAATCTCTTGTTGATCTTTGTTCTGTCTTCACCAAAGAATCAATTACGATTTAGCTAAGAACTAACTGATGCACACAGACACACACACACATGTATTTGTGTGTCCGTGCCATCAAGGACTTTTCTTTCAGTTTGTTTCAGCTTATTACCCTGCCCCTCAGAACCTCTGACATATTTTTAGAAAGTACTGAATTCAAGCAAAGAACAGAGGAGAAAAGCACGTCTGTGCGATTTCACCATCCCACTACTACCACGGTGGCATTTGAAAGTACCGTGCTTACAGGCTGTTTTTCTGAATAATCTTTTTCTTCTAAGGTTTATAACATTATTTTCAATGACTCGGATGCACACATCCATCTTATTTCATTCACAGGATACTGGAGAGGTTTTAATTTTTTTGTTTTGGGGTGGAAAGAAAGGCATAAACAGTTTGGTCTGGTTTTTCTTCTCTCGTTTGGAGCTATATGTAGGTAGTTAATAATTTTTAACTGTGGAATCCGCTCTCCAGAAAGCAGGAAATTATTTTTCCGCTGCCTCCATTCAGTAAGAACACTAAATATTTTCAGCGAAATAGAATGGATGCGGTACCAGATTAGATCAACACAGAACCTGCTTGTTACACATCTGCAGAGAGAGGGAATGGAGATAGAAGGGAAAGGTTCTGATCCAAAAAGAGGTGAACCTTGTGAGTTTTGAAGCAGGTCCTCAAAGGACACATGAGAAAGGAAGTTTAAAATACTGCTGGTGAAAAGGGAAAGAAAAGGGAAACAAAGAACAGAGAAGGAAAGTCAGGCTGGAGGAAGTGAAGCTGGAAAGATAACCTAGAGAATATTTATCATCACCAATTACAACATGATCTACAAGATAGGACTCCAGATCTGCAAAGATTTGTGCTTGGGGAATACAGCCTGTGAAGACAGCTAGGCTCAACTGTCTCATCTACCACCACCATGGACCTGGAAGACTCTGTGCTGCTCCACAGAGGACATGGTGTCTCCTTGAGCACAGTGTCAGGTCTTCCAAGAGTCTGCCAAAGGGCAGTGAAGTTGTTCATGCCCAGCTGTGCCTCTGGAAGCTCCTTCTGTGATACTTCTGCTAGAAGGTGAGTGGACACTACTGAACATCCATCAAATAGCAGCAAGTCCAAGCACAACTGGCCAGAATCAAGACATACAGAAAAGGAAATAGAGGCAGTGGGCTAGATTTCCAATTGAGGCACCAAACTGGGCTGCAGGAAATTACTCCACAAGCCTTGGGTAAATCAGATAACCCTTCCAATTCTCTGAACATGCCTGAACATGGCTTTTGTATCAATCTGACTGTAAAGAAATCAGCGGAGCTAACTGAATTAATGATCCCCTATCACACCTGCAGTCGTACAGATTGCATTTTAAAGCATTTTTAGTCTGATAGATCGTTCTGTTTCAAAACAAAATGAACAACCTGCTTCAACTGCTCTGATTTTGCCTGCACGGATTTGAAGTTAGTGTAAAATCCAACAGTAGACCAAATTTTTAGCAGAATAAAACTCCCTTCCCATTGCATAACATAAAAAATACAGCTGGACAAGACCACAAGAGATCATCTAAAATATCCCTTTTGCCCCAAGGAGGAATCAGTTCTACCCAAACCATTCCCTTACGGCTCATACAGCGCCCTTCTCCCAGCCCCTCAGTTACAAGCGCCCATCAAAGTGAAGCCTCAGTCTCTGCTGGAATTCTGCTGCTATTAATACTTCATTTCCCCTAACAGAGCTTATTTTTTTTTAAATCACATACGATGTAATGGCTCTGATTTTTTAAGTCATCAAAGAACAAGCTTTGCTTCTGATGATCTCTATTTCAAGAAATGCTATAATTTCTCTTCAAACGGGATTTATTTTTTCCATGTATTCTATTGCTGGTTTGGAAACTCAAAATGTATTTTAGCTCCTTGGGGAAAAGCTCTGGCTGCCCATCTCTTAACTACTGATCTGCTTTTTCTATTAAGACAGTTGAGTCTCTCCTCCCTCAAACTTGTCAGCTATACTGATGAGTCATTAATTGATTTTTTTCTCTCTCTCTTTTTTTTTTTTTGAAACAACTACAGTAGGCTAAAATCAAGAAAGAAGCCTACTGAAGAATTCAATTAACTTCTGGCTTGTTTGGTAATAAATAGTGCAGTATCGTATTCTGCCACTCTTTATTCTCGTTCTAGTGTCTGGAGATTGCCCAGATGTTTCGTCCTCTGGGGTTTTTTTGCTGCGGAAGGCTTTTGCCTCCGGGCTGTGCAGCACTAGCCTCTGCTCTCCCGACTTGAGTTAATCTACGTGGCTGTCAGAGCTGTCACATGAATGGTGAATCATGGCCTCTCGCTGCAATCACTTCAGCCCCTGGGGAAGTGCTCAGAGCAGACAGCTGCACAAACCCCCACCCAAGCAAAGTTTCTCCTGGATGAGGATTTTACAAATCAACTTTGAAATAATCGCAAAGCCTGACTGACAGGCCCCTGGTTTTTAAATAACAGAAATTTGTCAAAAACAAATTGGTTGTCTTTCAAACAGACACCCTGTTTGAGTCTTTTTTTTTTTTCCCTTTGCTGACTTTCCTATTTCCAAACAGCAACTGGATCCGTTTTCTTCTAAACAAACTTGAATTACAAAGGAATGTTGTTCTGCTATACTTAATAGATTTGCACATTTTTCCCTTTCTTCTTTAGTCTTTCCCAGTATAACATATAATCCTTTGCACCTGCAAAAGCTCCACAGACTGCTGACTGCCAAGAATCCACCACGTGACCCTGCTTCCATGACCAGAGATCCTGTGTTTAAAGAGAAAGGAAAATAAAAAGTTATTAAATGTTTGAATCTATCTGATCCCCATGCGAGTTAACTCCAAGGATGGGAACTTAAGTGAAAAGCTATTTTTGTGGCATTTTTCAGTGATGTAATAAGTGATTTTTCCCAAGGAACTTGTGTACTTGAATGAGCAGATGGAGTGAGAAAGATGTCTGGAACTGAGGAGGGCCTGAAGCAAATTGCTTTCAGGGATTTCATATGTATGTATTTAAGCCTGTGGCCATGCAACTTTGCAAATATTTTGTGAATTTATTTTCTTTCTGGCAGATAAAACAGTGCAAAGCAAAACACTGAGCTGGGGGGCATGCAAGAACCAATATCAGCTCAGCCCAGATGTACCAAACACTCCCAGTTAAAATGAACAGTCTCCAGCACAGCGAGAACAGTCCCGTGTGCCCCCCTACATTTCTTAAACCAACCCTTCCCTTCATGTTCCCCCAAATCCCCCATCATTAAGAAATTACTCTTATCACTCCCATTGTATCTCAAAGCAGGTGTGTCTCTGTTCTTCACTTGGCGTCATTAGGGACCACACACCCTTCTCCTCTCCACCGCGCCCTCACACCATGCTCCAGTCCATTCGCTCACAGCATCATTTAAACACGCACATTTAAAAACACCAAGAACCATGCCTTCTAAAAACGCCTATCAAGAATCAAAAACACCTATCAAGAATCACATCAAGCAGTTTGATGAGTCCAATCGGTATCAGCAACAAAGGCCAGCGCATGCTGGGATGGTTTTATCATGCCAGCTCCAGTTACTCTGTTCTCTCCTCCTCCTCTCCACTCCATCGCCCCTTTCCCACCTCCTGAAACACTTAATGTTGGAAGTTCTCTGGAGGGGAGGTTTCTGGTTCATGATGTGAGAATCAGTACTGAGCAAAAAGGGCTGGGATCTATGGCCCTTCTGAGGCCCACCGCAGAGAAATCGGTGATTTTTTTTTATAGCTGTGGCTCTATCTCATGCTTTTTAAAGCCGCATTACTTCTATACTATAGAATTTTCTTAGAAGCAACCCAATAGCTGTGCAAGGCTGAGACATTGCTCTGGGGCTCCTGGCCTGCAACAGAGCTGCTTTCCACTGGGGCACGAGAACTCGCTTCCCTCATTTGCTGACTCTTCATTTAACACATTGTCCTTGTGACTTGCTTCTTCCAACTTGGCCGGTGGTTATATTTCAGTTGAATGTTTTAAAAATCAAACTGTTCAAGCAACAATGGCCAGCCACAACGTTGTTTGGTATCCTGCCATCACTAAATAGCTGCAGCTCTGCTGTACGAAAGCACTAAAGGGACTTCAGGCTCTTTAATGCTAGCCATTCTTCTCCTGGTGTTCTCAGTATGGCCTTCTATTCTGCTGTCACCCACAGCAGAAACTGATTTTAATCTCATAAATAAATAAATAGGGATTCATAATTCTTCATACCCATAAGATGCTTTCCTGGAATAACATACACTCTTTGGATACACAGCTTTCTTGGAACTCAGTCCAGCTGGATGAAGGACACGTGCCCCCCAACACAAAAGGCGCTACCTTCCAAAGCATCTAGCTGCTGTCAAAGCATAAATCCCACCTTCAAAACCTACTTTCAAAACACTTCAGGTGCTTAAGAAACCTCAAACTGAAAGTCAGGGTTTAGAAATAAAACTGCTGGAGCAACTTGATAAAAACAGAATTACTGTATTTTTTCATTAAGTGTTTTCCAAATGTCTAAACGTCTACAACTAAACCCAAGAATTCCGAACAGTTACTTCTGTTACGCACAAAAAGCACTATGGAAGATCTGCTGGAGGACTAAGGAAAACCAGCACATTAATGCAGACATTCATGGCTTTGCCAGAAGCCCAGCCTATTCTCAGTCATGATGGGGTTTTATGTTAATGGCATTGTCCAAAGAAGTGGGAAAAGTTCACTCATTTCTTGGCATGTAGCTCTGAAATCTAGTTTCTGATAAAGCCTGGCTTCCCAGTACAGCTCTGCACAAAGGGCCTTTGCCAAGCAAGGCAACCAGTGATGAATTCCCATCCGTTATGCCTGCAAATTGACAACAGGTATTTGCAACAGTCATGCACTACGGAAAATTGCTTGGAAGGGTGGAGCCAGGAACAGTTCAATTAAATTAGGGAAAAGGAGAACTGAGGCTGGAGAACAGGAAGAAAATTCCCCAACAGTGAGGTCTGCTGAACAGCAGAGCCAGCCTCCCCAGGGAGGAGAGGAAAGCCCTCTCCTTTGAGTCATGTAAAAATAGACTGGCGAAGGCACTCAAGACTGTACTGTGGGGAGTAATCCTGCATTGGCAAGGGCAGGCTGTGATGACTTCATGCATTTCTTTCCATCTCTGATGTTGGTGATTCACCCAGAGCTCCAAACCTGAACACGCAGAAGAGCGAGAGAGAAGCAGGGCATGAGGACATCACTCCAGAGGAAGCTGAGAGGAACAAGTGTCACAAGGCCAAGAGGACTGGGAGGACTCTGGTCCAAATTCTTTCTAACCACATCTGTGCTGCGGGCCAAGCTGATGTGCTGAAGGTCACACATGTTTTCTCTCAGAGCCCACAGACCTGCTAATTGACAGGGCTTTGTGGTAAGTTGGGCTTGTAAGTTCTTCAAAAACACTCGCCTTTGTGCTGCGCTGAGCTTGGTTTTAATACAACTGACACGGAGCAAAGCACAGAGGCTATTAGAGGCTCGTGGATCACTGTAAAACCGGGGCCTTGTTACTGGAAAGAAATACAGGATTCATACACACATCTCCCCAAAACACTGACTTGGACAGAACTGCTGGTTATTTGCAGCGATGCAGTGCCTAGATCACGCTCTGCCATCCTAGATGCTGCACAAATTCTGAAGAGCCTTCCACTTGGGGGGATGGTGGGGAAAGCTCAGGTCACACAGAAGACAGGTGTCAGAGGCAGGCGCAGAACCCATGGGTCACAGCTCCCTCTCAGGGCCTCCAAACAGGGCAGAAGCACCGACAGAAGCTGTGGGACTTCACTGCTTTTTCTACACGTGCTCTTATAATATGAAACAAACTGGGAATTATAAGCCATGCAACTGCAACAATGGGGTCAGCCTGGTTCCCCCACCACCATCACCAAACAGCTCCTACCTGCTCACCCTGTGCTCCTCCTGCAGAAGGCTGCAGGAGATAAGGAGACTTTGCCAGGGCAATACCCATTCCCACTAGTACTCACAGCCTAGGAAAGCAAAATGACAAGGAGCACATTACATGAAAGCGGCCGCCATGCCAAGCCTGTGTCATGTGTATTCTATTAAGCTGAAGGCTGAATAGAAGACTTTGTTTTCCACTTCAAAGGACCCCATCCCAATCTCTCGCTCTTCCCTTATGAATAACAAATTGGAAATAAATCTTCTGGCTGAAGCGCATGGAAACTCGTACAGTTGGGGCCCTCTGCAGCTTCCCAGCTCAATCACATGCTAATTTTTTTTGTAAACACTTTTATGTGATATATATGTAAATCTCGCTGTGCATTGCTGCACCGTGTAAAGCAATACAGCGGGTGTGTCCTCAAGGGATGGGACACAGTGGGAAGCCTGAATGCAGATTTCCAATTATTCACAGGGATAATGTTCACAGACAAGGGTCAGGTTTTATATGTGGGCAGAGCCTTACTTTTCTTCCTAACGATCCCATTTCACACTGTCTCACAGGCCCATGCCCTCTACTGCTCACCACAAATGCTATTTAACTCTTTTGATACTGAGAATACAAGGACACCCCATTTTGCTGGGGAGAAGGCACAGTGGAAAAGTCACTCTTAGGACATACCAAAGACCTTTCAATCTAAAAAAAAAAAACAAACAAAAAAAGAGAAAATATTACCACCACCTTTAAATACAGGGGGAATACACGG
This sequence comes from Eurystomus gularis, assembly GCA_013400335.1. Classification (NCBI taxonomy): domain Eukaryota; kingdom Metazoa; phylum Chordata; class Aves; order Coraciiformes; family Coraciidae; genus Eurystomus; species Eurystomus gularis. The sequence continues at coordinate 23,110 of VZZY01008384.1, forward strand.
TGCCCACTAATGTGGGCTCCTCATGTGTTAAGAACACCTGGCTTCCAGATGGACAAGAACCTTTGACTCATTCACACAACTCTTTACCTGTGCATGCCTGGCACCTTTGACGTACATTTGTGGTAAATGTTCGGGGCAGAAATCACCCGTCAGCTTTGTGCTCCCAGCACAGTTGGGTCTTGGTCTATATTCAGGACACCTAAGCTATGGTGAGCCTGGGAAAGCGCAACACTTGCATCTCTCTTAAACCTGATGACCAGATCAACACCCCAAACACTGCAGGAAGCATCGCAGGGAATGAAACATCTCTGCCCTGGCCTTGCTATTCTTCAGGCACTAAAGGGCAAGTAGACCTCATGGTGTACACTGAACTTGAGGCCTGCAGCTGAGTAAATATCACAATTCACTCCAGATAAGCATCAGTAGTATTTCTACATACCCCTCTGTTCAAGGCAGTGTTCAACCTCATGATAACAGAGGGGAGAAAAATCTCTCTGAATTCCGCATTAATCACACGGATTTGCATGCATGTGCAGTCCTGCAGACTGAGGAAAGAAAAGCAATTTTCACGTTTGCCTTTGCTACTAGGGACTTTCCTTGCGACGTGGCATTCTGCGTGGCTGATCCTCACAGATGCATGGCACATTAGCTACAGGAGAAGCAAAGAATTCCTAAGCTGATTGCAGTTTCTATATGTAAAGTCAAAGAAAGACCATAGAGCCAAATGCCCTCCCCAGTGAATTTTTATGTGCATATGTGCAGCACATGTGCAAGTACATGTGTATATTATCTCACAGGAAACATGCAAGCCCAAACACGGGAAAAATTCAGTGATCTGTGTTCACCGTTAACATAAACATTGGGACTCCATTTGCACTAATGGAGTTGTGCTCACTTACACCAGTACTGAATTTGGCCCTAGAATTAAACCCACCCCAATCACGGATAAATGGAGAGAAAGAGAACAAAAGTTGGCCTACATGCAACAGCATATTTTTCATGTTAAAAGCATTTCATTCCCTTTTTCTCCCCATATAATACTGCATTGATGCCTGTGACCCATTTGGATGTAAATCAAAATGGATGTGCTAAAAGCCTGGTTAAAGAAAATGTCTTCAAAACAGCGTTCCCATGGCAAGGCAGAACATAATATGCCAGCTACACTCAGTTTCCATGGCATGAGGGGCCATATATGTGCCTAGGGAGGAAAATGCGCTTCTGAAAAATCACTTTGAAGTTAGGATGGCTTTCCTTGAGCATCTGCACTGCTACTACCTGCTAATAAATCTGTGCTTCATGAAGGCTTGGGTGAATAAATTACATACAAGAATTACATGAGTCTTTTAAGGTTCTTCAGCAAGAAGCCAGTGTCAGAATCAAATGGTGAGCCCTTCCCATTGATTACTTCTCTATTCTACCAAATGTCCCTGGACGTCATTGTCAAGCTCAGCAACTTCTAGAGACCCGCTTGTGGTCTAGGCATGACCAAGAGCATCACAATCTGGCTCTGTATCTACAGACTGCCCGAGTCTGTTTTACTTCTGCCGTTTCAAATGCTGCATTGACGACCCAAGACCATCTGACTTTCTCAAACGTGTCTGCAGCACTGTAAGTAAAGATTGCATTTGTTTCGTTCTCTTTGGTGCAGATGGCGTGTAACATTCCTTCGACTGTGCTTCAAGATTGTGTGAATGACACTTATTGTGACACTAAAAAAGTGAGGGCTGTTTGCTGAACAGCTGTTGGGTACATTGTTCTTTTGTGAGAAAAATGCAGCCGTTATGCTAATGGCATGCACCCGCCACATTGGCCACGAGTTACATCACGCCTCCAGCACTGCCGTGGAAATCTGTTTTCCTGATACAGCACCTAAGCAAATGGCAGACACGTTAGCATTATTTAACGATCAGGACTTAATCTCTAAATCAGCCCGATCATTACTCAAAGAGGGAGCAGAGTATGGTAGAACACTTATACACTGCCTGCAAGGAAATGGGTTTAAAGCTGGGCCTGGGTTTCATTTACTCTCGACTTACATGCAGCTGAGTACGGCAGAAAAGAAATACTAGACTGCTTCTCCAGGAAAAAAGGAAAGCTGTCACCTACCTACAGAGCAGGGAAAGAGCCATTTTAGGCCCAGTTTGGCTACATTCTTCTATTTTCTACTTACCCTGTTAAAGAGCAACAGATTTGATTGTAAATTTTAGGAGGGAAATAGCATGTGGTTTATTGTTTCAATGGTGGAGTTATAAACACGTATTACTGCCGAGAACCCCAGCTGCCTGGGCAGAATCATTCTGTAAACTTTTCATCCTTATTAACTTTAAAAATCAGGTGCAATGAGCTCCAACCAAGATTAGAGTCCTCACTCTCACGAAAACCCACTAAGCAGTCTTTGAGTAGCATGCTTCAAGGTATGTCTAAGAAGTTTATCTGCTCTGACAACTACAAGCAAGGCTGAGCCCACCCTCAAACCACTTGTTCACACCCTACACTGCCTATACCAGCCCCCAGAAGTTGAGCTCTCTGGAGGGGGCAACCAAGAGAACCAAGCAAACGAGTACATGTGCTAGTGCTTTCATGCAGATCTGAAATTCAGTCCACCAACCGATTTCCCAAGTTCTGTTCCTCTCAACACAAGTGCCTTGTGCCTGGTGTAACAGCTGAACCTGGACAAAAAACCAAGAGACCTAAGGAAGTTTCAGTCCAACCCCAAGCCTGCTCTCCATCCTGTAGGCAGAAATCAGTTTAGAAAAAACATGGGGAACTTCTGTCCCAACTAACCTTCTGGTACCGCTCAGCCTCACAGAGGCACAGCTGGACCCTCCCCACCCTCTTCACTCCAATGCCCTGCTTATTTCACAGGGTGGAAACGTGCCTGTGTGTACTCCTCAAACCACTCTTTTCCTGAAGCCACCAAAGCATTCCTCTGCGTGCTCAGCCTCTTACACCACTATCACATGCTACCATTGTCATTACAAAATCCCACAAGAGAGACCTGCCCATGTATGTCAACTTTGTCTCTAGCTATTGTCTTTGAAGGTCCAACCAAATGTCTCTCTTTGTAAAATACCTGTTATTTTGCAAGACTTAGAGACTTGAGGAAATTATCTTATTGCTAAAGCCACTGACAAAAAGCCATGCGAGCTCACTATAGTCTAAGTCTAAGGGTTTGCCCAGCGCCAAGACAAAGAGGGAAGTCCTGTCCCCAGTGAGTGCCAGAAGAGCCATAACATCACCTTGAGCATGGTCAGTCCAAGATTTTTATTGGAGCAGCACAGTCTGTCCCAGCCCTCCCAGGGAGGCTGTGTGTGCAAGAGCAGGACTTGCTGGCACACGCAGTCTGCAAGGTGAAGTCAGCCTGACCCCGACGTTATACAGTCTTAGCAACGTCCAAGTGTCTCATGTTAGAATTGGACATGTCTAATGAAAAAGACAAGAGGTTCCCAGGATAGTAGGTTTGTTTTCCCTCCTTAAGAAAAGCAACCAACCAAACAAAAAACCTTTCTTTTTCAAGTCTACTCACTTGAGACCTATGTCCTCCTGTCCTGCCTCTTACTTCTCTCCTCACTGGCTACCAGAGCCTTTTCTCCAGACATACAATACATTTGGTCTATAAAGAGAGCATTCTCTACGTACAGCTGTGTTGGAGTAACTCTCAGAGGCTCTGAAGCGCAGCCAACATGCAGAAATATAAAACCCAAGAGGACTAAGTCTTGTTCCACCTGAGGCCGGTTTATCTTACACACAGCACTGTTCTCTGAGGGATCTGACCATTCCCACTCAGACATAAAAAGCAGGCATTATTGACAAGATACTGCTGGACTCAAACCTAACCAGAGGCTCTTGATTTTGTGGGTGTTTTTTTTAAACTTTATTTTGTTGAAAAAAAAAACCAAACAACCCAAACGCTCTGTATTTCTGCAATACCCTAACAGAAGAAATTAATATTGTTTTTTTTGCTTAGATAGGTCTACAAGAAAAAAAAAAATGGATTAAACCAGAAAATGAATCAAATGATAAATCCCTTATGTGTTCTCGGTAGGTGCTCAGATATGATGATTACAAGTGCTGAATAAAATGCCTGAAAGAACAGAAGATAATAGAGAAGGGATGGACTCCACAGTGCTACAGTCACCTATGTGGAGACTATGTACTCCTGGCAGCAGGGTGAAAGCAAGAGAGCTGTGCTAGACTCCCTGCAACCCACAACAATTTCATGCCACGTACGCAGCCCTGTAATATGAAATTCCCACAATTAAGATCACACGTCTAGTATTTCCAAAGCAAGTTACAGAGGCACCCTGGAAATTCCAGGGCAGGATACAAGGGGACTGTATCTTACAACATTATTCCAAAACTTGAACTATAAGGAAGGCACTGTGTTTGGCTGGCATTTGGGAAGCACACCACATCTATGTTCTGCTGCCCTTCTTTGTGGCCAGCAGGCTTTGAGATGGGATCAGAAGCATTACCCCACCTAAAAGAACCTATGTCTGATCAAACTGCTACAGTGGTAATCAGCCGGTGCTCCTCTGAGGGTCAGTGCAACGGAGAGTGAATGAGATCTGCAATGTCTGTTCTTTTCCTGAACTCTCAGAAGAATTCAAAATTGTTTTAGCTCTAAGGCTTGGGCTAAAAAGACAGAGAAGAGCTAAACTAACTCACTCTAGTAGAGAACTGCAATGTCTGTCCTGAAATCTGATACACCGTAGCACAGATTCCTTCTCCCCTTTGGGTTTTATCAATGATCTGTGCCTAAAACAAAATACAGAAAAACGAAGAATTGAGAAGAGAAAGGATATTAAGCATGCATTGTAGCAGGGGATGCTACTTACATTAAAAAAAAAAGGGGGGGGGAGGGGCTTTTTTTTAAATTGAAATCACCATCATTTCTTTACTGGTGTTTCTTGAGCCACTGTGTAGATTGAGAAAATGGGATATAGAAACACCTGATTTGCTACCTATGACAAGTCTTTATTAGGCTTCTTTAAGCTTAACATCTCGCTGCTGGCTGCGGACAGCACATATGCGAGGGCAAAAGAAACTCTTCTTCTTCCATGTGCCCCACTAACTGTGCTTTACAGTGGAAATATAATTTTCCTCATTTTTATGGTGATTAGCTTGTCTGGGGAAGTGTAAGCCTGAGTTTACCTTACATCAGCTTATGTAACTCTGTACTAAAGGTTTTAAACATGACACCGCCACAGCACTTGTTTTGTTCTTCCCTGCGAGCTGATCCATGCACATCACACACAACTGCTCTTGCATTTACTTTCCCAAGTAATCCCACAAGTACAGTGCAGAATAGTCCCACAGACCTTCTCTCAGTAACTCTTCTATGCTCAGGCTTCGTGCCATTTGTCTCTTGTCCTTTGCTCTTCCACCTTTTCTCAATTACTGTCTCTTCATGCTCCGTTCATGCACCCATGAGAAGCCCTAGCCTGAATTATACTCCTACTGATGCTACTGGCCACATCCAGCCTGTTGATGGGACCATGATGGTTTTTGTCCTTTGTGGTACTGTCAGGGCAACTTCTTGAAGAGCTTCATTCAGATCAACAAAATGTATTCTGCTTTCGCTGCCTGCCTGTGATGTGACAAACCTGGAGCTCTCTCCATGTGCTGAGCCAAAGTGATTGGAACATGCAAGACTGATTTTTGCAGTTTTCCACTCCTGCTTCCACAGTCAGAAGAATACATTGCAATGGGTTTGTGCAACAAACTGACCTGGTTTTGTTTCTCTTCAGGTCTGCACTGATTTCTTTAGATTAAACATGTCTCGCCCTAAACGAGTCATTCTTGTAGCCAGCTAAATTCAAACTGTCTTCTTTAAGGTCTGCAACCTAAACAATACATTTATTGTCACAGATACGTGGACATTAGTTAAAACAACTTCACATTCTGAAAACAGTTACAGGACGTTGCTGGTTTATGTGGTTTTGGCAAGAACACTGCGCTGTTTCTCTTTAAGCACCACCACCTCTTGCTCCCAAACACGGCTGCTGCACTAACAATTAGCAGGTCAGGGCAGTATCGCTGCCAAAGCGTTTACAGAAAGCCGTTCCTAGACACTGGCCGGGAAACAGATTCCTAATAAGGCAGCCAAAGCCACCCTGTGCAATGGGATGATACTCAGACACCACAGCAGGCCAAGTTCATGAAGTACCTACAGAATCCTCTACTAAACAGCTCAGTTCTGTGAAAGCTCTTGATGTATTTCAGGCTCCTCCTGCCTGTGGACTCCCCATTATATCTGACTCCCTCAAGCCTCTAGATCAAACAGTCACGTTGTAGGCTTGTCCCCCCAGAACAGCCCAAGCTACCAACACACAGTGAGAAGACAAGTGATTGTCCCAACCCAGCATACACAGACCAAGGAGAATACAAGTCCTCCTCCCTAAATGGAAGCAGCAAGGGGCAAGGATGATGATCACTGGTTCCCAACCTTCCAGTACCTCTACCCAGTTTGGGTCTCAGTGCCAAGCTTGCCCAGAATTCCACCACCCTTAACAAGCAGAAGCTTACTCTCTCTCCAGCTCCTCTCTTATAAATACTGTATTTTGCTACAATGCTTTTAATGATCTGCAATAATTTTCTGTGCTTCCAACCCAGGATCTCAAAGCACCTGAAAACGCCTTTCCTTCATCTTTTGCAGTGAGTTAAAGGAAAAACAGAGGAATGGAGATATTACAAGTCTTTGAATCCAACCCTGTGCTCAAAAATCTAGAAACTGACTCTGTCCATGATAAACAAAGCAATCCACTGGTGGGAGAACAGCACATCATTCTGAAATACCACACTATTAAAATATTATCCACTGACACCTTCTTTAAATGACCTTTAAATAAAGTACAGCCAACCAAAACAGCTTGTTAGTGATGCACTGTGAGTCTCTCCCTGCCTACCAAACCTGACTCAATCGGGTTTCTCCGTATCATTCATAATTTCCTGCTACCCTGAGGAGTGAAATGCTAAAAAAAATTACAATAAAATAAAACAAAACAAAAATCACACAACACAAGATGGCTCCCACTCTTCCTTAATCCGTTAAAAAAAAACTAGCACAGAAGATAAGATTTCTGGCATGTTGGGGAGTAAAATTTAGACTACGTGCCACATATCAGTGGTTAGATATTCCTTGTTATTTTTCAGACACTCAAGCAAACAATCTTCACATGCACAGGTTGGTACGTACTTACTGATTCTTGGACATGCCCATAATTGTGATAATCAAGTTAGATAAGTTACCACGGAAAGCCTCTGCAAAATGTATAACTTCTATTTCTATCATTAAAGAAGACTTACCTTTAAAGACTCCCAGAGGGGAAATTGTACCAGAGAGAAAGGAATCTGGAGAGGTGGGAAAGACAAAAAAAACACAACAACATCATGTTACAAAAGCAAATGAGGTTGGCATGTTCCTCAACCGGCTAAATTAGGAACAGTTATTGTTCACTCGGTGAACTGCAGCTTATTACATTTACAAATCTTTACGGACACTTTATGTACGCTGCCATTAAATGACTGGTTTCACTAAAGCAGTTTTACTTTGTTTATCACGTTCCCTGCTGAGAGGTTAATGTATTGTTACCAGGGTGGCCTACAAGAGCAATAAGCAGTATGATCTAGTGCAGGGACATTCTTGGTTTGACGCTCGGCCAAGAAAGACATAAGGATGGCTAAAGAAACACAGGAACACCGCTTGGCAAAAAAATATCTTCAGCAACACACACTCTTACAAACGCTGAGCTGAAAACAGTTGTGCTCCAACAAGGGCTTTTCAATTGGGCATCAGCTGCAAAAACTTTCCTCAACATCTCCCAGTGATTTCACATTAACAAGCTCCCTTGAGAATCAAAAGCAGGTTGTGAAGAGCTACCATAACTCAACTAACACGTAAGGGAGGCTCTTCTGTCCAGCAACAGTCTGCATCTCTACCTAGGCTCATTCTGTATCTCTGCCTAAGCTCATTCTTTACAAAGTTCTTCTGGCTCTTCCTCTTCCTTCCTTTGACTCTGTCCAATATCCTTCTCTCGTACCAGCCTTGACTTTGCTATCTCCAGTCTAAGTATCTATCTGAAGACGTCACAGAGGAAAGGGTCCCTAAGAAAATACTAGTCTGTGCTAGAACTGCCCTACAGCTGTACCTGCAGGTCTGCCTTGCCGCCTCCTAAATGCTTCTGCTGTTTTCTCCTTCACTTCACCAGACCACCAGCCGCAGTTCAATTCTTCTTCCAAGTATCTATTTCTATTTCTTTCTCCTAGTCTTATCTTCCTCTCCTAAACACAAAGCACATTGGGTTTGTTTTTCCCCTTATTTTGGCTGATTTTGCAGTTCATGCATCACTTAGTGTCAGAAAGCACTTATGCACCTTTTGCCATGAAAAGTAGTAGATGCTAAAAATGGGCCACACAACTAACATGTAAGTCTTTGTTCTTTGTAATGTGAGTAATGTCACATTAAAATCATCCACTACTGAGATATGAACAGCTTATTAACCACAAATTCAAGCTACAAAAAGGAATCTGAAATGGTACATCCATGCAACATCACCAGAGTTAAGGAGTATTGTCTGCTTCACTGTGTTGCAGCTAATGATTAATAAATGAGTCTATTAAGTTAACCTGCCAGGCAAAACTAAGCTTGACAGACACCTGCCACAGAAAATTTGTTATCTATTCAGGCAGGAAATGGCAGTGAGAAGAAATCAATGTCACTGCTGTACATTGAGCTGACAAACTGAAATCTCAGAGGAAGTTTGTCATCTTGAACAATGAGCAGTATCCCTGGTGGCATCTCGGAGTCCCACAAGAAAGGTCAGACACGGCTCTTATTTATCGGGGCCTTGAAACTCTACTGTAGCAATTAAATTTTGTTTTTAATACTGGGTGAAAAAGTCCAGCTATTTGACAGTAATGTATGGTAATATATTTATGAGAAGATATATATCCACATGCTGCTGCATCATTGTTGAACGGGGAGTTAAATGGCATGATTTCTTTGCAATGTAAAATGAAAAGCAACAAAATCTTCTACTATCTAGGCCAAAAAATAGAAAAAGAAACAATATCCACTACATTTGCTTCAAATTTGTTAAAAAAGAGAAAAGGAAACACTCTGTATCCAGCTGTACACCAAACAAAACAAGCTTTCTAACACAGTCTCCAAGTTTTGCTTTTTTATGCTTGTGAATGAGCAGTAAAATTATGCAGCTGTTAATAGGACAACAAGGGAAGCTTTTGACATAAACCCTTTTTTATCTCCTAGCTAGAAGCTTTTCAATCAAGGAGGAAATCTGTTCACGACTGCAGTCTCACTTCTGGTGTTCATGGTGTTTGCTTTCCGTGGCCCGCTCAGCTGGGGCCAGAACTGGACAGGGATTATCGGTTTCATTTTCCCCACGAGACGCTGCGACACGCAGGCTTCCAGAACACCTGGGAAGATTCCAGATGTCAGTGGGGTCTACAAAGCCCCTGCACTCCCTCCTTTCTGAGAGGCCTGGAGGATAAAGGCCTGAACATTCAGAGTTTGAAACATAACAGAGTTTGAAAACTTGCAAGAAAACAAACAAACTAGGGAGCACTAAGGACAAAAACGAGCAGAGCTGCACCTTTGCCTGCACTGAGATGATCCTAACGAGATGTCCCCCATTTCTTAAAGCTGCCCATTGGAGCCCATCTGACAACATCCTGACTTAAAAACAAAACCCACACGAGCAATTTCATGGGTACTGTAATGAGTCTGGCTTCCTGCAGATTTGGATTTTGTTATCAGATTCTCAGAAGCCAAATAATTTCCAAGCCAGGATCGATGATCTTCCCATGACAGGGACCTCCACCACATTTTCTCTTGGCATCTATTCCATCTGTTCAGTTCCTATTGCAAGTCTTCCCTCAAACCCCTTAATTGCATTTATTCTCCCCTCACACACACATTTTCAAGAACTTACATGAACTTCTATTGATGTTTGCAGCCTCTGCCTTTCCACCACATTTCGCTGGCCAACCCGTCCAAGGGCTGCGCAGGCTGCTGTGCATTCATGTGCATACCCTCTGTTTGCACAAGCCTTGTTTCCCTAAGAGACCAGACTAAACAGCCCACGCCTAAAAGTAGGATTAATATATGCAAAAAGAAATAGTACTGCAAGGATAACTCATCCAAAAGCCTTCAGATGGCTTATTGCCCTTTCTTCCTCTACCCCGACAGACGTGACAAAATCTCACAGCCTGTGAACAATTCTTAATTTTAATGTTTACAGGATTTAATTCCTTTTTGTATTTTGCTTTTTAAAAGAAAAGCTCTTCAGCAATGAACAGAATCATACCCTGCCAGGCAGTGATATTTATGCCTGAAATAGGCTGAGGCAACAATAAAAATGTGGTCCACATATGTGGGTAACTCTCTGCCAGCAAATATGAAACCCTGGCGAGCTCCACCAACTTCTCATTCGATGTTAATATAAAGTAGAGAGTACCCGCTCTCATCTCTGCCCTGATGTTATATAACTGTGCTGTTTGTGGTTTAAAGCCCCCAGACAGCTGTAAATCATTATTTTAAAATGTTTTATAGGTTAGTGAAATTATCATTTACTCTGGTCCCTGCAGTCCTTAGCACCTGATGCCTAAATTAATGTAGTGAACATTGCAGGTTCTTTTTCTACAGATCTACTGAAGTGCCATGATACAGAAGGATTTTTAAAGATTCTTTTTAATAAATTACTTCTAGAAATTGTTGCACTTCACAGCCAGAGCAACAGATACACACACCTCCACTGCCGAAAAAAATACCAACCTGCAAGTACTGAAGATTGATGACAGACCAAAAGTCCTCCCACCAAATACTGTTTAATTAAATAAAAGGAACTTAAGGAAGAGCTTGATTTTGTTAACAACACAACATTTTGAAGTCACTCAAAATTCACCCCCTCAGTATCTGATACTAAATTGCAAGCTGTCGTTGTCCTGAAGGAAACACAGCAGCAGGGCGCAAGGAAAGCATGCTGAAGGAGTGGCAAAGAGGGGGGAGAAGAACCAAAAGAAAAAAAAACCCCAAACCTCATCAGCCCCTTCAGAACTGGGATTCCCTTCCAAATATGAGAATTCTTTCACACAAAGAGGAAACAGATGTCCATGGCTGGAATTTGCATGTGGCTTTATTCTTTTCTAGGATACAATAAAACTACTCTTCTTCTCATCCTCCAAGCTAGAAATTAAACAGTGGCATGTCATGCAGAGTCCAGCTGTGCTTTCTACCTCCAACCTTTATTAGCAATATATTTAAAAAGAAGAAGAAAACAGAGAGACAGAAAGAAAGAAACTAGAAAAGCATAAGAAATTAAAATCTATGTGGTATGTGTTCTCAAAACAATATAAAACCTACAGATGTTCCTACTAATCTGTGGCACATGTTTGTTTATTCAGGTTTTCTCTGTCTCCAGTTCAGCAGGCTTTGCTCTCCAGAAGATCTATCTGTTTTTACAAGTGTTAGAGTAAATACTAAAGGAGAGACTGGCATAAACAGCCAGGGGAGGAAACAGGCTCACCTTCTAAGAGCTTTCTCAACATCCCTGAAACTGTACCTCCATCCCAGAAACTGCTCTCTCCCATACCTCCTACATGAACAGCAGTGGGAGGAAAGGCAGCAGTTATGAAGAGGATTTTGATGGTATGAATATCACAAAGGCCAACAGGAGAACATCTGTTCCCTTCAGGCAGAACAAACTGCAGCCATCACAGAGTAGCTCTCAAACTGGCACCTGGCCTGGCACTTGCACGCACTGTGACAAGGCTCATGAAGATGCTCTCACGGTTGAAGCCTGTATTTATAAGGAGTAGTTCACCACAGTGTCTGAGCTGCAGGTGCCAAACTGTGCCTTCTCCATTGTAATTACAAAGAAAAGTCCTAATAACCCACTTCTGAGTATCAAAAAATATACTATGTTCCAAGTATAAAAAAATAGCAGTTTTCCAAGGATACATAAAGCACAAATTTCAGGAGCACCATCTTCCCTTTACCTAAGTTCCTTTTACATCCCTTTGTTGTTGTTTTGTTGGGTTTTTTTAAATTTTGTAATTTTTTAATTTAATTTTTAATGTTGTTATTTTTAAAATCATTATAAGATGGTTCTTTTCAAATCAGTTCAAGTTACAGCAGAATAAAACAACCCTGTCTGCCCACTGGAGTTCACATCAAAACACTTCCATTCATAATCACAGTAAATCTGGTTCGGGGTCTGGTCCTCCTAAAATTCTTCACACGCTTGCCCACTACATCAGGATGATGATAAACTGATGTTCCAGCTATAAATAGACAAATCCATCACGGGATTTGAAAAGACAGCATGAAATGAGGCAAGCCTCCACCCTGGTCATGTCAGAGGTCATAGCAATAGACACTGTTATGAAGACCCGCAGCTTTCCACAGAGCTGACTGAGGATGGAGGCGTGGAGGAGCTTAGCGTGGCCATCATAGATGGTATACCCCAAAGCTGACAAAATAGACTTATTTTCTTGTAAAGCTTCAATTAATACTGCCTCCCAGATCCTCCTTGATAAATTGCAGAGTCCACAAGGAACCTAACAAAGGTAATTTGTAATCTTAAAATCAATGAAAGTCTGTCAAAGCCATCAGCCCTGTGCCTGCTGCTCCGAGAGATGAGAGGTGTGAGCATGGTGAAAGAATGGAGGAGTGTATGTGTTAAGGATGGGCGGCTTTGATAATAAACACTGATGCAATTAGAAACAAAACTCTGCAGGCAAGTATGACAACACTGGTATAGCAATGGCCAGAGAAGATCTTGGCTCCGTTCCTTAAGGGACAGAGCGAAAGACCAAGTTCACATACAGCACCTTCCTACAACACCACACAAAGCCAAGAGAGGTGGAACCCCTTGGGCAGCTGGGCTACCACAGGTCAAAATACCAAGTTGCATTTGCAACACACAACTTTCCACAGCTCTGGAGCTGAGCGAGTGGCTCTGCAGCACTGCCAGAGGCAAAGGAATGGCATTTAGGGCATTTAGGGTGGTAGAAACCCGTCTCAGCAGTGCCAAAACTATCATTAAAACAAAAGTTTCAGATCCGGCATCAGCAGCCACTTCATGTAATCAGCAACTCTCCTTTTCAAGCAACACCAACATTAACCCTGTGTCAGCTGGAAGGCAAGTGCAAGCTGTAAATGGGAAGAAATACAAAATTCCTGAATTATTATTCTGATTCAAGCATCCACTAACCCTCAAATAAATATTTGCACCTTGCTTCCTCTGTTTCCCCAGCTCTAAATCCAAAGTATTTCTACTTGTCACCTGGCATATGTGAATGCTTGGAAGTAAATTCCTTTCTGAGACAAAACACTATGTGCCCCGCAGAGTTGCTTAATTTCGTTACAAGCCGTTCTCACAGATGTCCTTTGGACCTGTGTGGCAGAGCTTCACATCCAACAGGCATTTACTTTAAACACACTTATCACAAAAGCAACATATAGAGGAGGTTATGTAGAGACAGATAAATACAAGGAAAATTCTATCCCATTTTCCCCCCACTAGAAAAAGGCTTTACAATTGAAAAAAAAAAAAATTTTTCTGGAGGGGCAATATCAACCAGCAAAGGGAAAGACGCAGTCAGAGACTGTGGAGAGATCCAGTTTTCCCAAAACATGGGAAAAGGAGCAGCACTGAGGCAGATGCACAAACAGCACAGGCTGGACTGATTTAAGAGAGCCTGACCATCACAGAGCTTTAACTGCACACGCGTGAGACAGGCCATCAGCGAGCTACTGAAGGCTCTTTCCTCAAAGAAATAATATTAACAGCCTTCAAAATCCCACCCTCTTGCACCAGCCCCTTACTTTGCCAGGAGGATGGAACAACTATTAGAAACTGTGCAATGTTGGCCACAGAAGTCAATCTTCCCATACTTCCATCAGGAGCAGGGCTGACCAGCCCGTAGTCAGACAAATAACACCACATTATCCTAAATCCCCAACAAATAAGCACTAAAGGAGATGCCCATTTTGCTATTCCTTCTCAAAAAAAAGTGCCAAAAAAAAACCCTCACGAAAATGAATATGCTGATCAACTTGTACATGCTGTTTTCAAGGTGCAGATAAAAATCTTGTAGGAAAAAAGATGAGTTTAGCAGCTCTAGAAGAATGAAGGTATTGTTTAACAGGAAGCAGATGTATGTCAGATGGCAAACTCATTAAAGTGTCCCATCGTTAAAGGAAACGGGATAACAACGAGCCATCTGAAAAAACCTGAACTGATCAGGAAATACACAAGCCGCAGCTAATCTCCTATTTATTGGTAGGTAATGCCTTTAAGTCATGCACATGCATTGAGTTTAGGACCATGAAGGGCTAATCTTTGTTCTCATGAAAAAAAACCATAGGAGCAGAACCCTAGAGCAGGGAGCACAGCATTTCTGGAAAAAAGTCTTCTGAGGAGAAACTCTGACATTTGGAGAAGCTATTACATCGGTATGTGGGTGCACACACACTGTTAAGTGCTGCTGTCCGGGCAGCACATCAGTGCACTAACTTTGAAGGCATTTTGATGTACATTTTACATACATGTAACATTTTAAATAGAAATATAATGACAAAAATGCCTTCTGAAAGGCACCTATCAAAGGAGAGCCTTCTAAATACAAACTTTTAAACTCTAATTAAAGAAAAAACAGTTTATAGGCAGACACTGGACTGACAGATTTGCAGTATCACGGAGTTGAACAGTCCCTCAGGTGAGGATTTTGCAGGAGATATGAGGATCTATACACAAGGAATTAAACAAGCAGCATGTTTGATTCACAAGGCAGGTGGATCTATGGAGAGGAGTGAGAGTATTGCTTCATCCAGCAAATATTAAATCAAAGAAACTTGACAACTGTGCAGCTGTAATTGCACTGACATCAGCATAGGAACTCTTGTCCTCGGAGTAAGAACCACACAAATAATGAGCAGACTGGGAAGAAACACGTGTTTCTCCCTTCCTGGATGTATCACAACCTAGAGCAGTTTTGTTACAAATGTCTTGTTACAACATTATCATTACAAATACAATACAGCCGCTCTCAATGTAAAAATTGAATACATCTCCCACCAGGGGATTACTGAATGTCACTAAAAAAATCTCCATGGGAAAATCCATCTCTGCCTTTGCATATGAGCCTGATCCAAAGTTCATTGAAATCACTGGGAATTTTGCACATGTGGCTTCGACAGCTTCTGGATCAGGACCCATGCTCAAGATGGAGAAAAGGAGAGAGCAGACGCAAGGGTTCTAGCATACAACACAGGGATCAACTGATTTGGATCCCCCCACGTCCTTCCCAGGATGCACAGAGAGATGTCTCGTGGTGAGAGCAGGATCTAGGATGTGCATTTTTCAACTTCTTAAGCAGGAATGGCTGCAGATTCCCTGCTTTTACAGAAGTACACACAACAGCCTACTAGGAGCTGTATCTGAGCCCAAACCATGTATATTTAAGTACAAGTTAAAGTCCCAATAAAGTTAATGCACGCTAAGAAAATCCTTTTGGATGTTTCACCAAGTAGGAACTTCGGCATTTTGCTGCATTGATAGCCCAGATACTTGCTAAAGGTATTTCTGCATATTTGCCTTTCGTGAAAAACAAAACCAAAACAGAACAAGACAAGTAACCAAATGCTGCTTTAAGCAGAACGCCCCACAGACACTATGAGAAAATTAATCCGTCAAGGTTAGCACTAAACCATAGTTTACTATAGAACAACTACTATAAACCACCACATAGAAGCTGCTTTCTTTGAAGTGCAGGACCCACGCAGGGCTCCTTATGAATCTTACACCATTATCTCCATCATGTGGCAGAGAGAAAAAATGCAGATTAATGTCATATTCAGGAAATGCTACTCATGTAAAGGCGTTTTACTTATCTTACACACATGTAGACATGCTTACGCATTCACACACTGAAAATTCTGCGAGAATCTCACAAGACAGGGCTAAGCCCCCTTCTGTGACTGCTATTTTCAACTCTTTATGAATAGCTGTATCTGCCTTGCACACCTCAGGTAAAAGAAGAAACAGCCTTATCCTGCAAGGTGCTCACAGGAGCTGGTTCTGCAAAGAACCGACACACGTGTCTAATTTCCCACTTCTTTACAGAGAAGCAGTTAAATATGTCCTTAAGTCCTGTACTGCATGCTCTGACTATCCTGCGCGTCTGAAATAAGACTGGACTATTTTCCTGCCCTCATCTACCTTTTTTATTTTTCAATAAACAGTTGCACCACTTTGGCCCAACAGCAAGACATGGTCTTGCAGAAATCAGAGTGATGTAGCTTGCTTATATTACATCAGGGACCTTCTAGCTAATGACAATAATCTCTCCAAGCTTTTATGTATTACAGCCTGAGCTCTCCTGAACTGCAGCTATAGTTCCACAAACTTTAATCTAATTCTACATTACAAAAGACCTAATCTAAAACTCATTAAATTGAACTGAAAAACTGCAGCCAGCATTTCATCACATCCAAATGAACAGTTAGACAATGTACGTACAGGTACAGGAAGGATGGTTCCTTTATTATTCTTTTTTACTCTCTCTAACTTTTTTTGGTGGTTTAACCAATTCTGCAGACTCTAACTATTTAAACAGGAAGCCCCCTGGACCCACAGACCTCCCTGCTCCTGCAGCTGGAGAGCTACTCTGCTCCTAATGGAGCGTTTCTTCCACCCCCACCCAAAGGTAGCAGCTGTACAATGTCGGTCTGACACTGTCGGGCCACCTGGGACTCGCTGCCCTCCCAGGTGTGGACTTGCAGGCTCCTCCATGGCAATGGAGCCCCGGGAAAAGCAGTCTCACTGCCAGCATCCCCCAACTTCCCGCCCGTCAGCAAGCTGGGAAAAAACTTTCTAGAGAAGGCTGACTGCACACACAAATCCTTCATGCAGGAGCAGGGAGGGTTTGCTCTCAAGAACCTCTTGCAGGCTTCCTCAAAGGAGTCTAACCCTGTTTGCACCACAGCACCCCCATTAAGACCTGTGGAAATAAAAGCCATGACTCAATTATTTGTTCCAGTTCATTTCTGGAGAAGATGCTTTCACTATAGGCCTTCAAATTCATTTGCCTGTCTTTATATGGCCACCTCATTTCCGTTTACCTACAGGATCTCTTGTAACCACAATGTTAAACCATAAAGCTAAACCAAGACAGTTTCTCACACTCAGTTACCCAGCCTGGACATGAGGAGAGCGTGCCAAACTGCCAGTGCAGGGGAACAGGATCCAGAGGAACAAAGGTGCTTTGGTGGGCAAGAACGAAACAACTGGAACATCCCAGACATGCACAAACCCTTATTTTCTTCATTTGCTCACCCCCAGGGCTGTCCCTGCTCTAGGTTTGGGCTGTCCCCAGAGCCTGACGGGAATTGAACTACAGAGCACGACAGCAACTACCTCTTGTTCTACGAAATCCTGGTTCTAGATGTGATCAGCAAAGTCGACACTATTAAGTTTCTACTCTGCCAGTATAAATCATCCCTTCCATGCTTGGCAAAGCACTTAAGCACAAGCTTAACTTTCACTGAACAAGATTATGCTTTAAAAACATTAAAGACCAGACCCAAACAAGTTCTTAGAGTCCATACTCTTCTTTACGCTCCCAATTTCTCATTAATCTAAAAGCTATCCCAAAGCTGGAGCTGGGCCAATGTGTTTTGTTGAACTGACGCCTAAACAAAGTTTTCTGTTAATCTGGGCTGCAACCAATGTGGTGAATGAAGAGAAAAGCCAAAGAAAATAGTCTAAATTTTTCTGTGGGTTACTTTTGATATATAATAAAGAACTCAAAGTGACCTCAAGTACCCAACAGAGGTAACAACACAACTGCAGCTCCACCAAGTGGTTTTAGCATCACAACTGGCAGCAGAAAAATCCAAGCAGACAACATAACTGCCAGGGCCCCATGACAGGATCAGATCCCACCATTTCCAGCGTGCTCCTCTCACGCAGCAGGTCTGAGCACAGCATCTGTTGCACTGATGGTCCCTTTAAGAAATGTACTTCTGTGGAAGACATTGACACCAAAAGGAGAAAGCCAAATCTCACGCCCACTGCAGTGTGGCCTCTAGAGGGAAAGGGATGGGAAATGCTGCTCTCACAGCTTTAATTCATTTAAGGGACATTTTGCATCCAGAAGGTTCCACTGAGATGATTTCTTTTCCTCATTAGTTTTGCAGCCATGTCAAATGTCCATCGCAGCCAAGTGGCAGATTTGCTGTCATAGGTAGATTCACAAAACTCCCAGCGCAATGGCCTAAGCTGAGTTGCCTCGCATGGGCTTCTGGCTGGGATAGCAGTAGATGGGATTTACATATATATGATTTGAACCATAGTCTTCCCAATTGTTTCCCAGCTGGGAAACAGAAAATCAGCAATGGAATAATTTTTGTGCTAACGGGAATTACTTGAGGAGAAAGAAAACTCAAACACAAAGTTTTGCAGAAATAGCCAGACATTGCCCAACCATGAGGAATCTCCAGTTCTACCTCTGCAGTGAACAGCGGGGTTTAGTATCTGCTTGAGAAACTTGCCCTTAGGTAAATGTCCAGAACTGCTGCTGTTCCTGCAACATCTGGATGCCTTATTCTGGGTGCCACCCACAGACCCTGTAACACGTGTGTGATGCTCCTTTCACTCCAAGACTAACTGGGATGTATCTGTCCAAGTCAGTTCCACAACACTGAGAGGCAGCATCTGAAGAAAAAAAATGGTGTCCCTGAGGTTGCACTGCAATTAGCCGGACTCAAAGAACTGGGCAACAGGCAGCGAAGTAAAGAAAAATTAGCAAATCAAGGTGCAAAGAGGAAAGGAAAGCAAGCAATGCTACAAAGAATGAGCTTTTTTTAGTGCAATGTTTGTAACCTTTTGGGCTAAAAGGAACAGACTGGTGTTAGCAGCCTATAATACATCCAGGTGACTTAAAACGGGATATTTTCTAATGAGATTACCAAGCTACACATTACAATTCCCATAATGCTTCAAGCTCAAGGCATTTTAATTACATTTTTCATTTCTCTTTCCCGGGATTTTCTAATTTGTGCCAGAACACTTTCTTCACTTAAAACACTATTTTTATCCCAGCGCAAGTACTAACAGACCACTTCAGACAAAACAACCAAAATCGGCGGAACTCATACAAGACCAAAAATCAACTGTGCCTTTCAATCAAAAGATATAATACCATGAAGACCTTTGTTTAAATAGTACCACCAAATACTGGTAATGGTCTTTGGGATCATGAAAAGAGTTAAGAAACCTGCAGAACAGTGTGCTGATTCTGCGTTCACATGCACAATTTTTAAAGCTCTGCTGACATGATGCCAGTAAATGACTTGACTTCATTTAGAAGTCCTGCAGTGACTATTATCAGCATCTTAGTCCTAGGACAAATCTGAGGTGGAAAGGAAGTTCCCTAATTTGTGCTGAGATGCTGGTAAGATGCAGTGAAAACAGCCTGTTATGTTGGAGAGAAGTGTCCAGTAGACTAAGAAAGAGAATCTGAGATAGAAGGAGCTCTGCCTCTACTGTCTGCTCACACCTCCCCTTCCAGCTGCAGCTGGGCGGATAGATGGGTTGGTTACCACTTTCATCCTGCTCCCAAGTGCTGATCACAACCCCTGCCACACGTTACTGTCCCCATCCCTCCCAAGTGCTGGTCTGGCTCCTCACACAACTGCTCCATCCCCACTTCATGCCCATAAGGCATGTTAGTTAAAGATGGCAAGTATCAGTGAGGGGCTGTAAAATATTCGGCCAGCTACACAGCCAGATGAGGTTGTCTGAGCACGGCCTAAGGAATGGACAATACTGGCTGACTTAACTCTCAGGCTTAAACCGAGGATGAGCTACTTCTACCATCACCATAGTGTACTCAGCAGCAGTCATCCCAGAAAAGACCCGGACATGTTGCCCTGTGCCCACAGACCAGCTGGTAAGTACCCATTTGGGAAGTGCAGCTGAACACGGGGAAGATCCTACCCTGAGCAAGAGTCTTTACAAGATGCGCTGACTGAAAAAATAAAAAAGCAAAGGACTCACACCTTTGCTTTGCAACACGTAGCAACTCAGTAAGATACATG
Source organism: Eurystomus gularis (assembly GCA_013400335.1). Lineage (NCBI taxonomy): Eukaryota > Metazoa > Chordata > Aves > Coraciiformes > Coraciidae > Eurystomus > Eurystomus gularis. The sequence goes on from VZZY01008384.1 coordinate 43,235, forward strand.
ACAAACGCCCTTGCTGTGGCGGAATAGTTAAATACAATCACAATAAAATTCCACCTGTCAGCTCCAAAAGCACCCCACATGTAGAATTTACACAAGCTGAACTGGAGCTGGTTCAGGGCATGTCATAACAGTTAGTCATTTCTGCACTGCGCACTGTTAAAATTGGCCTCAAGATGAATTGAGTGCCTGTAGAGGGCAACCATATTTCAAGCAAAGCAGGACATGCTCAGGGTAGTTGGACTCTGCCCCTTCAGCTGCATTCCAGAGCATTTAATTTTTGCCACTCGGTTTTCATGAAAAATGGTTCCAGTACACTTCCAAAAAAATACTGCAATCCAGTAAAAATACTTTGTGGTAAAACTTTGGATAAGGAGGGAGAAGAAAGGTATTAGTTTCCATTGAAGGGATTTTGCATAGCATTATTTCAACCTTAAACGAAAATTAAGAATCACAAGTATTTCTTGCTCACACGAGCTGTTTGCAATCCGTCAGTTCCCGTAATTAAACTGCAGCATTTCCAATCTAACAGCATCACATGGGGTTTTTGATGGCAGCTTATTTTGTTTGTGTTTTTGATGCTTTCCAGCAAAAGCCACTTCTGGTGCAGGAGACAACGTTACTGAAATGTAAATAAAAAGGGCACTGGAAACTATTTCATTCTCACTCCAGTGTTTAACTCAAGAAATCATCTTCCTGTGTGCAAAAGACTTTTGAATCAAGCCGGTGGTGCTGAGCACCCTCATCACTTTTCAAGTCAACTTAACTTCAGGCAAACAAGTCCGGGGGAAACAATCAGGCAGGGCCCTTCCCAGGAGCTGCGCCTTGCAGAAATCAGTCTGGCACAAATGAATAGAAATCCTCTTGGGCTTTCTCAGAAATTAATTCACCAATAATAAAAGATTAATAAGTAACAATGAGACCATTTTCTTCTCACAAACTACACATGCTGTTTCAGCCACACTGTGCGCACTTTGAAGCCAGCAAATTACACTGGCACAACAAATACATTTTCACCCAAAAAATTGCCCTCTCACAACATTCTGAAATAGAGCTCTTGGGCATCTTAAAATTTGTACCGTTAAAAAAAAAAGAGGAAGAATCAGATATCTTGAATTTCCTCATATTCCAGGTAACTTACACCATATGCAGTGTAGCCAACTAGTTAAAACTTCCTCCCTTTCCTATTTCCTGATGGTACCAACACCCAGTTCACACAATCCACCATAATGAGAAATCCAAATGGCCAACTGGGCTACACAAGGTCTGCGGTGTCCTCTGAGGAGGACAGAAGCTCTTCTGTGGATAAGGCATTGAGCAGAGAATGACGGGGAAGCAAGAAGTGATCACACAGTACCAAAAGAGAACATGGAAAAGGCATCTACAATTTTGTTGCAGGTCACTTTTGTACCAAACACTCCACCAGACAACTGAAGATTTGCCCCAGGTCCGGCAAATGTCATTGCTTAATTGACTTAAAAGAAACATGGCACAGACACTGCAAGCTCAAGTGCCACTTTGGTGACAGTTTACTCTCAATAAATAAATCATTTATACACCTGACACAGCTCGTTTCTTCCTTTCATGATAATTATAGTTTTAGAAGCCTCATTTAAGGGGTGCAAATTAATTTCCAAATTCCACCTACTGTCAAAGAGTGTATTTTATTAGGTGATTAACTACCTGCAGCAGCACTTCAGGAGACACCTTGGAGGCATACAAGGATTGCTGTGACAGCTCCTTTAAGATATGGCTCCACTCCTCAAGCCTGATGAGCCCAGAGATAAAATAACTGCATACAGGTGTTATCTGCCACAGCACCTTGGGATGTTTGTGCTTCAGAGAAGTGTATTTCCCCTCTAAAACATGCAAATATTTGCCTCGATGCTATAGCCCTTGCTTTGTGAGAAGTCCCATAAACTGCCTGGCACAGAGAGGCAGAAAGCAAGAACAGCCACAGGGAACTACTCTTCCCTCAACCTCGGCACACTCCTGAAACCTTCTGCACTCCCAAAACACAGACCACTTGGCCTTCTCCAGCTTAAATGCCTCGACGACATACAATTTGTTTCAAATTTCTGGGCCAAACATACTTTGTGTAAGTTTTATGTAAGGCAGTTACAGAGGTGGCAGGATTTATAGCAAATATTACCGCAGTTTCCTTGCTGTCATCTCAGCCCCCTGAGCTGAGCTTCCAGCAGACCTACGCTCTTCACAGTGCAGCTAAGAGATCTATACATGTGCCATGGAAATCCTCCTTGCAGTCAAGTCTGACGCCCAAAGATCACAGTGACAAGAAACCAGCACAGCCCAGCATGGCTTGTACACACACACACACCTATGCACCAAGTTCAGGTGCTTCTACACACCATCGTCACCTTGACACATCATTTCATTTTCAGTATCATTAGATACTGAAAAAATCTCCATAGGAAAACAACACAAGTGGAGAAACACATAGTTTAACAAGTTTTATAGGCTTTATCCACCTGCTTTACTTATGTCTCTTACTCTACACAATATTCAAAGCACTGCTGTCACAAGAATAGCTCTGCTCCCTTGCATTTCTTGTTCGCCTTCTCTCACTACACCTGCCTTTCCTGGGAATTACAGTATTATGGAGAAATGAGATCCGAAGCTTGTTGACCAAGGGCAGGGCCTGTCCCCAACATGTTTGTCTAATCTATTTTACCAGCCTCTCCTGACGGATGGGCTGCACAGATGATCAGCTCAGGTGCTTTGTTGGAGAGTTCCCCAGAGCAATTTAAGTCATTACTTCTTCACCTTCTCATCACAGGCATAGAACAGATTTTTCTTTTCTCCTCCAAAGAAAATTTTTTAATTGTTGTCTTTATTTATCAGTTTTCCTCCCTGTGGCTTTTCCAATGCTTCTCCTCCCTCTCACACACAAGGACATCAGTCTCAAAGACTGCCAAAGGCAACTCTCTCTGCGTATTTCATCAGCAAGCTTAAGTCAGATTGTTAGCAGAAGCTGGTTAAGGCTAAACCAACATTAACCCTTCAAGTTTGGGAGGAAAATATAGAGTCAGAACCGTCCAAGAGAGATTCTCTCATCTGACAGAAATAAATTTCTTCTTCTGAGTTTGGGCTAGTGGGACGTCACACCCTCCCTTCAGTATGCATGGAAGGAGGAACATCAGAGCTGAACATGTCTGACGTGGTAGAAAAGAACAGAAAACCAGATTTTGAAACTCTGAGAACTTACTGCTCTCTAACAAAATAATAACAAAAACCAAAGTCTTTTCAGTAGCATTTTGCAAAGCTGAGAATGCGTGGTGAAGGGAAGGATTGCTCTGGACTCTGAAAAGACCTGAAGCCAGAATTATCTACAGCAGCTGTAGTTTTCAAGATGTGCATGCCTCCTTTGACTTTCTATTAAAGAAGTATAAGCCCTTGACATAACTCTGAGCTAAAACAAGATCAAAAAGCTACTTGCTGCACTTTCTCTCTCAAAAACCCAACAAACCCAACCAAAAAAACCCAACAACAGCAGCAAAACAAAAAAACCCCAAACCAACAACAACACACAAACTTCCCAGAAGAACAATCAGACCCCAGTGAAGATCAAACTCGAGCTTATTGCTCCAAATCTGCCCTTGATTAAGTATGGAGCCTTCCACCACTCAACAGTTGTTACAAGGTTATAGAGAGAAGTCTCATCTACAATGTCATATAACCCAAAAGTAATTAACCAACTCTGACAAACACTGTAGTACAAACCTACTTCAATTTTAACCCGTATCACATGCGGGAAACTTCCAGTCAAACATTCTGTATTTTCTTATTTGCCCACATACGCTTGTTATTAAAACCACATGCTGGCACTGAATCATTTCATGGTTCGTTTAGAGACAAACATGCAGAAAATTGTGGGAAACAAGTATAACCCTAAGAGTCTGTGCAAGGCTCTGCAGTCTGACGCATGCTGTGGTACAGAAGCTTGAGCTACAGGACTGTGTTATTCTGGGGCTCACAAGTGAACAGGAGAGAAGTCACCATATATGTACACTGAACTTCTGAGGAGATTGTTAGCAAAGTCAGTCAGTGTGACCATGCACCATGCAAAATGCCACGTGCGTGCTCAACTGTTAGCTCACAACAAAAACCCTTCAGTGAGGCAGTAGGATGGTCTTTCTTTTCTGAAACTGGTCTGGCAATGAAGAGAATTCCCCATCTGCACAGGAAGTTAGGAGCATAACCTCAGGCAAAGCACTCAATCTTTCTGGACCTGACATCTGGAAAAAATGGTAGCCCTTCATCTTGTCCATTGGACTAGAAGGTCATCAGCTCAAAGATGACCTTTTGCTGAGAGGACAGCCAGTAAACCAGGAAGGCTTTCCTTTTGATCGGGTTTGTATGGATTATTCATATTACAGCTGAGGCTGAAGGACTCAAACACAAGGTGCCAGCTCAGATGTGCAGTGATAACACACACAAAGTATGTGTTCTCCACCTGAGAACACAACCTCTTTCATTAATGATTACTGTTGCACTCAGAAGCATAAATTCCCTGATGGGAAAAACTTCCGGATAAGCATTTTCTATAAGAACACGTCCCATCTATGGATCTTATTCCCCAGCAACACAAGGGACGTGCATATTATTTCCACAGACCTCTACTTTTGCTTTGAAGCCTAAAGCAGTGTGTACATGATCCAGGTTTTTTGTTGAGCCCTCTTTCAGAACTGTGAAAGATCACATTGTCACACAAACATTTTAGTAGCTGCAAGATCTGAACTTTCCTCTTACTAGAGGTGTATGTACAAACATACAAGAGATTCTCCATGGAACCCAAGTGCTTCAAGATAAAATTAAACCATTAAGTTATGAGGTCTTCCAGGAAGTTCCAGGGGAGATGTCTCAAAGTCAACTCTGATCACATGGCTACTAGAAAGCTTCACAAAGACGTCATTTGTGAAGAAGACAAGCAAGATGATAAATGATGAATCTAGAGCTCTATAAACCATTTGGCCAGATAAAAGACACACGTTTCTCACAAGAACACATCTTACCTGTAGCTTTACAAGGACAGTAACGACACTCAAAAGCACTAATGAAAATCTCAGACCTCAGCCTTCCACTAATGTGTCCACCTTGCTCCTATTAATGTAATGCCATAAAGTAGGACTTCTGACTGGTATTAATGAGGCAGTAAATGTCCCCTTTCAGAAAAGGGAGCTCTGAGGCTGTAATTTCAGACAGCTGCATATGTAAAACTCTATCTCATACTAAATAGCTGAATCCTGAAGAGGGAAAACAAAGCAAGCCCAGCCAGGTTCCTCTGACTGAGACTTCTGAGGGATGGCTGGATGAGGTGGTGGGTGTGGGGGGAAAAATCACAGATTAACAAGCATGTAACAAACATAGTACAATATCCATCAATAAGATAATTATTGCAATCATTTCAGAACTAGAAAAATAGATGGTTTTTGGAGTAATAGGAAACTATATTTACTGCTCTGTACTGCTCTAAGGAGAACTCTTCATTCCCACCTGTCTTGCAACTCTGGTGAGCTGTGGACATAAGACAATCCTTTCTCCTGTGTGATTCTGAACAGAAACAAAGCTTTTTCCATGAGGAAAATCCATATCTTTGAAGGAAAGAACTTTATAGTGCAATCTAAATATTCACCAAAGCTCTACTTGTAACAGCAGGAACTTAGCAGAGGGAGGCAGGTGGGGTGAATAAGAATTTACGGGATATGTCTGTAGACATATTAAATATTGTAAGTTCTTCAAAGCACAGGTAACACTGAAATGGAGTTTACAGACCCAGTTGTTTTAAAATATGCATGGTCTCAATCTATACTCAATACCTTCTCATATTAAAACACGTTCAGAAGGTACCATCTGCTCTTTATAGGCACTGCTAATCAAAAGGTTTTCTGTTAGTGTAAGCACAGGCATTAAAGGATATATTGGGGTAAACCTCATGCTAAAAGGGAGCAGCACTCAACTCCACATTCTTTCATCCAAAGGGACACCTGTATCCTTGATCAGAAAGTTTATTCAAGCCACAGCATCTGCACTGTGCCCATATTCATAACACTTCAGTTTCCGAACCCTGCAAAATGCCTTTGGTCAACAGGATTTTCTAATGTTGTCACTTCTTCACTGTCAAAGGACCATTTGATCATTTCTCTGTTAGGCAACAAACTTGTTTTATAACCTGATTATTCTCATGGAAAAATATAACAAGGAGACAGACAAGGTACTAGTAATTTCCTGTTAATTCAACATGCTTCATCAAGTAAAGAAACCAAGATATATTCCACCTAGATGCCTGGAAGCAGCCTGACCCTGCAAACACCTCATTCAAGCAGATCACACTTAAGTTAACAGGAGCTTGGAAAGCAGAACAGCTCTTAATACACAGAAATACCAACCATTCTATTTTACTGAGATTTTTCTTTATTGTACTAAAATACTTCAAAACACGCTTGTACAAAAATATTTTCCATTCCAGTAACATGGAATGTTAAGATGTGACTGAACAGAAAAGCTTCAGGGTCACAAAACACTATCCAATTTTACTGTCTCTGATCCAAACTGTAGCCTGGGTATCCATTTTCAAATAGAACTCAAACACTTTGGGAGCTTTATGCTCTCTAAACTGTTACTAAGCCACACTATAAATTTAATTACGGAAACACCTTTGACAGAATTAAATAGTAGTGCTTGTAGCCAGAAATCAGATCACCAACGGTAGAAATAACGTTGATAGATTTACATAAAACTTGAATACCAGTGCTAAAGCTTAAAGGCAGCAAAGTACCAGACACCTCAAAAGAAAAAGATTTCTAAGCCCATTCTACCTGTAACAGTTACCTGGTAATAGATACAATTAATCGAGAATAAAGCAACAGCAGCAAAACTCCACTTCTGCAAACATGCAGCATTTGCAAGTCTAATTCATGATGGGTTAGGGCCAGTAGAACCCAATGCACACACAACACCATGCAATTCTAATATCTTGGCTTTAAACTCCCTGATCCTGCTTTATAGGCTTTGTTGGGGGTTTTTTTTGCTATTTCAGGAATTTCACTATAATAAACTATGGAATTCTGGTCATAGAAAGAAAATTCCATAACTAAATCTTCAATTAAATAGTTTCATATCTACCAGGAAAAGAAAAGTGGTACTTCAGACCTGTGTCATGGTTTGGTTACTTGCAGACTACCTATAATAGCTACTGAAAGGACATCTGCAGTTACAGAGTTTGAGGACATTTTGTACCAAGCAGTATTGCTCATTTTGGTTTCAGGAGTGCCCTGACCTAAACCTTCAACTTATTAATCTCCACGGGTATTTGGACTGTAGCCAATGTACTTTCAGTGGGTACCTGAGACGTGATAAATGACAATATTTGGTTAGTACAGTAAAACTCCGTGCCTTTGCAGATTATTAATACCATAACACGGTTCTGATCCACATTTCACGCACATTGTTGGGTTTTACCTTCCACCAGCTCCAACTACACAATGTCTGGATGGTAAAATTTTAGTTAATTATCGTTAGTTAGTTGGATAATAATACTAAATCAGTACTAAGGTTTCCATCTCCACCATATACTTATAAACTGGCTCCAAGAAATTATTTCACTGCTGTACCAGTAAGTAATGGAACACAAGCCATTCAATAGGATATTGTCTGACATAACTCTCAGCTAAAACAAGATCACAGAGCTATTTGCTGCACAAGAGAACCACAGATGGAACAACAAAGAAAACAAAAAGCCACTGTGGACATGTGTAAATAAAGGGTGAAGCTGCTCAAATCCCAAGGATTTCTGGTTTATGGTACTGGATTAAAGAGCAGAGCAAGAGCCTAAGAGATTCTGCCCGTATTCTGCTCTCAAAGGAAACAGAAGAAAGACTGGCAGCAGAAAGAAGATGCAGTGTTTGGGGACCAGTGTACAACCATTAAAGCTGAAGTGCTCTTCAACAAGGTTCTCCACCACGTAGCCTCTGTGGGGAAGTTCTGGAGACCATTTACAGAGACCTTTCCCAAACTCAGCGTGCCACTTAGTCTTTTTTGGCCACCAAATGTTATCTCTGGCTATTTAGGATGTGTTCGGAGTCTTTACTCCTGAGGAGAGGGGAAATCTGTGAGACCAACAGGCCAGCAGACATCTGAGGAACAGCTGCTGAGAACTTTAGAAGTTCCAGAGACCTTAAAGTTGATTAAAAATAGAAATAATTTAATCAAGGTCACATTTCTCCTCAGAAAGAAGGAATTCTCTTTAAATACACAGTATTTTGTTACATTAAAAGTACTCCCTGTGGTAGCAATTCACGGGCCTTGGGAAAATAAATACTTTAAGTTGTTCTAGGACATCCCGTTTCAAGATCATAATTTCCAAGGGGACTGGGAGATCAAACATTAACCTCTGCAGGTGGTCCCATGTTTCAGTGTCTGGCCATAACTCAGGCAGGATCTTCCAGCTACCTACTTAGCATAAAATTCATACTGGACCCTTGGCTTCTTCCTACCAATATTACCCAGGTCTGCTCCTTTTTTAGTTAAAAATGGGGGAAAATTCCAGAGAAAGGCAATTTAGCAATGGGAATAGTTCACTCATGCACACAAGAGATCTCCCACTCATACACTTAAAGCGCTAAACCACATTTAAGCACTTAAGCAGCCTTATTTGTTTCTGGAAGTACTAAGCTCCCTCCCCACTGTTCGTGGGAGCTCTGCACATCTGGTGGTATTTGTAGGATCATGAAGGTAAAATGAAATCACAGGTGAGAAGACACATTCCTTTCAGGTCCCTTAGTAATAAACAGGATTCCTGTGACCTGCATTAGTTAATTCCTAAACTGCTGAGACTGTCAAGAAAACCATGCTTTTGCATTCCCTTCTTTATATTGCCTTCTCCTGAAGTAAATCAACACGAGAGGTTAGTTTGTCAAACCATGGATATTCATACGCTTAGCTGAGAGTCATCACACTTGATGGTCTGGAAGTTTTTAAAAGGACACAGAACTAAACATGAGCAAAATGAGGAAAGGTACTTTTAGTCACTCCGAGCCCAGGACACAAATGGAGAGATTGAATTTTCCTAGCATCAGCCGCAATAAATACATCCCAGGGCATGAGGGGTGACAGAGCAGTGGAACAAGGAGGTATTCTTGACTCATTCTGAAGGTTTTGTTTGTGCCCAATGGCTTAAGAAATTTGTTCATCCTTCCTTGAAGACTACATTTGTAACGCTGTACCATTGCTGGGGTGAGTCAGAGGTTAAGTTACTGGCCGGATAGATTCCAACAGCACAATTTATGTTCACCTGACCCGTGAATCTCTGCAACATATTGACTCAGAGTAAAACAAAGGACTAAAGATCTTCTGCATGTTGCCTTTCACCACTCTGAACAAGCCACAGCCCTGTAGGATCTCACACAGAATTCTCTCCCCATTTAGTTTGCCAAATCCAAACATTTATTTTGAAGTATTTGATTCCTCACCCAAACTGTTGTTTTCCCTCGTTTGTTTTCTCTCTCAGGCACCTGGAATATCTAGGCAGAGTGAGTTCACTCTCAGTCACCAGACACGGAGGCCGCAGTGGTTCACCAGCCTATTAAATCACACAATTACACTGCCTTCTTCAAGCACGCTCCTAAAATTCTGAAACAAGCATCAACAATCAAGAAATATGCTCTAAAAAATACAGGAATGAAAACAAACATCAGAGCTCTTCTGTTAGCTGTGTTTGAAATCTCACCAGAGCATCTAGTTCGTTTCTCAGACATTTTTTCCATGGTTGTCAGATGTATACACACTTCGTTTTTTTTTTAAAAGCAGCTCATGTTTTACATACTCACATCAGTTTGAGGCATAGTGAGAAGACACAGTAACATCCAAGTTTATCCAGAGAACATTCATCCACTAGGTACATTCGTATTGTCTCTCAATGGAGCGTATGACATGTATCATAACACCAGGGAAGGGAATGCTCCAGTGATTTGTAGAGGCACCGTGAGCTTTATTCTTCTTCCAGTCAATGACAGTCAAGGGCAGAAGTGCCTGACCTGCCACAGGAATTCCTGGGCTTAGTTTCTAATTGCATTCTTTCAGAAACTACATGTTCTGAAAATAATAGTTAGCACTATTAAATATTCAGAAAAATCATCTTTCAACTAGCAAAAATTAAAAACGAACAGATTAAACGCACACATCTAGACTTACTAATCAAAGTGAAAAAACAATAGAGAGCAGTGGTGCCAGAGCTGTGAATCCAAAATGCAATTGCTACTCATGGAGTGTCAGCACTCATAGAAAACATTCCAATATTTCAGAGCACCAAAAAGGGTAAATAAATTGGGGAAAATAAAGAAGAACTAAAAAATGCACAAAACAATCTTGTGAGATACAGTTTTGATACAAATACTGGAGACAACTAAAAGAGTAATAGCTTTCTTCACAATCTAATTCTACCAAATCCCAGAAGCTTCAGATATTAATTTACAACACAAATCCTGCTGAGATTCAGTCCCAAAGCCCTCACAGAAGAACCCCTTTTACCTTTCAGAGCAGCCCTTGTCATTTGGCTCTTCATCATACCCTCTTAGCCAGTTCCAAGCCCAGTGAGCCCATCTCTTCCCAACTGGTCAAGCCAGAATCTTCTTCTTGAACAACCAGCTGAGCAAAATTTAAAAGAAGTAGCTCAGTGATACCAACTACTCAAGCTAAAGCTAAAAGAGTGAAATTTCACTGAATCATTTCCCTTAGAAAATGCAGAGTCTATCAAAGCTTCTAGAAGAATTAAAACCACAGATGGTTCCTGCAGTGATGTTCTCTCTTTGTCTTTAAGAGCCAGTACAGAAACCAAAGGCCTTTAGAACCAGCAAGGTAAAAAACCACCACATTGAAAGCATCCATAAACATTTCTCAGGTTGAAAACTACACGCGCTACCTGTTTTCTTTCTGCAGGGTGTTCCCTCTGCAAAACTCAAGGCCTTACAACCAGCCAGAGCACATGACGAGAACCCTCAAGTGCCTGTGAGTGAGTTGCTCCCAAAGGGAAATCCATGGAGATGAAAGCACAAGAGGGGTTGAAAATTCTCCCTGTACTTCTCTCCCTCCAACCAAGTCTGGAATTAAACACAAGACCTTACATCACACCAAAAGCACCGATTCCTTGCACTACATTTAATGTTCTCACTATTGCCACTCCCCAGATTTTTCTGGTCCTCTGCTGTTTTCTTTTCAGTGACAGCTCCAGCTGAATTCTGATGTCAGTTCTTTCTCTCATATCACATGCTATCTACATAGCTCAAGGTCCTTTAGATGTGTACAGCTTCCCCCCTCCCATGGAAGTGAAATCCTCTGCCAAGCACAGCAGGTATGGGATGAAGCTGTTCCAAAGCTGCCAAGAATTCACATGGTGAGAATTTCTCTTTCCAACGCATCTTCTCTGCCCATAGCTTTGTTAGCTGTTCTTCTGGCTATTACTTTTCAGACAAGGAACTGCAATGGTCAAAAAACTTTGCAACAAAGGTGAGGGACCACCATGCAGTCACCCTGGAGAAGCCTCTGGCATGCAGGCCAGACACATGGTCATGGGTTGTGCCCCAACTTGTCAGTCCACAAAACACTGATGGGAGTATGACTTGGCCCACAAAGATTAAAAGTTTATCTGTGTAAGATGATGTTTTGCAAGGCAGAATACAGAAATAAATAAGGACATTTTTGGAGGAGAGTGTTGAAGGAACAGATAAATAGGGAATAAGAAAGAAGGATCCTTTGTTTTCCCAGATAATGTATACAAGCTGTGCCCATAATATCAGTCATTGGTGTAAGAAACCTCTGAGCCAGCTGCAACCATTTAAAAGTGTTAATGTAAAAGTTTAAGATTTGTAGTACCTAATTCTACAGTGATTTTTCTTGGGCTTGCTGGTAGGAACAAGGACTCACTGAAGGGAGGTTGAATCCTTGCTGTTTAACAGCTGCCAGCTATGAGCCCGGAATAGGCAAGGCACATTTCATACCTGCTGACTTCCCCAAGGATTGCACACCTGGCCCCAAGGAGAGACATGATATTAGACCGGATGAAACATGGGGCTGATCCCACCAGGCAAAGTCTAATGTGACTGCTTGGGTTCCCTCATCTGCCACCACAGAAATAAACACTCCAAGTGTGAAGTATCTGGCATCTTATCAAGGGAGTATGCAGAGAACAGGGACAGGGTTGCTCAGAAAAGAAGCTTGTCTTTCAGCTAAGTTTCCAGTTTACGAGGGTTTTTTGAGTGGTGGAGAGTTGCAGTGAATGTTCACTGAGTAGGAAGTTGTATAGGAAAAGAACTTTATCTCAGTAGATGCTAAAGCACCATGAAAACAACGCTTAAGCACTTGTGTAGAATTCAGGTAATTACAGTAACTACGCAGCAGGACCAAAAAAAAAAAAAACACCAACATTGCACTACCACTGGATGATTGCACTACCACTTTTCTCAGCAAAACACTGGGAGTTAAGTTAGAAGCAATGGAGTTCCCCAGCCGCAAAGCTGATGGTAACACACTGAGAAGCCAGAACTCCCCACATTCCTTTGCTACCAAGAAATCATGCAGCCCTTTTATAACTAACTGATAAGCCCAGAGGTAGCGCATTTAATGAACTATTGAAAGGCAATGATGCTCGTTGAACTAGGTCAGCACCTGCGTGTATCTTTAAGGAGTAACAAACAGACCCTGCCTGGTTATCTCCAGCTACTGTCTGCTGGATGGCACAGGGACGGCAGAGTTCAGAGCTAGGAAAATACTGCTATGTGCAAGCTAGAGCAGGGAAAGGAGTTGCTGCAGTAAGTTACTGCACAGTGCAGTGAAAAGAAGCCGTTGGTTCACTTGTTTTATACTGCTGAAAGAGTAAGGGAAGGCACATTGCCATCAGGTTGTAGAGGATCTGCAATACAGGAGACTTTTGACTTCATAAAGCATCTGTTGATACAGGCTGGGCTGTGCATTAAGCCAGAGAAATGTTTGCTGCTTCTCTTAAAACATGAAGAATAAAAATATCTATCTTTGTTAGCTTTCTCTATGAAATCTCAAAACATGAATAGTTTTATTAATCTGAATCAAAACTAAGCAGAAGTGAGGTCCACACGTAAAAGCAAAAGTCATGAATGTGTTTGATGTATTTTAAGTAAGGCACTGTACTGCAGTTGTTATTTACAGATCAAAGAAACTCCAGCAGTGTCCTGAAACAATCTAAGTGAGAAATGCCAAAATCTTATTTCATCCATGTCCATATGTTGCTTTGAACTCGTAATTCACAGAATCGGTCACTATATTGAACTAATTATCAAGCTTAACGCTTGCCAATTTTGATGGCTGTGCTCCCTTATAAAAAAGTCAGTCTGGAAGGGAAGCAGAATGATACACTGAGAGACGTGCAGGATTTATTGAAGTCTGGGTACAAAAAGCAATGAATATACAAAAAAATACTTCTCTCCCTCCAAAAACCAACCATTATTTACTTTTCTAAATGGCTGCTGTGACCCAGATTAGCAAATTAGTTTGCATTAACCAATACATGTAAAATTAAAGCCGTTAATTCCTCCATCATAGGAGGAGTTTCTTGTAAAGGTTAAGTGGAAAAATATCTATGCTATCTACAAATCTAATGAGAGCATATACTGTACATGGAAGTAAAACAATTTCACAGCACAGCCCAATACATTAAAATTAAAATACTAATAACAGTGAAAAGAAACACCGCTAAAGTATTTCTGCAGGCAGGAATATATAAGCAAAGTGTGTTCTGCTATCAGTAAAGACTTTAAAAGACTACTTTTTTTGCCCATTAGTTACAGTGGTTGGAAATGACCACAAACACTGGTTTGCTAGAGAAGCGATTTCAGGAATCACACAGCTTAGGCTATAATTAAAAAGCAATCTATAGGAAATAGATTATTACCAGTATTTAGCAGCTAATTTGCTAGTTAATGCCTTAACAAAGCTCTCCTTTGATTGCAGTGCAGGGTGGAACAACTTCAAGAGGATTATTGGCTATTAAGTCTTGTACTCCATTATTGAGGATGCTGATGTGTTCTTGCAATTACAATTGCAAAGCAGTCACCAGGAAAGCGAGATGGATTCAGCCTGTGCCACCTGCAGGGCAGAAGTCTGGCCTCCAAAATTTTAAGGCCAATTCACAGAGCACCCTCACAAATTTGAGTGTTTGCTCATTAACAGAGAGGTGCAAGCTGAACTTTTGCTGATGCCAATCACACATTTTATTTTATTATCACTCACATCAACGTGGGGATTTTTTCCCCCCTATATTCTTTACTTCCATTTCTGAAGGAGCAGTCACATAACTGCTGGAGTCTCTAAAGTATCATATTTTGATGAAAAATGTTATAATTTGTTTTTCCTTCTGACAAAAGCGACACCACAAAAGATACTTTCTGTCAAGTTCTACTAATACCATATTTAAGGAACATTACTGGAGGTAAATGTAACATCAACCTACAAATATATTCCATGTACTGACAAGTTATAATTGACTCAAAGTTACCATCACTTGCCACTATCTCCTATCATAACTACTATCCTGCTGATCAAGGCAGGGAATTAAACACATCACTAACCCCAGGCTTAACTTTAGTCACAGGAATCATAACCAACAACTTATAGGTAACAAGACAGAGGGGGAAAAAACCCAAACTCATCCATATTTATGAATTACTTTTCCTGCCAATACTACTTCTTTAGAATAATTATCACCATAGTTCAATTGCAAAGACCTTCCTACAGCAAAAACTGCGAATAATAATATCTTCAACAACACATTTGAACTCGAGGCACACTTTCTATGTAAAGGTTGGTTTGAGGAGCTGTAGCCCAGCTGACACAAGATCTCAGGAAGCCTTCAGTGGCAGAGCAAAGCAGAGGCCCATTAATCATATTTATCAAGATTGTCTACCCTGGCTTTCATGCCGTTAGGGGAAATGTGCTATTCTACTTCAGCAACAAGGAGCAAGGCTAAAACAAACTGACCTAACCACATGGGTCACTTCCAGAAATAGAAAGTCTACTGGTAGCACAGCTGTACAGGCCAGAAGGCAAAATGCTGGGAAGGCTGGAGAAAAAGGGAAAAGAAACCATCCACCCAACACTTGTGAGGTATGTAGCCAGCAGCAAAACTAATACTAGGCCAAATTTTGCTTTAGTTGGCATTCAGTACATTAAAGTCAGCAAGACAAGATTCAGTTAAGTGCCTTATGGTCTTGTATTTCACAAGACTCCTAAAATGTTTTCTTGTACTTCAGGATCTCATATCAGCAAAAGCAAGAACAGAGCAGATAACATCCCGCTGAGGTACGAGCATATTATTTATTCTGATATGCATGGATACATCTTTATTTGCTCTTCTCTTTAACATTAAGAGGCTGTACAGCACCAAATGCAAACACAGAATAATGTACTAGCTGTTCTCCCATGGGAAAGCTGGGGTAGGATCCTGGCTTGCATTTCTCTATTTTTTGGGAGTTTGTTCTGTCTGAAAGAGCAATGAGATGCCTCAGTTTACTCTTGACAAATTCATCCGTGTCACACACTCTGCATCACTAGCAGCCTTTAGCTGGGAAGGACTCAAGCCTGGAACAGTCCGAGCTGGCAGAGTGAGCCAAGCATTGCCGTATCTGCAGCGTGATGCCAAAACGTTCAGGCCGAGCTCTACTTTGTCTCTAGAGCTGCTGGCTTTGAAAAGCAAGAACACAGTTTTCACATATTCAACACACATGAAAATAAAATATGCAGAGCTTACACTTTATTGGCTTCTATGAAATTAACAGAAAAATAAAAGTGAGATAAGGGCCTGGTTTAAGAATACTATTTCCATCTGCAGTATATGCACCAGGCCTGCTCTGCCTACATTTCTATAAAAGTAATTGAAATCATATTTCCACCCATCTCTCCTGTTCCAGCCCCCACATGCATTTCCAACTACATACAAAATGGCTCGGGATTCTCAGATTAAGGTGCACGCCACATGGGGATTACTCCAAAGACTATAAAGCTTATTGTATATTTCTTAAAAAGCGGTAAGCTAAAGACATGTAGAATCTTGCAAAAACTGATGCTAAAATAAAATGTGAAATAGCTTACTACATAACCTCTGAAGTCTCAGCATTGGCACTGTAATGTGTGACAATTATACAACCTCCCCTCTCTTCTTCGTGGTCACACAGGCATTATACACAGGGAAAGCTACAGACCTATAAGCCTTATACAATCAATTCATATCAAATGAAAACCCAGTCAAAGTTAAAAAACAGGACTCCACAAAATAATTCCCAAACGAAATCTCACTCAATTTCCTCAAAGAGTTAGCCCCAGAAAATTCAATGGGACTAGTCCCCAAGAGTCAAATCAAATCAATAACATTTCAAGTTTTATGTTTCCCTTGCAACTGGGTTGAGAGGCAGGATTAAAGCAGAGTAGAATCCAAGATGCACAGGTCACCCTAAGATGAAATCCTTTGGATAAGTGTTCCCTGGGCTGGCGCTGCAGCAAGCACAGGCATCGTGTGCCCTCTAGTGCAAGGCAGCTTGTGGCACTGAAGTCAATGTGCCCAGAGAAAGGAAGAAACAGAAGAAAGGTCACTGTGCTCCAAATTGTCTTGTTTTTTAAATAGAAGCAATAGTTCCCGTGCCCAAAATTATCTTCTTTTCCTTTAACCAGCCAAAATGTTTACTATAAGGACTGATTGCTTAGTGCACTCCCAAGATTCCCCTTTAAACAAGAAAGTTGTTTCATCTGTTCCGACCACTAAAACTAGCTGGGTCTGGCCTTAAAGTATTCCGAAGCTAGGTATGACTTTCAGTCCGTTCTTTTTTGGGGGTCACTTCTACACTCAAAAGAGTGGAATCAATTCCAATTTCCTGCAAGATAATAAGGTAGTCTTTCCAAAAAAGCTGAAGTATGAGCTGTATTAAGCACTTAAAAGAACAATTCTTCCATCAGCCCCTCTCTAGCCATGCTTCCAAACATTTCCATAACTGTGATGAAGTACATACGCTCTCTGCTGCAGATATGTTTTCTGTTTTCTTTTTCACACTTTCAACATAACCTTTGTGTTTCAGATTCAACTTTTAAAATTCACATTTCTCACTAGATGCCCAATATTTATATACAAACTTTACATGTAAACAAGTAACAGAGAAAGTATTATATACCTAAATATATACACACATAAAAAAGATCTAGTGACATGTCAGAGCTGGGTGAAATTATTTATGGTCAAATGAAGGCATGGTTGCAGCAGCAGCAGTTTAGATTAAAATCCATTTCCTCTCTCCTACATGCGTTAGTTACATCCCTCCAAATACATATTTTTGTTTGATTATAAAGATCATGGTCACTACTGGCTTCAAAAATCTGCACAAATAGTAATTCAGGCACTAAGGCTCCCACCAAAACCAGCACCACTGACAGGCACGTTATTATGAACGCCCGCAGACCTGAATTTTCTTCTTGAGGGTATGGATGACAGATTCTTACCATCAGTGCTGGGGTGATTTAAGAGGAGATCTTCCCCAGCTGCCTGCCTCACCCCACTGCCACAGATTCCCTACTTGGTACCAGAACCAGGAGAAGCTAGAATACATCAGGCCTTCCTTTGAATTCCAGCTCAAAGCCCACTGCTACTCCTGCTACTTTAAGCTAGAGAGGTGCTAACCCCACAACAGGAAGGATGGGACTCTCCCAAACAAATCACTAGAGCTCCTGTGTCAACGCCCTCAGATCTCTCTCCTGTTGAACTATTTCCACAAGCTACACAGTATGAAAACATTGTCTTTCTGAAAACATCATCTTCTGATAAAAGAGAAAGCAAGATGACAGCCACTGCTTAATGAGTGGCTGGAGACTCTGAAGTGCTAAAGGCTCTTGGCCACTGCCAAGCTCAAGGGCAAGCAGAGAGCAGACAGCCTCGTCCCTGGTCCCATGCCAGCCCTGCTCCCCAGAACTCCCATCATGTCCTCAAGTCCTGAAATGCATCATCTCTTGGCCAGAGCAGACACTCACGTCTGTGTGTTAAAGCAGAACTGCTGGCTGAGATAACAAGGAATTCTGGGAAAAAGGTTTTGATCTGGGATTGCTGATTCTTTCAACCATGCTTCTGTTTTTTAGCAGATGTACAGAAACTAGGTAACAGCAGCCCAAGTATGAAAAGCAGGTAATTGCTATTAATACTGACAGCAGCATGATTTTGCTGGTTCAAGTCTTCCACTGTAAAAGTCTACTTCAGGCAAGAATTTAATCCTTGAAAGACAGTCCCATACACTTAGAAAATTGCTAAATTGCTTGTTGTTCCAGACCAATCACACACATTTCTAGGACCAGTTGCTTCAGAGAGTCCAAGAGCCTTAACAAAGTATTATTAAAATCAATACAAGGTATTATTAGAAACAACACCATCTTTTACATGTACATGCGTCCATATGTCTCTTTGTACACATTTTATATAAAGAGACACACCACAGGCATTACCTTTTTGGGGTTAGAGAATTACCCGCTTCAGCACAGCCACACAGAAATTGCTTCACTCACGAACAAATTCTGGTCTTCACCAGACACAGCCCAGCAAACCTTCAGCCATCACCAGGATAACTCTACAACGTAGTAAAACAGGAAATCTTGTCTCCCACTGAGAACTACAGAAAAGTTAGACAAGAGAAAATGGCAGTTGCCCATAGGGGAATGTAGCTGTGGCATTAAAACTAAAAGCCACTGCTCAGCCAAAAATTCAACATATTTTTGTTTGATTCTTTCTTTTTGCTTAACAACAGTCACAAGTGTTAAGTCCAGCCAAGAGGCACAACTGTCTAATCCCATCAGACGTGTAGTGCCTTCCTCTGGTTTCAGCACCACACTATCATGCTACAATGACTGAAGATTCAAAGTTATTCCATTAACTCTGATATCCTTATTTTGTCCTGGAAAGCTGTTACTCATCTAATGACACTATCAGATAGTTTGGGGTTTTGGTTTGGTTTTTTTAATACCTATTATAATTACTTCTTTTGCTACTTACTACTTCTACTACTTTAAGCCTTTCCCCCTCCTTTTACAGTGAGGACTATCTCTCAGTGCCCATCCTCCCTCTTGTTACAGTCACACCTTCTCATCAGGGAAAGGGATGCTTTTTGTGTGTTCTTCACAAGGGATCTGCAACCACTTCCTGATCCTTTGACACAGATCACTTTAAGTGAGAAAGTAGAGTGGGGAAATTCACATTCTTACTGGAGATAGCACATGGAATGTGTTCTTCAAACCACTGTAAAATATGTAAAAAACCAAAAGAACTCTATTCTTCACATTGGTTGCCTAGGTTATTTAATTTAAAAAAAAAAAAATAATCAAACAATAACAAAAACAAAAGCATCACAGCATGAAGAAAACCAGAACAGAGTTAGGCATTTTCTTCTTCACAACTTGTTCTTGCTCACAGTGTTGCTACTGACCCACGCAACACATTCCTACACCATGAATGCTGCAGAAAACATCACTTGCAAAATGCCTGAGTAAGCTGCTCAGAGAATGCATGGAAACCTCGTCTCTATTTCAAGCACGCGGTAGAATACGCTTCGTGCAAGACTCTGCCTGCATACACATTCATTTGGAAAGAATCCGCATTATCAAATCACATAAGATGTTTTTACTGCACGTAGTTTTCAAAGTGATTTTTTCTGTTCAAAGACTCGAGATGCAAGGCTACAGTTTTCAAAGCATAGAAACACTCTGCATATGTGAAATGCTTTTCATCTGAAGACATCCACCGATGTCAGACAGCTGCAATAACCGTATGCTCCACTGGTAAACTGCAAACCGACAGCAGCAAGGATGGCTGCGTTCTGCTTCTGACCAGTACATATGGACACTGCACCTAGCCTGAGATCGAGCGCATTCAACTGGCAAATCTGAGATCATTGCACAGGCTTGAGAGGGGAAAAGTAAAAAAAAGAGACAACCTCCCCAAACTAACTTCAACAAGGAACTGGCTTTAGGTCTCTGCCCACTCTGGCCTGTTTATTTGCCATCCAGCCATGTCAGAAAACCTATTTCCCATACCTGATAAATCAGGAAATAAACAGGGTTAATCTGTGGTCTGTAAAAATATTCTATAAGTGCTTTTCAAGATCTCCATTTTCATTTCCAAGTACTATTCCAGTGTTTTCAGGGAGAAGGTAATGAGCACAGCCTACAACAGCAAAGGACAGCTATTCCTTTTGTCCATCTATCAGTGTTCCAGGTCACGAGCATCTAGGATGCATCTGAGCCTTTTATCCTAAAACATGGACTTGTCTCCCACTCTTACCCCCCAAAACAATTACCTTTAGCCCTCATACCCCTTTCAAAATGAAAACCCCTTGAAGATAGATATCTAGAAGGATACAAGCCATACAAGAGCCCATACAACTCCAGTGATAGGCTTTCCAAGACAGGGTAGTGTTAACAGGGGGAAGCAGAGACTTATTTTTCAACTTTCCTCCCATTAATCATGTCACAACCTATGCACAATTTTCCACATGGCAGAACTAGCTAGTTAATCCATTTTACAGTTCCTATTCTTTTCATGAGACTGTTGCTGTTCTCTACAGAAACATCCAAGCCAAAGAAACGCTGGTTGCTCAGTAAAAGTCAAAAAATCAGTGTTACGGATCGTCCCTGGCAAATTCCTGTTTAAACTGAACCTATCTAGAATGGCAAAATAAAATAAAGCCAACTCCATTTTCCAGAAGGTAACAAAAACCAGATACTGCACATATTTCATTAAGGAGGATGTTTATTTTTCCAAATATTGTATTAAGATAGTGTCCTGTTTGCCTGTTTCTATCGACATCTGCTCTGTAATACACAGAGAACGATAGAAGATCAAAGTTTTAATTGTGCAAGTAAAAGAACATATTAATAACATTCTTTCTGTCCTACAGCAACAGAGATAAACTTGAAAAAAACCTCTAACAGCTCAGAGAACAGGATATTTATACAAAGATGTCCTAACAAAAGAAAAGCATGCAAAACTACCTCTCGTGGATAAACAAACCAGGCTCCCTGTTTGCAGACTGTTCCCTATTGAGCTTAGCCCTCGGAGATCCCCTCCCTACCTCAGCCAACAAGGTCGACATATCTCAGCTGGGTTTCATATTTTTATACAAACCCTTCTTAGTATCCTTTGTTCACAGACCCTTTACATCTAGGAAAATGCAGCAGGTGTGCCTGTAAGGCCCCTTTTGCTGCTAGTTGCTTTAGATTGTGTCTCCCAGGTAGTAAGTCACTTAAGAATGGGTGTTTTTGTTGGTCTTTTTCTGCTAGCTCCTTCACCTGCATAGGCTGCACCGTCTCTCCTCCACATCCTTTCTGATATACACGTTATAACAGGACACCAGTTCTGCAGCACACATACAACAAAAAGTACCTCCTCCTCACAAGGCATTACTACTTCTTGGCTTTCTGAGATTCAGGGAAAAGCCTGAATTTGTTGCCCGTTTGTCACACTGCTGCCACTCATTAATGCAGCAGCATACTTGGAACGAGCTGTCCTTCTCCTCCCCAAGACTAATATAGCATGGCATGCTCTCTCCCTCCCAAGACAGCAGTAACTGCCTTTATCCACATAGGGCTCCGATTTGCACATCCTGAAGGAAAAAAGAAAAAGAGAAAAAAAGAAAGCCAGACCAACGTACAATGTACTAACTTAAGCTAGGACTCTCCGAAGCAGTGACTAGGCTGTCTCACTGAGAGTGAGATCAATAGCATGCCGTACAAGAGCGGGTTCAGATTTCTCTGCAGCTTTCTTTCAAATTCAGAGCTCCAAGATGAGTTCTGAAATACCATAGTCCATAGTCATTATCACCTCTACCTGAACAGAGGCCTCTGCCAGCAGAGAGCCTGAATTGTTTCAGGACAAGCTTACTCAAGACTACCTGCACAGCACAGACTGACATGTGAAAGATTCTCAGTCTCCTTTCAAGACATCTGTGAATTATAAAGCGCCCGTCACTGTCCAACCTCTTTGTCTTTAAGGAAAAGTTTAATATTAATTTTAGCTCCTTCTGAATTTACTTCTGGGCTAGGGCCCAGCACATCTGCAGTATTTTTTTTAAAGTGACAAATTAGATTAAAACCACACAGAACACCCACTCGGGACTCACTCAGGTCTTCTGAACCATGGTTACTCACAACAGAAGGGACACTACAGTTAACCGTGGCACTGCTTGTGCGAAGCTGCAACCTGCATGTAGACACGCAGAGGGGGAAATAACTCGTACAGCAAGCTCTCGTACACGCTGGAACTAGACAAGGCACTTCCTTTTCTTTTGTGTTTTCTCATTCATAATCATGTCCTTCAAGACATCTGCTAGAGTCCTGTAATGTTAATGGAAATGGAAGAGCTCCAATGGGAACTCAGGGGTTTCTCTCTTTTTCCCATGAACTGAACATTATGGAATTTTAACAGATGTTCTACTTGGTCATAGTTAATAAAATGAATTATGCAGGAATTAAAAATCTGGCTCCATTCGCCTATATAAGATCTCAGCAGAAGAACTACATTCCCATTAAGAAACTCTAGAGGCTTTACAGTGGATTTATAGTCTGCTCCTGCCTTGTTATATGACGGCTGGAGATTTTACAAATGAACTTGCCTCTGTTGTGGAAAACATGAATAAATTTACCTGTTCATTGACTGTTCTTAGTAGCACGATCCACTTTCCACACCAACGCACACTGGTACGCTACAACCACAGGAAAGGACAATTCCCACTTGGATTTGCTTTGAAAATGACATCATGGGAATTCCACATCGTTTCACAGCCTTCAATTTCTGCTCTTTA
This sequence comes from Eurystomus gularis, assembly GCA_013400335.1. Classification (NCBI taxonomy): domain Eukaryota; kingdom Metazoa; phylum Chordata; class Aves; order Coraciiformes; family Coraciidae; genus Eurystomus; species Eurystomus gularis. Next base: position 66,094 of record VZZY01008384.1, read on the forward strand.
TTCAAAGTCTCATTCAGCAACCTAATAACCACACTCCCACTTTGTGCTCTATCACAAAAGCTTTCCTCTTGGAGTGTGGACATCTCTTTCGGTCTAGTGATGTCAACAGAATGATGCACTGCAACTTCCCTTTTGTTTTAGGATTAGTTCAGCATAACTACATCAAAGGAAGATGTAAAGACCAAAATTTCGTGGAGATATGAGAGAAGAGGCACTAAAAAGGAGGTAGGTGAAAGAGTCATAGCCAAAACTTCCAAGCATTGAGGTTCACTCAAAGTGATTTCCAAAAGCATTACATATTTGGCCATCATCTTCCTCTTCTAATACTCCCTGTAAAGAAACTATTCTGATGAGAGGATAAAGGGGATAAATGAAAGACTGAGAATCATAAAGGAAGAATGAAACAACTGCCTTGCACCAGAACAGGAGCAGCACAGCAGCTAATGAAAATGACATGGATCAGAAGAAGGCTGTCTTGAAAATATCTCCTATGCTATAGTAAAAAGACGAAGTTTCAACACAGTATCCCCTGTATAAACAAATCTGACTCATTTTCACTCACATCCAAGCAATTGGCAAGCAGATTTCAGTGCCTGGACAGAGATCTGCTTTACGTAATATGCAGAATTTTATCCCAACGCAACAACTAAAAGTAAACTTTCTTAAATTCTTGCTCAAGAATTTTGCCCATGCAAGAATATCATCATCTGAAAGGCACTGATATTCCCAGCCTCTTCTAATCCTTTATTTTTTCAATGAAAAATCATGCATTAAAGCCCCTCTAATCAAAAATCCAATGCAACTAAACAAAGGGCTTTGTGTAAGTAAAGAATCAAAGCATATAAAAAACCCTGTGAGTATAAAAAGTCAGCTGGAATTAAATATCCGTTTATATATGCTATGCAACTACCTGGATGTCTCCAATCATGAATTAACACAGATTTTTGTTTTTATCCGAAAATAAAGACTTTCCTTAAAGGAAGAGAAGGGAAAACACCCAGATTAAGTGTCAGGCTTGCAAGAGCTCCAGCTGCAGGGTCAATAAGCTGTTCTGACTCAAGTGGACATTGCTTTACTGTATTTAGTGTCAGAAAAATGCAATGGTCTTAACAATATTAAACTCAAAAGATTTCTTTTTTTTCCTAAAACATCACCTATGATTTATTTCATTTTTGAAGAGAAAGCACATTTCATTTGCTAATCATTTATTTCTTATTCTATTGGACAGATTCTCCCAAAAAGCAATACTTCAACTGAAATCACTTCTGAAGGATCTTTTATGAATCTACATAATAGAGATAACCCCCATTAAATTTCCAACAAAGCACTGCCATTTTGAGTAAACAACGTTATCTCAGCAGGGTCACGCACTATGCCATGAATATGGTCTGCAAATTAATTCTCACCTTGACATATGTCAAAACAAATTTTAAGGAGAACGGCACCCAGCAGTAACCACGTGTTTTATCTACCTGTTAGTATGCAAAATTTGTGTTCAATGGGATCTGAGTGTATTCATTTATTCAGAATGCCTCGGAGAAATCAAAATGATTCGTTGGCCTTTTTTGCCCATCTCCAACTGAAATTCAAGTGAATAACGTGTTTAGTGAGCCAGAAAATAAGTACAGGATGAAGCTATGGTGGGGGTTACACTGCAGAAAAGCAGGTGCCCTCGCTGCACAAATAACTAATTTTTTCAACACTCAAAACTACTAAAATAGACTGAAGTGCACGAGCACTTGTCAGCACTTTAAGGAACACTAAATCTGGTATTTCTTACTCTAGGTAATAACCACCTTTATTCTGTAACCGTACAAAGACCTGGCTAATACAACTGTCCTAAAAACAGTTTTCAGCGTGAAGAAAGGCTTTTAAAAGTAGAGCTATTGAATGAAAGATTAAAAAGCCTCTGCAACTGGCTTTATTATCAATGGCAACACAGCCAACAGATCTGATCCTGTATTTAAAAAAAAACCAAAACCACAAAAGAGGCAAAGATCCAAACCTAGCTTACTTAGTCAAGTTTTATAAGGAGAGAATAAACCCACACATATGACATTGAACACAGTAAGTAAAGAACCTTTCTCGGACAACAGCTGTTATGTTTTCATAGGAATTGAGCCTTGTCTCTTTGAGGTACTCATGGTGCAACTTCTGCTTTGTGAAAAGATGAACTCCTGGGATCTGATTCTGAAACGGTTTTAGACTGGGAGTTCATCAGTGTGTTTTTGTACTTCTTTTATAATCTGCCTTCAGTTCACACAGCACATCAAACACTTGTATGACACTAATCCTGTCATTCACAGAACCTTTATGAAGAGATTTTAGTTTAGGAACTATTTTCTGCCAAGCATGTAAAAAATATTTTTACCTCCAGTTTTTTCCCCAACAGTGAAGTACTTGTGATTTAGAGTTAAGCAATGCCATAGCATATCTACAGACTGGATGACTAAATGCATTTCTTTCATACATTTAAAAAAAAGAAGTGCACAATCCTCTATACAGATAACAGAATCTCTTAGCATCTGCTGACAAATATATTTAAAGAAAGCCGAAAACTGTCTGTGCCAAACTTGGCCTGCTGCCACTGGTTCACCATTGTTGGCACACATACTTCACATGATGCAATCACAAGACTTGAGAAAGTTTCCAGTACTTTATTTTATGGTTTTCATGATGTTAACATACACATTTCCATCCTTTTACGACCTGGTAGCAACCACACTGGATGGTAGATAACTTTTTGGCACACATCACAGGTTTTCTTAGCACACACTATCAGTATTCTATTTAAATTACAGCCAAGTACCTTACCTAGAATGACACACTCTAGGATTTAGAGCTTACGGTTAGAGCAATTTATCTCAATTTTACTACTATCTCTTGTTAGAAAAAGTGAGGCAAATGGAATCAATTTAAAAAAAAAATATATATA
>VZZY01008385.1:506-5506 GCA_013400335.1 Eurystomus gularis
AATTGGCTGGATGGTCACACTCAAAGTATTGCGTTCAACCACTTGATGTTCGAGACCAGTGATGAGTGGTGCTCCTCACAGATCGGAGCACCGGTATAGGGACCGGTGCTGTTTAACATCTTTGTCAGTGATATGGACAGTGGGATCGAGTGCACTCTCAGCAAGTTTGCGGACAACACGAAGCTATGTCGTGCAGTCAACATGCTGGAGGGAAGGGAGGCCATTCAGAGGGACCTTGACAGGCTTGAGTGGTGGGCCCATGAAGTTCAGCAATGCCAAGTGTAAGGTCCTGCACCTGGGTTGGGGCAATCCCAAGCACAGGTACAGGCTGGGCAGAGTGTGGACTGAGAGTAGTCCTGAGGAGAAGGACCTGGGGGTGCTGGTTGATGAAAAGCTCAATGTGAGTCAACAATGTGCGAGCGCAGCCCAGAAAGCCAGCCATATCCTGAGCTTTATCAAAAGAAGCATGGCCAGCAGGTCAAGAGAGGTGATTCTCCTCCTCTGCTCTGCTCTCATGAGACCCCACTTACAGTACTGCATCCAGCTCTGGAGCTTCCAACACAAGAAGGACATGGACCTGTTGGAGTGTGTCCAGAGGATGATGAGGGGGCTGGAACACCTCTCCTATAAGGACAGGCTGAGAGAGTTGGGGTTGTTCAGCCTGCAGAAGAGGTCTCCAGGGAGACCTTAATGCGGCCTTCAAGTATCTGAAGGGGGCCTACAGGAAAGCTGGGAGGGGCTTTTTACAAGGGATTGTAGTGATAGGATGAGGGGTAATGGGCTCACACTGGAAGAGGGTAGATTTAGATCAGAAATTAGGAAGAAGTTCTTCACTATGAGGGTGGTGAGACACTGATGGAGTTTGCCCAGAGAAGTTGTGTACGCTTTATCGCTGCATGTGTTCAAGACCAGGTTCAAGACCAGGGCTTTGAGCAACCTGGTCTAGTTGGGGGAGCACCTTCCCATGGCAGGGGTTTGGAACTAGATGATCTTTCAGGTCCCTTCCAACCCAAACCTTGCTATCATTCTATGAAAATGAGTAGAAATTATCTTAAACAGAACTACTGAGAAATCTGTAGCTTCTGTAAAGGAGCTACAGGATGTAATCTGCCTCGTGTGCTTCAGATTAGTACAAAAATAGCTTTTATATTGCTAATCCTTGTAAGCAGCATTCAAAACCTTTTTTCTTTATATTTTAGAATTCTACATCTGCTGTTATATTTTAACATCAGAAGTAAAACTTTGTAGCAACCATTCAGTGCTTATCAAAACAGTAATTTTTTTTTCCCTAATTCTTAAATAGCCTGAAAGCTAAATACTATGTGTCTTGGTGGTGGTGCTTTGCTGATTTTATAAATGTTGTTTATTTTAATTTTTTAATATACAAATGAAGATCTAAGACCTGGTATTGTTTTTCTTTTTTGTGTGTGTGTATTGCCTTTTGTTATTTGAAAATACTCATTACCTAAACAAAGAACAGCCCTCCATCCACTTCTTTATTTGGAGTGAAGTAGAGTGGCTGGAGCAGATTGATGGGTTCCCAGACATTGATACCACTTACCAGTTTACGTGTTCAGCATACCATTTTCAATACTCCGAATATATGTTTGTCTTGCCTTGATGCACTTTTTTGAACATCCTTAGATTTGGTTGTCCAGCGTCTTGTCCAGCTCAGTCAGCATGGGTCTATGAGAGGCAGGTCCTGCTTGACTAACCTGTTCTCCTTCTACAAGGTGACTTGATTAGTGGATAAGGGAAAGGCTGTGGATATGTCTGCCTGGACTTCAGTAAAGCCTTTGATGCTGTTTCCCACAGCATTGTCCTGGAGAAACTGGTTGTTCATGACTTGCCTGAGCACACACTCCATTAGGGAAGAAAACTGGGTGGCTGGCAGAGCACAAAGAATGGTGGTGAATGGAGTTAAATCCAGTTGGTGGCCAGTCACAAGTGGTGTTCCCCAGGGATCAGTACTGGGGCCAATTCCATTTAATATCATTATCAATGAAGGGACCAAGGGAACCCTCAGTAAGTTTGCAGATGACACTAAGTTAGGCGAGTGTGTTGATCTGCTTGAGGAAAGGAAGGCTCTACAGAGGGATGCGGACAGGCTGGATTGATGCACTGAGGCCAGTGGTGTGAAGGTCAGGAAGGCCTTGTGTTTGTCTCAACAACCTCCGGCAATGCTACAGGCTTGGGGAAGAGTGTCTGGAAATCTGCCTGACAGAAAAGAACCTGGAGGTTCTGGTCAACAGTTGGATGAACGTGAGCCAGCAGTGTGCCTAGGTGGCCAAGAAGGCCAACAGCATCCTCGCAAGTATCAGAAATAGTGTGGCCAGCAGGACTAGGGAAGTGATTGTCCTCCTGTACTCAGTAGTAGTGGGGCTGCACCTTGAATACTGTGTTCATTTTTTGATCCCTCACTACAAGAGGAACATTGAGGTGCTGGAGCAAGGAGGAAATGGCCTCAAGTTGCACCAGGGGAGGTTTAAGTTGAATGTTAGGAAAGTTCTATTCACTGACAGACTTTTCAAGCATTGGAACAGGCTGCCCAGGGAAGTGGTTTAGTCACCATCCCTGGAGCTATTTAAAAGAATTGTACATGTGATGCTTAGGGACATGGTTTAGTGCTGGACTTGGCTGTGCTAGGTTAACAGTTGGACTCAATCATCTTAAAGGTCTTTTCCAACCAGAACAATTCTATGACTGTAGTTGCGTTAGTAAGCCATTCTTGTCTGTTCCACCTCAAAGGCTGACATTCATGAGTCCAACTTGAATTTCTGTTCATGAGTACTAATGCTAACGTTAGTAGCCCTTCTGTACTCTGCCACCCGTCTTCTCCATAACAGAAGTATAATCACATCATGAATCTTGCATGTCAGTAGAGACTCAGAGAAGAAAATGCCCCATGAAATCCCCTATCAGATAATATAAACAAGAATTTGCTGTTGCCTAAAGAGCTTCAGAAGGGCATTAGAAATTCATTGACTTTATCCTGCCGCTACACTGTTATGCAGGGGCCCAGTAACTTCACTTGCATGTTTTCCTTATTAAATTGATAATTTGATGTTCATAGTCTGTTTGAGAAGAATGGCTTTCTGTGGTTGTATGCCTGTAGGACCTGGGATAAAAGCAGAGCCTTGGAAATTATTAGGTGGCTCTTAATGACATATTGCAAGGATTTATAAGAAAAGGGTTTATGTAGCACTTCTTATTGGAGTATGGAATTTTCCTAAAAACTCCTCTTTGTATGGGATAAAATTGAGAAAGCTGTCACCTACAGGTACTACATAATCCCCAAACTTTGGCCTCTGTGCCCAGAGCTTCTGTCCAAGGAAGTATGAGAATCCCTCTCATGGTGTATGGGAGAGTTGTTGGGATCAGGCCATGATGAAATGCGTGTAATGTATTTCTGTGGTTTTCACCAAGAATTTTACTTGATGATATTCTGAGATACATCCTCCCATTTTGGAGACTGCTGTTAAAAGTTGCTTGGATTTTGTTCTCTCGTACTATGTCTTAAATGTGAATGTGTTAGAATTTGGCTCAGCAGCTCGATGTCATTTCATGCCACTGTTTGAGGAAGGATCAGTGGTGGAGTACACCATTTCTGCAGTAGTCCCTAAAATAGTCTCATCTTACAAAACAGTCTGAGCAACTCTTAAAATAGATCAAGTTACGGAATAGCAACAACTGGTTGCTTTTTCACCAGAAACTGTGTTTTACTGTAGCAAATCAGGCTAAAATGAATGACTTCTGGTAAAATATCAGAACTGTTTGAAATTTTATTGTTGTACAGAAGTCAGTGCAAAAGGGAGATTCCTTGTGTAGTTGGCTTGTGTTGAGTATCTCAGTGAGCTGTTAAAGGAGGCGAACCCTTACAGCTATTTCCTCTGAGCTGCTGCCTCCCGGCTGCTCATCAGTTGCTTTATCACTTGCATTGCTCCTTACAGCTTTGGTGCCGCTCAGAGTTCATTATGCCCTTGGCAAAATACAGCTGCTGGGAGGTGGAGAGGGTGGAGGCAGAGGGCACTGCCTCTCACGGGATACTTGTAACCTCATCTGATTGCTTAGAACTTCACCCACCGCCTTCATAACACTGGGCCTATGAGGCTGTGCTGGCAGTGTGCAACCGAAACACCGATAGAGTGGAAATAGACTGCTGTGTGTTGTCCTACCTTCTGTGTATCGGGTGTACCGCAACTGGCACAGATTTCTGTGTGTGTATTTTTTTCTTACTGTACTTTATTGGAAATCTAAGACCTTTAACATAATTGTGGAATTGTTCTACGTATTTTCAATAGGAAGGATGCACACACACATTCCTGCAACTCAACAGTTCTAAAAACTTGAGACTGCAACAATGTAGAAAGTCAGATGTGCCTAATATCTTTATTTAATAACTGTAGTCGTTATTAGAAAAGCCTATATAATTTTTCTATTACATCATTTTCCTTATTTTGTACAATTATTTTCATATTTTTCTGAATTTGCTCAACTTTTTTTCCAATATGGAAAGGAATTATATAAGGAGGAATAGAGGTATTAGTTTTTGTGGTGGATATGTTCAAAGTTTAGTAATTTTTTAAAATTATTATGAAAGAGGGATGTCTTAAATGTCAGAAACTCGGATTTTTCAGAGACCTGCAGTGCATTCTTGAAACAGATACACATCTGATGGTCACATCTTTTATTTGAATGCTTTACAGCTATTATTTGTTAGCTGTCTAGCCACCCTTTTATGTAGAGCAAGTACAGAAAAACAAATGAGTTCTCATTTATGAGACTTCTTAATTCATGCAGCTGAAGTCTGATGTATTTCCCTAAGTACTGGAGGCACAGTAACCATCATGATTCACATGGCTTGAAATCTTAGTCTACAGTGATGCATATCTAGAGGGAAAGGAAATTTTTATACATATCAGGGCAGAGTATTTGTTTTGATATAGGCTGAACATTGTGATCATAGCTAAGATAATTTGTTTAGTTCTGTTTGCACCCTT
>VZZY01008385.1:10506-89936 GCA_013400335.1 Eurystomus gularis
TGTGCAAAGCTGCTTAGTCTGTATTCTGACCATTAAAAGAACTGATTACGTGACAGTATGTTAGAAAAGTCTTGAGTTGAAGCCGATTATGATCAAGCTTAAAGAAAATACAACAAGCATTTGTAATAGAGATGAAATATAAAACTGAACATAGAGTTTCAGTGTAAAATCAAACATCTTTAAATCCTGATCTTTTTTCCCCCAGAATACCATCTTAGCAATTTTGATCAGATGTAAGGAGAATCATGAGTGCTTAGAAACTCTGAATGTCTTCTGTATGAAACCTTGTGTACCTGGATCATTTTGAGTTGGAAAAAAAAAAGGATGTCTTAGGAGTTTCCTTGTGTGAATGCTTTTGGTTGTTGAAGTCTCTGGTATGGCAAGTTAGGTTAGAATATTGAAGTAATTATTCTAAATTGATGGGTGGTCTTGAGAAAGCATTTTCAATTGATAGATTCTAATAGGAGGAGGGTGTGTTACTAGTACAGCACAATTCCTATATGCATCTCAGAGTTTAAGAAGCTGTTAGCCTTTTTACTTTCTTAATATGCTCTGTGCACATTTTTATCATTCTTTGTGTGTGACAAAGATAGCAAAGTTGGAGAGCATATGGTCGCACAGCATCTGAGTACTGGTGCAAGTCTGTGGCTGTATAAAGGTACATGAAGTGTAAATTTTGCTAAGAAGGAAATAGAATAATTTCAGTATACAATCTGAATTGTTAAAGTCCTTGGAATAATCCACTCTAAACATTTCAAACTAAACGAGGTAAGTGCCATCAGCCAAAGAAGATCGCATAAGCACAGGTCGCCTCGTTAAGGTCCAAGGCTGTGCCTGGTGCTGCGATACCGCCAGCGCCTTCGCAACAGCCGCTAGCACCAGTCGGTAGCACCCTCTCCTGACCAAACCATACATGGCATGTCTTCAACTGCTGCAAGTCTCCTTTTCAGCCCTCAGTCAAAGCAGAGAGAAATACTGAAATAAGGTAGAGGGAAATATCGATGATTTGGCTTCATTGTTATAGGTAAAGCCGGATTTGAAAAAGAGATCTTTATCAGATTGACGAATATTTAGAAACATTGGGATAGTTGAGCAAATTGCAAAAGTGTTAATGAAAACCAGATTTATAGCCTACTGGATACTAAGAATGGGTCACCTTCCATTTCCCTCATTTTGATCTTTTGAAACATAATGTTTTACTACAGATAGAGTAAATCATTGGCATTAGGATAAATCAGGACACACTTGAAAAAGGAGACACGCTTAAGAAGGTTATGAAGTCTGTGGGCGGTATTTGTCAAAGTGAGCGCCTTACTTCAAGCAACTGAGTCCACTATTTAAGTGCAGTTGTTGATGTAGCTCACTTTAGTTTTTATTGTAGTAGACTGAAGTAGAGAAGGCTAAGCACCTCTAGAAACCTGGAAAGGACTTTCAAGTTTCACTTCGAGTATGCAAACTCAGATGGCATTGAATCTGGAAAAGGCAAAGGTATAAAATGGATGAATAAAGGAGGCAGAGAAAGAAACATTTGAGTCTTCATTTTCTTTTATAGTAATATAGATATTACTAGCTACAAAAGGGAAATTTGTTTCTAAAGTGATTTATTTCAAACAGATATTGTGCAGTTATGAATACCTTGTTACAGTGAAAACAATAATGATGTCTCTTTATTTAGCCTTTAAACATAGATTAATAATGTATTATTCCTAGGGACTGTAGGAAAGGTTTAACATATTATTGAAGGAAGCCACAGGGGTTCAGATACATGCAGCTAACTGCATATAGTAGTCTAAATAAAAATTAATTTTTATAAATTATTTCATGCCACAAATCATTCTTCTTAGGCAAAGCTTGTTTTTGTCATCCCAAGGAAGAAGCATGTATTATTTGAATTTTAGTATTTTAAAATACTTGCTTTATTCTTTGCGTAGCTATTACATCTGTTTAGAATTAATGAAAATATGAATAATTAACTAGTGTTCATGGTTTAATAAAGTTAAGTTCAGAGCATGTCTTCAGAATAGGAAAGAAATCTTTTATGTTTATGGCACAAATTAAAACAAAAGTATATCTCAAACATACATACCATGAAATTTCATTGTATTCAGTATGGTGTTTGCCAGTGCAGAACTAGACTGATTACTGAAATATAATTACCTTTGTGGAGGAATTTGGTTGCAGGAGGAAGTCTTTCCTAAGATAGTGCCTTAATACTTGAACAATATTCAAGTATGATGCTTTAAAAAGACCATTTATGATAAATTATTTCTAGTGCACTTTAAACTGTAATTGAATAAAAAAGACCCTGCTAGACTACTTTGAGAAATCTTTGCAACATTTAATTACCAAATTTTGCATTTTATTGTTCTAGCATAGAGAAAATTTATCATCTTCCAAGTAATGTACTTTTTGTAATGTTAGAAGAATTGTTCTATTACTACAGTAATAGCTTCAGAGAATAACCTTTCCCAAAAGTTAAGCATCTGGGGCAGCAATTGCCATATTGCTGTTCATATTCTACTTCAGTAGTCAGAAAGGGGTTTTTTATTTTGCTTTCAACATTTCTAATTAAATTAGAATTATTAGGATTTTTCTCATAAGATAATGACTTACACCTTGTGGTCCAAAATGTAAAGATTATACCTTTAATAATTTCCTCATTCAAAAATAAAGTATTTTAAAAACCTGTAGGCTTTTTTTGGTGCAAGTAGACAATGCCATACTTGTTATTGATGGTAAAAGGCATTATTTTACTAAGAACAATTAGCTATTTAAAACTTTGTGCATAAATTAAAGAGGAGCTAAATGGATTTGCGGTTGTTGCCATTAGTAGCATTTTAGATTATACAGGCAATTATTGTGTTCATTATTGTAGAGCAGCCCCTTTGCAAAACTATTGTGGTTGTCTTAGGCATTATGTACAAATTTTCCCTTGGAGATTAACATTTCCAGTGGTGTGTTTAATTTTTTTAATACGGTTGTTTTGGATAGAACAAATATTATGACAAGTAGAAGAAAATTTGCTTTTCTAATATGGGAAATAGCAATAAATGTGGAAAATTACTCCAATTTTTAACTCATCTTTTCCTTATATTGTCATAATTATTCCAGTTATGATTATCTTCCATAGGAAAGAAATCGCTTTCTTAAGATGGTATGTTTTACAAATGCTTGATAAAATCACAATGTAGTTAAAATGAAGTTTATCCACTTCTCCAATATTCAGATGAATTCTAGAGAGTGTTAGTGAATTTCTGCACAAAATAGGATAATTCGGCCGTGTTTTATTAGTTTGAGTGCAGAAGTTGTTTAAGTGGAAACACACAGAAGTAGGCTAATTATGTTTCAGTACATTATAATAACTAATTTTTGAGAAGCAAAGAATGCATTTCTATTAGAACTTTCTTTCTTTGTGCGCCTTGTTAAGTCAGGTTTTGCAATTGCCTTCACTTGCTATGGTAAATGAAAACATTAAAATTGGCTGTGGCCAATAGTGTGATCTATATTAAAAAGAATGACATTATTAGTAACAAACTAAATGTTCTTGAGCAAGAGATTTATTGTGTGAAAATTTTTCGTCATCAACTTTTTTATTCTCTTAATATCTCTCCAAACACATTTTTATTGAATTTCAAACTTAAACTCACATCTGTCTTCATCAATTAGAAAGGTATTAATGCTTTGAATTAGCTACATATCAGTGTGCAGTGGACTAAATTTAATGTTTCTGTCCCAAAAGTGGCATTCTTTCCAAAGAAGTTCTTTATTCACTTCTGTTCTGGGGTGGAGTTTTTACGGGGGGCAGAGGGGGGGAGCTGAGGGGAGAGATAGGCTTTCACTACCATGATGCAGGAAAAAAAAGTGTGAGGTAGTGGTTATGCATATTGCAAGACAGTGATTCTTTATTTTATTACAAAAAAAGACCAACTCTAGAAGGCCAGATTAAATCATTCCTTTCACTTTTTAATGGGATTTGGATGAATAGAGTAAAATATGCACTTTGCATTCATTGATAGCATCTTTAGGTTGAGGTAATTGAGTCTTTTTTCCCTGACTGAATGAATAATGACTTCATCTGATCCTCAGCGAGGCCTGAAACTTAGACTGCCTTTGTCAACGCAAAAAGATCTGGGCTTTGAAACATGCTCTACTTCCCTGGCTTAATTTTTCTTCATTTTAATCCAAAAACCTATTTTTCTCAATAATTCAAGCATAAACTATGTAGTAGTTGAAGCAGCGGAAATTGCAAGATATTTGTCCTCGTTGTGCTGCTTTTTAAATGCAGCTGATAAATCAGCCGCTGTGGTCCTTCAGCTGCTTGGTTCTCTAGGGAAGGGACAGCCCATGTATAAGCAAGATTGCTGGAATTTTTAAGAACTATATTTAAAGTGGTTCTTTTGCAGTCTGTTATCTAAGGAAGTGTTCTGTTTTACTGGTCTTACTGGAGATAAAAGGAGCATCTGTGATGGGCCCTAGGAAACTCTTCCTGACATAATTTTCCCACATATTTTACTGACTACAACAGGATCCCAAAAAGTGGAGTATAAATACTTAGCTTACAGCACACATTACTGAAATGGTGAGAGTCTTAGTTACATAGCTTAAAAATATTTTTTCATGAGAAACAGTGGATTAAATATAGCCTCTCTTAATGTTTCTGCTAAAATGTTTCTAGATCAAATACCTATTTACTTGTGAAAAGCTGAAGCTCTGTTTTACTGTTTTGGTCTGAGAATGGATATTCTGCTTGACTGTTGCTTTTTATTATTATATACTGAACAACTGAAAGCGTCATATAATTAAAAATTATTTTGGTGAAATTATTTAAGATTTACAGACCATTATCGGAGTATAGTTACAAGTTACAGTACGCTACCTATATGAATCAGAAGGCATCTCCCTCGCACTTGTCCATTGATTCTTGAATCTAACAGGTTCTTTATTTTCTAGCAGTAAGTGAGCAGTAGATTCCCTACAAATACAGTGTACAGTGCTAGTATTTTTGCTGCATGCGTGACAGAAGAAAATTGTTCCTACTCATTCATTACTCTTAAATTGTCTTTTCTCCTTGCCCTCCTGTGTTCCTGTCCTGCATCAGGGGGTGGGGGAGGGATGTGTCAGATGTTAAGGCATTGGAAAGCCCTGGCTGGGGCAGTTCACACTGGTTCTGGGAATTGTGTTGTGTAACCGGGGAACATCTATTGCACAAGAGCTTAGGAACAATAATTCAGTTATCAAAATGCAGTTGTTACAAGTATATGGATTCTTAATAGGTAGGAATAAAAAAGCCAATAATAGCTAATTGTTTGCACCAGTGAAGTGTCAATTTAAGAAAAACTCATGAGTAACTTGATTAATACTTCCTCCTCTAGGTTGGCTTGCTGGACCTGGAGTTGAATCAACTGACCAAAGCCCTGTTCTTGGCTTTAGTTGCACTATCTGTTGTTATGGTAACCTTGCAAGGATTTGTAGGCCCATGGTATCGCAACCTTTTCCGGTTCCTTCTCCTGTTTTCCTATATCATTCCAATCAGGTATGTATAAGACTGAAAGAAAAACACAGATGTCTAATTTCACTGAATGTGGTTTTCTTGAAATTTATACTTGCTTCTCATTGCGAAGGAAATTGATCTTATCAGGAAGCTAAAGGAGAAGGTGCCAACAAATCTGCTGATTCTTGAAGGATCACTGTACGGAAAACAATACTCTTGTATTTTTTTTTGTATAATGTTCATCTTGCTGGAGTAATCAGGATATCTAATCCTTTACTGGCATAAATGTATTAATAAGGATAGAATCCTGGTATGTTTGAGAACGTGGTTTTAGGAAACATGTATTTAAATTAATTGTTAGGTATATTTCAGAAATTTATTTTTAATGCCTTACGTACTGAACATGTTCCATTTCTCTGGTTAAAATACAGACTTTTAACTACAACAATGATTAATTTAAATTGAATGGCTGAATAATGTAGGTGTGCTTTTACAATGAGAGGACTTTTAACGTGTAACCAAGTAGAGACTTTCCCTGAATTAATTAATTCATTAAGCATGAGTACTGTATATGCAAATTGCAGATAAACTGGAACAGGAAATAACATCCATGTGTGTAGACAAGTCTTCTGTGGATACAGAAGTGAGAACACTGACTCTGAAATGAATTTTTTTCATGGAATGGGTATTACCTTTACAAAATGGAAATTCTTTCTCCTGTTAAGATACTCAGTGTTTAGATTAAGGTGATCGTTAACTTTAGATGCTCTCTGGAACTCTTCAGTTTGAGATAAGTTCTTCACTAAGCCCGGTGACCAGCCACAGGGTTAGCAGCAGCTCAGTCATAGATTTAAGGCCTATCCCCTCAGGTTTGCACACAGTATGTAAATCTGTGTAGTATAAGGAACAAAAAAAAAACCAACCCAAAAACCCCAGGAGGATTTCATTAGATATTTTCATCTCAGCTTACATGACTCATGTTAGTATGTTCACATTTTTAAAGTACATGTCTATGTGAAGGAAACTGTATCATAGTTGGCCAATTTGATACTCGGAAAGTAACTGTCTTAAAGTTTTATAACTTGAAAGATTTGTGTTTTTATACTACGTTCATGTTGCAAGAGCAACTGATTCTGTTGGGAAGTTTGAGAAGGTTCCAGCGAATCTTCTGGGGAATTGAGATCTCAGTTGTAGAAACCGATTACCTTAGAACAGTTTCCACTTTAACTGGCACTTATTTTTTATTTACATATTTGTGTTCAATTTTGTGCTATCTTTCTAAACACTGCTATTGTCATGACTCCCTTACTGCTTGTATGATGCTGCTGTTCAGATTTTGTCATCATTCCCACCATACACTGTTGCTATTAAGCAACTTATCCATGTTAAGAGGCAAAAAGTGCTGCATTCAAGTGGTAAGTGAAGTCTGCATATTGCTGAAAGATGCACTTAATCATCAAAGACATGTAGGGGAAGGGAAAAATAAGCTGAGAGTATAAAGGATCACTTGTCAGTCACTGTGTTCTTCCATAATAAACATACTAAGCCAAAACTTATTAAAATGGTTAAAAGACAGATATATCTTTGTTACTGGATGCAAGAGGATTAAGAGCATATAGGTGGTGTAAGTAAATTTGACTCTATATTGACAGTTCAACACATACCACTGAAAAAGATGTTGATTGAGCAGCTCATTTTCAACTTAAGAGTTGTTTAGTGGACTTGTTGAATAGCTCTTTTCCAAAAATAATTTCTAGGATATACCTTATCCCATTTTCAGTCGCTTGTGGGAGATAATATGCAAAGCAGAAGTATTAGAGAATGTGATTGGTTTAGTTCTGAGATGGACCATATAGTTACTCTATGGCAGATCAGACAGGAATCTATCAGAGAATGCTTTTCTCTCTAGAGGTTTATCTATTCCTGTCCCAACTTTTCTTCAACTCAGATCATTCATATACAGGGTCACTTCCCACACTGTCAGCAAAATATACAACTCCAGTCATGCCAGTGTTCAAATGTAACTATACTTCTGTTCCTTTCGTCTGGATGTTAAGCATGGAAATGATTTATTCTTTAGGCTGTATTTGGAATGCAAACTCTTGCAGATAAAAATGACTAATGACACTGAAGCACCAGGTGTTGTGTCCTCTCATCATTTTTAAAATAGCTATATGAGGGAAATAATGAACTCTTTACAGGTAAGGGACATCAACATGGGAGATTAGGATTGGCCAGTAGAGGCAAAGCGTATCTGAATACATGCATGCATAAAATGTATTGATTGATGGTTTAGGCAATTCAGGAAGCTTCTAAATATGGAGCTTTTTTGCAGTTGCATTTGGCTTTTGGTTTGCAGGGCAAGGGAAATTCCAGGTATGCAATAAAAATAATTTTCCACGGCCAGACATGTCTGGTGAAGATCATCAGGAGGAGGTAACTAACTGTTAGCAGGGCTTAACTGATCTCTCTGCAGCCTCTCCTATAATTAATAGGAAGAGGAACATTTTTTCTGCTCCGGGGAGCAGCTAGTTCCCTGTGATTCAGCTGCATCTTACATACTCCTCTATTAGAGATCAACGTTGCTTCACTGTGTGAAGGGTTTTACTGTGGGATATGTAAGACTTCGAAAGTGAAAACATAAGTAACTGTAAAAAAAAAAACAAAACAACGCAACCAAACAAAAAATACCCCAACAACCAACACCTGCCCCCTTCCCCCAAAAAACCAAACCCAGCCCACAGCATTGCACACCTTCTGTAGTGTCCAAGGAATCACGCAAAAGGGGCAAAAAATAGTAGTAAACAGACATTGAAAGCTTGGCTCAGCTCTTAATTGGTTGTAAGTTAGAACCGTTACGCACAAAACATTTTGAACAGCCCCACACCCCCAGGAATATTTGGCAGTTAAAAATGACTCTTCTGTAACTGCTGTTTCTTCCCCGTGGGGCGTAGCCTAGGGAGCCTCCATAGGCAATCTACCTCCCTGAAAAGTGCCTCTACTTGGATTTCTTAAAACCTCCTGGGAAAGGACAATAGGAAGCAAGTCCCTGACAGACTGCCCAAAACTAAGTAAATCTCTCTAGGATTATGCTCACCCATTCTCCGCGTTTTTCCATGTTCCTCAGTGTTCTTAGGCTTTTTTCTAGTTGGCTTTAGCCAGTTTGAAATGCATTAATGTCTATCCATATGTTTCTCCAGCGTCACTTTTAAATAAAGTCATTTATCTTTTAAAGTTACAAACATTGCCTGGATTTTACAGAAAGTGTGGTGTGTACCTCCTTTCATTTCCTTTTATATATTTACATAATAGGCAAATTTAGAAAAATTAGTGCAAGAGAACTAGTGAGACCAATTATGAAGCAAACCAGAACATGGAGGTTCTTCTTGTCATTATCAGACAGATAGCAGAGAAAACTAAATAAAAATCTATATAGTGGGCTAAACAGAAAAGAAATATTATATTTGAATTTCCTCTTCAAATAAAATACAGGAGAAGGGGAATTAGAGGAAATTAAAGGGATGATCTATGGATTGATTTTTATTTACTTAGATCTTAATAGAATATTGTGTTTAAAAGAAATAGTATATGTTCTATTCCATTTTTGATTGTTTAGTGCCAGTTAATAGAAGTTGTCAAGCTCCAAAAATCACTTTCTGTGAAGATTTAGCTTTCCAGGCATGTTGAAGTTAAAACACATTTGGCTGTTTATTGACCGATTAATTTTAAAATTATCCCATATTGTTTTCTCATTTGTAAACGTGTGTGTCTGTGTGTAGTTTATGGCTGTTTCAAGCAGGTAGGGATATGGAATGGTAAGGGGGTATAACCATAGGGGATTTGGTACTGTTTGGGGTACTGACATGACCCAAATATGATCTTCAATATTTCACTTAAAACTCCTGAAAGTAAAAAGACTACATTTCAATTACTTCATTTATTTTAAAAATTGGATACCACTATGGGTACTCATACTGTATCTGGAGTTCTGGCAGGGCTGTGTTTTTTGCTACAAAACTTCTGCTTATATACAGAACTGCTCAGGAAGTTTTTAGTGGCCACTATACCTCGAATAAAACTACCATATGATTTTGATTCAAATTCATACTTGAATTTTATTAGGCATGGCATCACTTTGTTCACAAAATTGTCTTTGCTAACTTTATTAGTTCTTGATTGCTTTTCACTGATTCATGAAAGGCAGAAAGTTTCTGGAGTTGCTGAATGTATTTGTCTGAAACTTTCCACTGATGGCCCTTGCTTACTGCCAAATTTGTGCATTTTGACTAAAGCACAAATCGAGAAGTCTTTACAAGGGGACCTAATGTCATTCCCATTTGGGAGAAAATGAAATTTAGAAGTCCTGTAAATATGAGTTTGTTTAACCTAAAACACTAATGTTTTTAAGGGAATAAAAGCAAAAGTATCTGGTTTTAACTTTTAGTAAAAAGCAGTGTGGATTCTGAAAAGTTGTGTTGTTATTTTTTTCTGAAGCTCAGTTGTAGAGAAATGCCACCCTGGCTCTTAGTGGAATAAATCCCCAAGCTGGATAAAAGTTGCCTTAGGTTTGCCTGCTCTAGGGTAACTAGTGCTGAGGTTGAGACAAGAAACTTCCCACGATTTTGTTCACTAAATACGTCCATTCTCTGCAACAACCTTCAAATACCTATGTTAACATACTGTGCCTAAAGATGGCGTACTAATTGGTTTGCTAAAAATTAGCATTACTGATGCAAAAGTGTGTTAGTGTGACATATGATGCTGTTCTGTACAATTTAATTAGTAACTAATAAGTATGGAGTCTTTTAAATTGGATGAAATTGAGAAGGATTTAAAAACTGGTGGATTTTGAATGGTTTTGGTTATATAATGAGGTTTCTTAAAGATCACAAAGGATTTATGAGAAACAATAGCTGAGATTGTTAGGCACTGAAAGTAGCTTGGTGTTCAGTAAGCTTAATATTGTCTTGTTTTATTGTGTAAAAATTCTTGGACTTTTTAGCCAAGTATTTCTATCCGTTCCTGTGAAGGTTTGTTGAAGAGATTTCTAGTTTCGAAAGCACACTTGGTATTAATAGGCCTCCATCATTTTTAGTGTTATGGGAGTGTCTGTAATGTACTAGGGGATAGCCACAGTGATTTCAGACAAAAATTCTCTCTAAGGCAACAAGCACCAAGTGAAGGAAGTCAGAGCAGGATACAATGTGTGAATTTTAGAATTAGTACTAAAAATGCATCTATAGCCCTCACTTTTTGTTTCTTTCATTGCTGTTTCATTCTTTATTCATTTTAACAATTCAAGCATGTACCAAATATCTCTATGTCCCAGAAAGCTGTCTTGGACTGTACTAGTCATTGGGGAAACATTATTTCTCTGGAGGCCAGTGGTGCCAGCTTTCTATTAGATCCTTCCACACAGAGGGGATACGCTGTTCCACTTAGCAGTGCATGGTAAGGGTAATTAACGTAATTCCTAAAATGCCTTGATCTTTTGAAGTACAAATTTCTCCTCACTGCTTAGCAAGAGAAGCTTTTTCTTACCTTTAAATTACATTTAAGTGAGATGATAATTAAATCCTTATAGAAAGTGTTTAGAACATCAAGTAAGACACATGCTTATGAAAGATGCAAGCGAAGATATAAACTGCACTTCAGCTTTGAGAGAGTTTTCTGATTTAATCTTACTGAAGTACAGTTTTTCCTGTCTGGATGACTTTGTAGGTCTCCACTGGTAGAGAAGCCACGTGGATTTCTCTTTTTATGTGCCATGTACCTGAGATTGCAATTCTTATATAGAGCTTTCATTGCAGCATTCCTGTCTCGGTAGCACAGACAGAAAAAAAAATATTTATAACCCAAATGCCACTTTGAAATGGGGTGATGAGCAGCTTTCATCCTTCACTTACTCTTCTTACTCCTGACTGGAGAAAATGTCTAGCTGTTCTTAAATAAAGTACGTGTGTTCGTGTTTCTGTTCTTGAGCTAGACAGCATCCTTTGTTCTTGACTGGCTAACTAGGAGGTTCTCATCCCTAAGAGAAGTAAATCTTTTTGCTTTTTTTTCTGTTGACTGATACATAATTTCAGTGTGAAGTGTTACATTAGTTCTTACATTCTCTCTAACTATTCACGTTAACAAACATACATAATACAAATACTGGTTGCTCGGTACTAGCTCCGGATTGAGTAAGACAGGGTAAAACTGTAGTTAACCAGTGTGAGGCAAATGACTTCCAGTGTTTTCCTCCTTGTTACACTACAGCATTTTGAATAAAAAGAATCTGGTAAGAATCCTCCTTCTGTTGTCTTTCCTATTTTTTTAAATGTATTTGCATATCTGAAGACAGCTGAAGTTAGATATGATATTGCAAAACTAATTGCAGTATATCATCAGGTAGAAGGATGGTTTACTGCTGCTGCTGATTTTAATGGAAAAATGAGAGCTAGTTAAAGAACACAATACCATCTTGAATGGTCAAGAATCTTGTATCAAAAAGACTTGTTTCTTTTTGTGCTAGAACATGCGTTGTCTTCTGTACAAATTCAGAAAGGAGGGGATGTGGAATAAACTTAATTTTTTCAGTGTTTGTTGAAATTTCATGTAGTCTCACAATTCCAGTTAAATACATTCAATTTTTTTGGGATCTTGCAGTTTGTGACTCACTGTTCCCTCCACTGTAATCTCTGATAATTCAGTCTGTCACTATCATTGCAAGAGGACAGATTAAAACTGTTTCTGGGTACTGTTTTGGTTATCCTGTAAAGCAGCACCAAAAAAAGGTCTGAAGTGCATGAACAGTCTTAAGAGTCATGTTATTGTAAACCTGTTAATAAACTTGGAATCTGAGTTCTGTGCCCTGGGCAAATTAGCTACAAATAGTTCACGTAGCCACTGTCCTGGCTGTTTCTTTAGTATTTCTCTTAGAGCAGAGTCTACAGAAATGAACATGTGCCTATTCCTTAGTCACTGTTCCACTGACATAGTAGCAGGAACGCGGTGAACAGCTGCAGGAAAGAAGCATTTTGAAGTTTTAGAACAAGGTGGCGTCATATAGTTTTGAGTTGGAGCATTTGATTTTGGGGAAGAGCAAAGTAATTGAAGTTAACTTCTGACTAGCACGAGTGAAGACTTTTCTGTTGTAACACAGGAATAGAAAGTGCAACGGCAATTAATTTTTGTGGGACTTAGATATGGAAATATGGACAAATAAATACGCAGATACGGAGTGAACTGGAAAAAATACTTTTGACTTTGCACTTCTATGTATAATCAGTGAAACTTGTTGCACATTACAATTTCCAGTACAGACTACGTGAAGGTTCCTTGTTGCTGCTGGCAGTAGCAACTCCAGCCCCCGTGCTGTCACATGAGGGTGCATTTTGCAGCCTAGGCATGATCCTCTTTTTGTAATAGAGAGTAAGGACAGCAACATTGTCGATTGGCTGTGATGGGAAAGAGAAGTTGACAAATAGAATTGTACTTTCCTAAAGAAAAAAAGTGTTTTGTAAGAAACAGTGGGTTGAAGAGATACAAAAATATCTGTACTTTCGTATCATAAAGCAAACATAGGTGTTGGGGTTTTTTAACAGATAAAAACTGTGACTTGAATAGTGATCTGGTCTTATTGATAGAGTTTATACAATATTATCATCTGTATAAGTGTAGTAATGTAATTTTGTCAAGAATCTCCACAGTGTTGCAATGTATCTCATGCAGAATTGCATGATATTGCATTTGTATTGCAGTAGCTTCTAAAGCCTGGGACAGAGCCTAAATTTCTAATGTGATATATACTATACAAGAAAGCACTCTGCCAAAATTTTTGTCACATATAGTTTTAAGATTTTTTCCCGGTGTCCTATAACAAGCTTCTAGTTTTATTTTTATGGTTGTAACTTTCACTTTGCCTAATACACTGATTATGGTATAAATTTCCTTTGCAGTTTACGTGTGAACTTGGACATGGGTAAGGCAGCCTATGGGTGGATGATTATGAAAGATGACAATATTCCTGGAACAGTTGTTCGAACTAGCACCATACCAGAAGAGTTGGGACGATTAGTATATTTACTAACGGATAAAACAGGTATATCAGGTTACAATTCTGAAATATGACTTTTATAAAATCTCTAAACTTAATTCTATATATGAATATGTTAATGTAAGAGTAGATTTAGACTACTTCTTTTAATTTATCAGTAAAATTTTAAGCAAGTGCTTGAGGACTTTGTACCAATACCAATAAGCTTAGGTAAGCCAGTACTTACATGTGAAAGTCAGTAGTTGGTAGTACTTCGATTTATTTGGATAGGAACACTCCTGCTATAGTAGCAGGACACTGGATAGCATTAGTAAGAGTACCATGTATCTTACTCGGAAAAGACTCTGGGTTAGCACTCAGGATGCTATTTTATTCTGCACCTTGTTTCTACCGCAGTATTATATGATAGTAACAGTTAAGAATGGCTTTCAAGAGCAAGGAAGTAATTTCCAAAACAATTCATAAAATGAGCCTCCAAAATGTCTTCTGTTATCCCTGTAAAGTTAGTTGCTCTTTATGTTACAAAGACCAGTTCTAGAGCTGCTTTATTATTTCATCTTTGAAGCTGTAGCCTGTTACTATACCTGGCCCTGGTATACTGCAAAACCCAACCCTTATCAGCATCAGAAGGTAGGTGTTTGAAGAAGTAATAGCTTGCACTATGCTGCTGTCTGCCATTATGACTGAAACTTGTTAGAGTCTTACTATGCTCTTAGTTCTGGTTGTATGTAAGGAATCTTAAGGTTTATTGCAGAAAATATAATAAAGTTAAATTCTTTAGCAAATACGGTATTTCTTCTCCTTTCTTGGTTCTTTTGGAGATTGAATAAATCAGTTCTGGTAGACCTACTGTTTTTTTAAGAAGCTGAACTTCTGAACTGAGAAAGTTGTTTCTCAAAACAGTTGAAGTTTTTTAGTAGTTTAAAGTACGGTTCAAAATAGTGAGAAAGCATTTTAGAGGGGCAGGGTCTGGCTTCTGTTATATGCCTCAAAAAGCATAATACACAGTTTACATCTCTTTCTGCTTGAAATAGTTCCACATTCCATGCTGAACACTTCCATTACTGCATCTTTTGAAATGAAATGTAAATTTAATATATTGTCATGTTTTCAAAACACACTCTTTTTTTTTTCTATAGGGTAACAGGGTAACGTGTTCACCTGTACACTTCTGAATGCTATTCTTGTGTTTTGTAAAAGATAAAGACAACTGCCACCTTCTTTCCTAGCATGTAGGAAACTATATTGCTAATTATAGTGTGGTAATTCTTCAAAGCAAGTGAACAGTTCTTCTTGTAACAAGTTTTATTTCAGTTAGTTAATGATTTGTATGCTATTTGAAACTGCTTATTGATTTTAATTACACCCTTCATCATTATAATTTATGTAACCTTGAGTGCTGTCTCACCGAAGGCTTGAAATATGTAATTTACAGCATATGTTTGGAAAAAGGGAAGTATGTTCAAAAATCATGAATTTTCAAAACCGTGCAGTAGAGCTCATTTGCCCAAAGCACTACTTTGTAAGCAAAACCAATGGATACTACTTAAACTTTTCTGATAGAGAATTCAGTTACAATACCAAACTAGAAGTGCAGTTCAAGTGTTGAGATATTCTGCTTAGAGTTAGACTGCTCTAGGAATTCTAAGAGGCTTGATAAATAAAATGCTAACAGCTCATTCACCCAACTCTATGCAGGAATTACATTCCAACTCTGACTGAATTGTATTCTGAATTGTATTCTGAGGCACAAGGGTCAGTGTACTATCTTCTTTTCCTCAAGCTGTAGGTACCTACTGCCCTGTTTGAGAAATACAAGATTGTTTGAAAAAGAACAGCAAACCACCTGCTGCAGTTCTCTTTCTAGAAAGACAACCAATATACTTAACCTAATACAACAGTGATTAAAACCAAAGTTTTTCTCCTTAAAAAAAATGAAATCTTTTTTTTTGGCAACATAAAATTTAGTAATACTGGTGTTTTTTTAAGCAAAAATACTCTGTTACATCTATAAAGCTTTGAAAATATACATTTTATTGACTTGCATATATGAAGAGAAACAACCCTGTTGGTTTTTTTTTATCCCATATCATGCCACTTGCAATCACTATAGTTCTCTAATTTTAAACAGAAGCACTTGTATTCTGGCCTTTCAGAATGCATGCTTAAAAGGGGCTAAATAGACAGATGTTAAAAGGCTTTTACCAGCAAATGCATTTGTGTATAGTTTGGAAGGTGGCTTGTGTTCAACCTCAAAGGCTTTTCAGAGCACTGAAGTGTAATGAGTTCTGGAGGAAGGTCTGAATTTGTAAGTTAATGATGTAAAAATGAAAATAAAAACATGTTCTGGGGCAGTAGTTCCAAAATGTTTTGGACTAACAGTCAGCAGTCTCGTCCAATGCCTTTTATCCAACTGTTAGCTGAAAGCTAAGTGAAAATAAGCCTGGAGTCCAGCAGACATCACCAGCTTCAGAACACTGACCATGGCCTTGCAGACCGCAGTCTTCAGATTGTAACGGGAAACGCTGCTCAATTTTATTAGTCCTCAATGTCCTGCACATTTTAAATTTATTTTTATTTCTGGAAAATGTGTAGCCAAAATACCTTTTACCTGACTATATTGGTAGCTGCTTCCAGTTTACTTTCCGTGTTCTAGTCATATGAACCAGTTGATTCTGTTCTTCTGCCCACTGAAGGCTTCGCTGTCAGAGGAGAAAGAAGAGAGCCAGTTTTGTAGTTGTCCATCCCATGTGGGTGCTACTAATAAGCAGGTCTAAAAGGCTGGTGAACTTTTTCTCAATATTGAAAATGAAAGGGAATCCAGAGAACCGACTGCAAAAAGCTTATACTGTGGTCCAGGCTTCACTGGAAATGTTTGAGAATTAGTTGTTGAGTCTAAGGAGCATTGCATTACTAACATAATTGCAAGGTAGTCCTTTATATGATTGTAAATTGGGTTTGTGCTTCATCAATAAGCTTTTTGACAAGAAGCGTCCATCACAGTGGCGCTCTCATTTCCCACAGTAGAATAGAAAATGAAGTATCCCAATAATTGCATTATAGTTTCCTTATTGTGGGACAAGAAAGCAATGTGGTATAATTAGGTTTGATTGGAGTGCATGTTTCCGGTAAGATCTGAAATTAATGATGTTGCTATAGTGACACATCTGCGGCCACCAGTGCGTGAAACATAAAGTAATTCATTCGACAAGAGAAGACATCTGTTAACTGCAAGGATGCAGAGCATATTGACACTGACCAGAAATACTAGACGTTATGTGATAAATGAACAAATGATGCTGAAACAGGAGGACAGATAATTTGTACTTAATCTGCTGGGAGAACTTTAATCTTCTCACTGGTTGCATTTGACAATGCCATTGTTTAAAGAACAATGCTGCAGAGAACTCATAAATTTTAAAACTTAACTCAGGGTGCAGCCTATTAAAGCAATACATTAATTCCTTTGTTAGGGAGTTTTTATCTTCATGTAGAACAAAGCCATTACTGAAAACACCCACTAAAACAACAGGTTTTTTAGGACTCACATTTTAATTATAGCATCCATTACCCCAAATGCCATGTTGTTTGGACTTGAATCACATATAAGTTTGACAGAAAAGCGTCATCCTTTATGGCTGGGGGCTTGGTGGGGAGTGGTACAGTTACAGGGGGGAGCGGTTTCCAGCATTTTCCAGTAGCAACTGAGCATGATATCTCACCCTCTCCAAGGTACAAAAAAATTCTAATCATGAAAGAAAAATAAAGATATTTGGCAATATTTATTGAATGTTTTTGTTGCTTAGGATGTGGGATGACAAAACTTCTGCTGTTCACGACAACTACCAGAGTATTCAGCTAAAACAAACACGTACAGTCTTCCAAGCATAGTTATTTACTAATGCATACACTTGTATTTGAGTTCTGTAATTAACATTTTAGCGGGCGTTTGGATCAAATGATATACTTAACAGATATAATAGTTGAACAGATGCATAGAGCAATAGGATTCTTGATTTTCTGGGAAAGCCTTGTGTTAGAGGTTGGTGTATATGGGCTTTTTCATTAAATGAGCCGAATGTACTTTTAGAATAGTGAATTTCAGTAATTGTTTCTGAAAATTAATCTTTTAAGGTATACTTTAATTAAGTCTTTATCTGTTCAACATAAGCTACCACAGAGAAAGAGTAATTAAAAAAAACGCTGAGGGAATAACATCTCCACACTTCACTTTGATGGATATATATTCACATTATTGCCCTTACACTTCCTCTACCTCTATGACTTTTAGTACCACTAAGGCTGCAGAGTGAGTAGAGCGGAGTAGGAATGGAAAGTTTTCACAGGAAAATCCTACAGGAGGCTTCTGGACATACACTCAAAGGAGATCAAAGGAATCCTTCCTTTGTGGCTTCTGTTGGACTCCCATCAACTGAAAATATCCAATGAGTGTGGATGTTGCTCTTAGATACTGCAGTCATTCTTGTGGGATGTAGAAGGCACAGAAGAAATAGCTACTGCTATTCATAACTGTGTTAACTCTTACCTCTACTGTTACCTTCCACCCAGGAAAGAATAAACATATCTTACCTCTCTTTCTCTTTGTGCTCATTCTTAATGGCTTGTGCTGGGGTTTGTTTGGCTTGAGATTTTGTGGTGGTTATGTTTATGGCCTCTTCCTAAGTGGAGCACCTTAGCAGACATATTCTATGTATGTGTTTACCATGAGTTTTTTTAGTTTTCTTTTCACATTCTATACCAGGTTATATTTTTTCCAGGGTTCATAGAAAGAATTTGCATCTCCCAATTCTTACAGTCTAATTATTAAGAGAGTTGGACCCAATCATCCTTAAAGTTTCCATAGAAATGTTCACATTTACACTGAATTTTAATCTGTTTAAGCAAAGAGCTCAAAGTACTCATAAAAGTTACTCACCCTCTCAATTTCTCAAACTTATTAATCCTTCTGCTGTACATATTTTCTTGCTTTTTTGTTTTGGCCTTTTTTAGATTGTTGGTATTGATCCAAATTACCATCTAGTAATATAGGATCAGAAAGATCTGCATCTGCTTCTCAAAAACAAAATAAAAAACTCTGCTGCTCTGTTGTGAATCACATCTGTTGCCACCCAGGGAATGATGCCTTCAGGACTTTTTCCTGAGAAATTAATTTCCTCTTTGCCTGCTTTACTCTTTGTTTAATGATACAATTGTAGGGATAGGGGGGAAGGCTCTTGGCTTCATTAAAGAACATACTAAATTTTTCTTCAGTAATTGAATGCTAACTTTTTTGTCAGGATATTTTCCTTTTGTGGTACCTGCATTCCAGAGCAAAGCTTAAGAATGTGTAATAGTAGGAGTAGATTCATATTAGCAATGTCCTGAAAGCGTGGAATTGATAAGTAGATTTTGAAAAGAATTACTAAAAATAGAAAACTTCTTCACTGTCCTTACCACCTTGAGTAGAGTAGATATTTGAAGGGCTTGCATTTCGAGCCATAAAGTAAAAGAGGCGTTGTTTTGTCAAGGTGTCTTAGTCTTAAACTAAAAGACTAAAATTCAGGATAGAACTGCTGCTAAAGTTATTACGTAACTTATTGGCACCATATAATACTTGGAACATGTTGTTGGGAATGTTTTTGTCCCATTTTGGTGTTTCATTCATGAAGAGAATTTAGAAGTAAATGCTTAATTTGCACACATGATGAAACTTCCTTGTGAATGACTGAAAAAGGAGTATTTTGTTTTATTTTTTGCAAAAATTTTTGGGAGCACTTTCATAAATGCTGCTGCCCATGTTTGTCTAACACGTCAAGTATAGTCACTAACATATACAGTGACTACAGCCTTACACTGAAAGCCTTATGAAGCATGAGCTTAATTTGAACTCTAATGAATGAACTCTAATTGTTGTTTCTTCTCTGTTGTTTTTTTTTTTTTAAATTCCTTTCTTTAATTGCAATTCTGTGTAGCAGGTACGGTTGTTTCTGCGGCCTCTTTTCATATGTCATAGATGTTTCCTATTACTGTAGCTGATAAAAAGGATCATATAAGTAATGTATAAGGTACAAGTATTGAATCAGGATTGCTAGAATGTTTATTTCTGTGTCTTTACAAGTTGATTCTTTTTCCTCTCCCATTTTTCCTAAACCTCTCTTCTGATTGTTGCAAGATGGGAAAATCCATACTTTTCTACTCAGAAGCTTTTCTTCTCTGCTTGCTGAGAAGGGCTGGGGGGGGAGGAGAACACACAAATTTTCCGCCTATCTACCTTTCTCTCACCAAGCATGATTTGGAGTTGGACTGATTTAATGGTGTCAGAAGAAATAATCTTTCCACGTAATAACTAAAGGGCTAATTTTGTTTCCTGCTCAGTTTTCCCAAGCAGCAATTACAGAACTAGTGGGACGTGGGTTTGACAGTTGCCTGCTGTCTCAAGTTTTGAGTAGCATTTAGTTTCACAGCTCCTAGGGAGTGTTTATTTTAATTCAAAGGCTTGGCAAAGCTGAGAGCAGTGAGAAGATATTAGCATGCCTGGAAAGGAAGGTGATGCAGATTTACTTGGAAATTTCTTGCAGTAAACATGATTGAACAAAGTGAGTGGGTTTGGGGTTTTTGTTAGAAATTGAGATTTTAGTCTCTCGTCTTTGTTAGTGGAAACTTCTGTTTCTCATGTGCAAACTGGAGATTGGCTTTTTCTAGTCTATAGGTAAAGTAAAAAATTAACCAAAAAATGTAATAAAATATCTCAATAAAAGTACACCTTCTAAAGGCAGAAGAAGTACTTTCTCATGAGTTTATATAATTAATGTAAAAACAAAATAATCTTCCTATCCCTTGTATAACAGTAACCAAAAATTTCTGTCTTGCTAGAGATCAGGAACTTTGTCTTCTTGGGTTTTTTCCAACCTTGGGAATATTTAACTTCTCATGTGAATTTTTGATAATCTTATGCATATTTTGTGGAGAATTTATGCATTTCGCTTAAAGCTTATTTTAAATATTCTTACAAATTTGAATATGACTATTGAAAAAAAATCCTCAACAAACATGTAAGGAAAATCAAATAGTAGAGGGGGAGTTTGGAATTATCATCTAGCGCTGATAATACAGGAAAGCATGGTTTGATAGTGCAGTTTGATGTACAGTGTCACTGTACAGATATTACCAGGGAGTAGGAGTGGTAAATGTCTTAAGTGTGACTGAGAAAGATATAAGACTTTTACATCCATTCCAAATCTTTGAAGATTGCTAACGGTTCTATTCCTGTTAGATGCATAAACTGGATAGTAACTGTCCACAGTCCTGTTTTCCAGATAGAAGCTATAGCATATGTCATGCTTTTAGTCTTCTCTCTTCCTGTAGGTTACCATGTATTTTGCATACTGGGACCAAGACATGATACAAAAATAGTTTAGACAAATAAAACTAGTATGTAATATTTTATTCTGCAATTTTTATTTATAGATATTTATCATGTGCTCCATGTTAAAAATATTGTAGAAGCTTCAGGAATGTCACTTTTGGTGCCATGTTGTGTTTATTTTTTTATCATCAGCTTTTTATATTTTAATGACTAAAACTGTGGTTAAATACAAGAATAGCTTTATGCTATATTAATTTCACTTTGGCTGAGTAGTCATAGGAAGAAAGTTTTAGGAAGGGCCATTATCAAAATAATCTTTTGTGAGCTGACTGTGGGATGCTAGGCAGTAGTGACCCCTTTTTGCCTGGTGTGCCCCATCATGAAAGGCTGAAGCCCACATCCCTCAATTAGAGCTTTTCCAAACCAGAGGATGTGACTAGTTGACAGAGGTGGACACAAAGTGTCTGTCTGTGACTGACACCCTGTAGTTTCTTGCAAATGTGAAGGGAGCTCTGAAAGCACTGTTTTCATTCAATCTGGCTTATTCCAGTTGGAGGCTAAATCTGTCAAATCTGGAAGTGATGTTAGTTCTTAATGCCTTACTCTAGATAACATTGAATCTGCCCGTTTGCCAGAATGTCTGTTTCATACATAAAATGAAGGATATATGTATGAATTTGTTGTGGGTTTTTTTCTTTAGATTATCTGATGCATGGTGCAAACTCTTGCATTGGCATTTGAGAGTCAGTTCCATCCAGACACTGCATTTTCTGTCTTTCATATGAAAATAAAAGTTTTTGTCTTTTTTCAAGCTTGTATATTTAGTTGTGTTGTCAGAATCAGCTTGAAATTGGAACCAGTGATTTCTTCCAGTATAAGTAACATTCCTGTAACGAAAGTGACACTTAACTCATGATTCATACCTTCTTTCCAAAAGGAAGACTGGGTGGGAGGGTTGTGGCCTTTTCGCAGTATTTTTTGCTGCTTGGTGATATACTACTACTTTATTACAGGGACACTTACACAGAATGAGATGATATTTAAGCGCCTCCACCTTGGTACTGTGTCCTACGGAACAGACACAATGGATGAAATTCAGAGTCATATTATAAACTCCTATTCACAGGTATCTCATTTCATAAATCGTTTACCTTTAATATTGAGATATTTTTAACAGCATTGAAGCATTGTTGTTACTGACTAGAAATTTGAGGTGCTTTGAAAGTTCTTTCATTTGTAGGTGTCTCTTAACAGATACGGTAAAAGGGAAAAATGTGAGACAGTATGTAGTTCTCTTGTGATTCTGAAGTTCCTCATAATACCCACTTCAAGGAGTTTACTTTTCTATACCCCACTAACGTAAATCTATGTTAACCTGTCTGCGCAGTGCAGTCTTTCTCCTGCCAAATCATCTAAGAGTAAGCTATTAATTACTGAGACTACAAATTACATCTAAGTGTCCAGAACAAGACTAACAGTAATTATATCTTTGAAGATATTCATCAAGAATAAACATCAAAAAGACACATTAATTTGCATAACTGAGAAGTGAAAAAATTGTTGTCAAAAGGTAAATTTATAAAGGCATATCTAAAAAGCATTTATTTAAAAATCTAAGTTTATCACAAACAACATAAGACTGAGGGTGGATAAAATTGAAAACTCCATATTGCTTGAGAGCGGTGTGTTCCCGTGATGTGTAAGAGTGCTTGATCTGGGAAGTGTACGACAAAATTGTGACCCCCAGTCTGTCTGTGGGCCAGTTTTGGGATGAAGGAAGATGAAATTCTGCCAGCATCACTTACATCTCCCATGTATGTAAACTATTTGGGTGCTTTCTTCAAAACTTTCTAAGCACCTGATTCCACTCCGAAATAAGGAAGATTTTTTAACTTTATTATTTCTATTTTTTGAAACCAAAAAAAAAGAAAAAAATTAACAGAAGAGGAAATAAATGATAGATTGACTAGTATTTCCATGTGTTGCATACGGTGCAATAATAAAACTTTTTATACAAAGTTTTTTCCACAGTTAATTTGGATATGCAAACATGACTGGCTGACCCAGTTAAGTTTGTAGACTGACCTCCTTGTCTGTGTCCTCATTATCTCTTGTAAAAGGATTGCAGCATCAACAATTTAATTGAATCTTTAGTTGTGCTGTGTTTTGAACTATGGCTCCTTTCATATTTGCTTAAAATAAAAATTGAAAAGTAGGTGTTTGACACCATGCTGCACTGAGTATTTTGTAGCTTTTGAGAAGAGAGGCAGGAGGGAAAGCAGTGAATAAGCAATGTATATTCTAAGTTTTTAATCTGTAGCTTCAATTTCTATATTATTTCCCATCTAAGCAGATAAAAAAAAATCCACTTCTTAAATTTCCTTTTCCTTGGATAAATCTATTTTAGCTTAATTCTTAGTAGGTATAACCATGAATAGTAACTGAGATGCAGTAATACGCCTTGGCAATGAGACACAGAGCTCTTTTACATAAAGATCAGCAGTCCAAATTTAGTTCATAATGGGATACTGACAGAAATTGCTGCTCAACGATGTTTATAAAAATGACCCAAACACAATTTTGTTTTAATTTCCTGTTTGAGTATTCACATTAACTACTGTAGCAATAAATAATGTTAGCTAACAGTCTTGAGCTGGCACACCTAGGTCTTCACTGAGTTTGTGACTAAGCGCCAGTCTTCTAGAGGAGGCAGGTTCATTAGTGCTGTTTTTGTGTTTTGGAGTTAAATATGCTATCTGAAAAGAATTGTGTGATTCCCAGAATTCTTACTTGCTTAAAGCCTTTACTAGTTTGCTGTAAAATTTAATGACAGATACCTATGGTTAATTAAGTTTTTAGTAACTGTAACATATTTGGCACTGAAATTTTTAAAAGAAGTAAGAAATGTGAGGGAATGTTTTTTCTCAATTGTGGGAAAAGATTTCCCAAATCTAGGTTTCCTGTTAGTAGATGATTAAAATAACTTTCTCGGAACCTACTTTTATTTAAGCTTTATATAACACTTCTAGATGTTTAAATAATGCTTTAATTATGTGTGTGTTAGTAGCAACTCTTTAAAACAGAAAAATGAAGGAGCCTCGGTAACAAAGCAAGCAATAGTAAACAATTGTTTCTGTCTGAAAAAGTATGGTGAGGTTTTTATTTAATCTATGATAATAGAAGCTGCCAGTTAGCTAGGCAGTGGTTCTTGTGTGACATTGATTTTATCCCTTGTTTGTGTTCTGTTTTATTATAACAGTGGACCTACTAGACTATTGTCATCTTAATGTAACACACAAATCTATTATAACCTGATTATATTTCCCCACTGGAAGCATTTTGTGATAGAGGGCATAATCTTTAATGGAATTTGTGTGAAATTAAATTATACAAGCATCAATAAACATAACATAATTCAGAAGGAGTAAATCAGCTTAATTTATTTGCGGCTGTAATGGCATCAGCGTTAGCAGAATGCAAATGCAGAGGTTTAAAGCAGTAGCTGAAAAGCAGTGCCAGATGAGCAGAAAGTTAAACCCTTTATTAGACAACACTGTAATTTGATGGGCAGAATGTTCACGGTTCAGCAGATTGCAGTCAGGAGGAAAAAAGCATGGTTTCTGAAGAGGTTTTCACAGTGAAGAGGTTTTCGGAGTGAACAGAAGAGCCTTTGGTAGTACTGCTGGTATATTTAATATGCTGACTCTAAAAAACAAACAAAAACCACAAAGCAAAAAACCCACAAACCCACTTATTTTCAACTAATTGTAAATACATATTACTTTCTCTTAAAAGGTGAATTCAATCATGTGTTTGAGCATTTCTGAAGGATAACTTAAAATTGTTCTATGCAACAGTAAAGTGTTCTTCAAATACGTATCAAACTATTATTTAGCATGATTATTTTATTAATTTCATTCTTGTAAGGACGAACAAATTTCAGCCTGCAGCAAAAGCATACAAACTGCATTAGTTCACAAATAATACAGAAATTGTGTAGTTTATAAATTAAATTGGCAATATTTGTATTTTAACAACTCCTAATATTTATATTTAACAATGATACTTACTTTCATTCTTTTGTTCCATACCAATGTGGTAATCTTTAAAATACAGGCATTTAGGCAAAGAGTTAAAAGAAAAGGACTTTTTCAATATAAAGGCATTGGAGTTTCCAAACTCTGAATGTACACAAGTGACAAAGACACTAAAGAAGAACCACAAAACACAACCCTTGCAATTTTGTTTT
Organism: Eurystomus gularis; assembly: GCA_013400335.1. Lineage (NCBI taxonomy): Eukaryota > Metazoa > Chordata > Aves > Coraciiformes > Coraciidae > Eurystomus > Eurystomus gularis. Next base: position 35,654 of record VZZY01008385.1, read on the forward strand.
GGTGTTCCTGAACTCATCCAGTTGGTTTCTGGCTTAAATACTTTCTAAAAAGCATTCATAGAATGTAAAGGACATGAAGGGACTGTTGTGACAAATCACTGGAAAAGGTAAATTCTGAAGTGAGGAAGCAGGGTGTTCTGCAGAATCCAGTCAGGCTGATCACCCATTTTACAGCATATGTGTTTTCATTTCACATTTTTCAATTGTCTGCAGGCTCTGTTACGGAAATCTTACTATAAATGCAAGGTGATGAACCCACAGGTACATAGCAGTTCTACAGAAAAGTAGATGAGGGTTTTTATGAATCACAAACTGAATGAGTTAACAGTAGGCAATATAAAATAAATAAATGCTTACTATCCTTATTATTCATCAACCCTTGTAAAGGGAACAACTTAAGATATATATTAGTATTCATGTTTTGTTGCCATTGTTGAACTCTGTTTTATTGTTTGTTGTATTGTGTCTTAAAGGTGCACTCTCAGAACAGTGGAAACAGCACAAGTTCGACACCATCTAGGAAACCTCAGTCATCTGCACCCAAAGTCCGCAAGAGTGTCAGCAGTCGGATACACGAGGCAGTGAAGGCCATTGCACTGTGCCACAATGTGACCCCAGTATACGAATCCCGGGCTGGTGTGTCTGGAGAAACAGAATATGCAGAGGTGGATCAGGACTTCAGCGATGAAAATCGGACTTACCAGGCTTCCAGCCCTGATGAGGTTAGTATGCAAGGGGAAAGAATTAGTATCTTACAAAGAACAGGATAAGCTAAGTTAAAAAGAGCAGAACTGTAATGGAAGAGCGTTTTGGACTGGTGCTTTAAAATTAGCAGTAGTCTCCTTTTATTTCCCCTACAGCTGTAGGAAGGGTCTGGTATTTCTTTGTTACATAAGTGTTCTCAATTATTTGACTAAAGGGTCTGTGAAGTCAGTTCTTTGGGATCAATAGTGTGTTGAGTATTGCAATTAAAGTTATTAGATGTGTTCTCAAAACATTAATCCATGTATGAATCATAGCATATACCTAAAACTGCATTGAGTGATGGACAGTTATGTGCGTTAGCTAGAGACACTACCAGTTGGTGGAATATATGGATTCTTAACAGAAAAAAAGCCAACCCAAAACCAAACCTCAAATTCTCCTGTGGAAAAGCTTTTGAGCTTCAAACCCTAGGCAGCTTCATAACGGTCAGGGTTCAGTCAAAATTGCATCAAGTTTAGCACAAATTTAAAACCCCATTTCAATAAAAACATGCCTCTGACTTCCATTGAAATCCAACTATCCAACAAATCCCATTGCTTTCAGTGGATTCGAATTAGTGTTCCTAATAATCCTGTTTTGGGGCCTAAATTGATTGTTTAAAATTCGGTCTTAAAAAATACTGGAAGCAAAAGGCAAAGCTCAAGTTTCAAGATACTGCAAAATAAGCATAAAAGTAATTATATCCCATTCATTTTATAAAAATACGTATGTACTTGATACACTAAAGTAGAGAATTAGAGTATTTCAAGATTGGTTTGCCTCTGAAGGTGAGCAGGTTGAGGAGTGTCCTTGTTTTAAAGAAATTCTAGTAGTATCTGGAGCTTGGATGTGCTGGGATAGCCACAGTACCTTAGTCATAATCAAAACAAGGTGGTTGTAAGATAGGAAGAAAGGAGTATTTTTCTAGCTATACAAGGTGAGCTAATACAAGATAATATTTCTTCCACAAACCTCATCTTGCCACAGCATAGCCTAGTATTCTTGGTATACATTTGGTTTACGTGTCTAATATATCACTGTATGTAGTACTAACAAAGCCTTAGGAATGCAAACTGCAAGCTGTAATTGCTGGAAGTAACAAGTCTGTAACAGGTAATTTTAGGAATGCAAGCAATAAAATTAAGTCTGTCTTCACGTAGTACCAAACTAGCAGACATTACATGCATTTCAGATGCTGTAAACACAGTTTCATAGTGTCAAAGGATTGTAGAATAGAAAGAAGGGGTCAGTTTTCAGTGATTGAAAAATGACAGAACATTTTTAAACATAAACTCTAGGCAGGACTTGAGACACTGCTCCTTGGCTAAAATCAATAATCCGTAGTACTGTATGTGGTGTTACGTGGTGCGGGTTGATCTGCATTACGAATTGAGAATGCTGGAAGTGCATTTTTTTATGCCAGAGATACACTGTAGATACAGTTTGTTGGTGTAGTTGTTTAATGTTTGACTTACATTGTGCACGTGTACAAATTTTCATACACAGGTCTTCATATTTGCTAAATAGATCAATATAATGAGCCTGTGAGGTGTTACTAAATATAATGAAATGCTGCATAAGCACATATCTACCTATGAAGATATGATGACAGCTGTGGATTAAGTAAACATTCTGCTTTAACAGTCAAAGAAATCAGTAAATCAGGTGAAGAGACATGCAGTTGAGACAGGCTATGTGAGGGGTTTTTTCCCCACTTGCTCTTCTCTTCCTGTGGGCTTTTATATATTCATTCACTTGTTTGGAACCTGAAAATATTACCATAAAGAGAAATTCTCTAATATTTGCTAAAAGAAATAGCTGTAAGACTTGAGAATTATGGAAGTGTTGCCCTCAGAAGACAGTAGGGAATTTGACAGTGAAAAGGGAAAAAGAAAGTTGATAAAGTGCTAATATGGCACATCTGGGACTTGGGGTGGAAAGGGAAATGGAAGAGGACATCAGCAACAAAAAAATTGTTAGTGCTTCAAGGAAGAGAAAGCACAGGTATCCTTTTAATAATTTTTTTTTTTAATCATCGCAACTCATACATTCAAACTATATGACAGTGAAATTTAAAACTCACATTTTAGAACAGACAGCATTAAATTTCCTTTTGGTTTCTTGAAGATAATGTTTGAAACACTAGTAAAATTATCATATTGAGTAAATATGCTTTAATATAATGAGAAATTGATGCTAAATGCAGTCTTATAAAAAGATGAAGCTACAAAAAAAACCCAAAACATTTTAACAGCATAAAAATTGCAGCATGACAGCAAAAAGCCTGAGTTGAAAGACTAGCAGGTCTTTATCATAATTTTTTTTAAGAGTTCTATTGATGCAATGTTTGCAAATCACTGGAGCCTAAGGAAAATAATGTAAATGGTTCATTATTTAGCTTATTGAACTTTCCTGCAGTTAGGTTGACGGATGATGCCAATGTTTCCCAATCACCAAAGTACCATTTTAAAAGCATTTTTTATTGAATAAAGTGCTTTGAATATTGCACCCTGGAGCTTTATTTAGGGAAATGATTCAATTGATGTTTTCTGTTTAACCTCAGCATTGACCTATCACAACATATTTGGTTAATAAGCAACATTATCATTTAATAGACTTAACCAGTTTTATGCATTGTACTTTCTCAACATTACAACTCTGCTCTCTTAGATTTTGTTTATGGATCCAGCCTGACTGCAGTCTTTAGAAAGAAGATATTTGCACAGTTGTCTGTTATATTATAAAATATGGCATGATATCACCATAGCCTATAAAGACCAGAGAACCGTGTGTAAGTATAAACTGTTCTTCCACGTAGGAAGGTGTAAGAAGCAGTTTAGTAATACATTGACACACTATACACTTAATGAATTGACTCGAGGAATTCATTGGAAATTCTTCACATCTGTGTGTGTATGTGTGCATCCGTATACAGATAACATATAACCATAACAGGGTATGCAACATTTAGAAGTAGGTACATTCATCATAAAATATGTCTTTATCTATTGTTAGAGTAAGCTGAGATAAGTAACTGATTTTGTATTCATAATGTGAACCCTACTTATGCCAGGCTCTTTGTTTCTTATCATAAGTGATCAATATTTCATTTTCTCTGAAAGGGTGGAAAGTTTCATTTGTCTGTCACTTGTCCTCTACAGCTGTAGCATAGCAAACAATAAGCATTCATTGAGAACAGACTGAAAAAAATGAAAACTGCTCCTACTTGGCCATCATAGGTGTGAGTTCAGCTCATCTGTAGAAAGCCACCTACCTTAATGTAATGAACAATCATAAAAGGGTATAAGCTAAGTAGGTAAAGCAATGGAGTTCAAAGGTCACAGACCCAAGCAATTCAGGGGCATGCTGTGAACAGAAGCCTTTGAAGACCTTTGCTCCCCTTGGTCAGAAAAGATTGATCAGTCACGATTTTTAATGACTGCTTACTCTCATAAACCAGCTATTTATTGGTTATGCTGTGTCCCACACTGTTATGTTCTCAAGCATTTCTAATTCCAGGATTTTGAATATTTAAATAGTACCTTAAATCATGGTCAGTTATTTAATTCCAACGTTTTTGTCCAGAAACAACAGAGTTGCTAAAATTAATTACAAGGATACAGAGCCAATCATTTAAAAACAGACAGGGAAATGATATGCCCTTAGTGAAGCAGCTTTTGTGTTTACAAAAGTGAAGCTGTAATGTATGAGACATGTTGTATTGTTTAATTCATTTTATTGTGTGTGCTTATTGAAGCAAGACTAATTGTGTTGTTTTGTCAATGTATTGTGAAAAGCAAATCACTCAGTAGCATAAAACCATCACTTTCATGACCTTTGAGACCCACAAAGAATAACTACTCCATAGCTTGTCTTGAATATTGATCAGCAGTTTTTTCACATGATCAAGCTGTATTTTTAAGTTAATAATTTTATTTTAATTATGAAGTTTCTCCATGAAAAGTGATGGACTGTGAATGTTATCAAATTGTTGTTTATAAATATAAACAAACCAGTGATGATTGGAAACATGTGAGAAAAATGTGGAAACATATCCACACAGAAACTATTGGGAGCGCTCAGGCAGTGGGGAAATAAAAATCTCACTGCTTCTTCCCTGTTTCCAAACCAATAGCCATACCTTCAAAATGCCACACATATAACCCCTGTATACTGTACATGGCAACCCCATTTTGAAAGTAGATCCCATTGTCTGAAGTGAACATGCTCTTAAAATACTCTGAAATAAATGAGGTTAGTTACATGAGAATTCTTCTAAGCAGCAAAACTAGCTGCCAAAATTTCCATCCCTAGTCCCTCTTTTTCGCCTTACAAATTGCTCCCTCATATATGCTAAAACCTTCAAAGCCCTTATTTATATGGGTCATTTTTCAGTTTAAATGGTCAGGTTCATAGCATGGCTTCAGAAAAGCTATCAGCACAACTTGGGGGAAACTCCCAAACTGCTGGATGGAGTGGAGAAGACCTGCCAACACCAGCTGTGGGGTGGTGGATCTTTTTCTTAAACTGGTGTTAGCTCAGAAGGGAGTATTGTATGTTGAAAGCAACAACTGGTTGGTCATAAACTGTTTTGAGCAACACTTTGTAAATATTGAGTCGTTAGACATTTCCACTAGGGAGCAGCAATGGCAGGCTGGCCTGCAAGGAAAGGGAAGCCAGGAGCTGAGCGTGGTAGCCAGGCTGCTAGAGGCTATCACAGCCCCAGAATTTCCAGGCAAGGTGAAAAGAGCACGTTCCATAATGGAAACCAGAAACAATAAAGAGTATAGATTGTTGTACAGGTCTGTGGTGGTAAGACTCATCTGAATTCAAGCCAAGAAGTCAAGTCATCGTCAGGATCGGGTCCCGAGACAGTAAGCAGCATTAGCCAGTCTGGTGATTGCAAAGAAAGTTCATGGCAGTGAAGCAAGTCCAAAGCCAGGAGGTCACGTCTGCCTGTCAGGGCCAGGTCAGCGGACTGTGTGGCCAGTTTTGAGCATAGCCCTTAACGTAGCTCTCACAGGACCAAGCGTGAGAGCCAAGGGTAAGACAGAGGGCAGCCCCCATGGAGGCTTCTTCAAGCTGTTTCTTCATCACAGCTCTTAACAGTGAGCTGGCCTTCAGGGCAGCTGGTTAAGCTCCTAGGAAGGAGGGTGCACTCAGGGCCTTGACAGTTTCAGTCTAAATAGAGATTTGAGTATTTTTTCATAAAAATATATTGCTATTCTGTCTTGGTTGATACATGGTTATGTTTGAGTCAGGTGAGTATTCAATCTGTTTCAATTTACACAAGTGAAGAGTGTGGTGGGTTGTTGGGTGATTTTTTTCACTTCTGCTTTCTCTCTCAAAATACTATTAAATTTTTTTTTTTAAATTGTGGATATAGGTTTCTAGGACCAGTATAGTTCCAAACAGCCCTGAATTCAGAGGGAGAGGTAGCAGTGTGATGGTTTGTTTGTTCCAGTCCTGATTGATGTAGTATCTAAAGTGAGCAAGGATAGCCTTAGGGCATTTTTTTGGTCTTCTGCCAAGCAGTAACAGCCTCTTAGGATTGATCCAGTAACTGAAGGTCTTCAGGATTCAGCAGGCTGCTTCAAATACCTCACTTTGTGGATTTATAACCCTGTGTGCCCAAAGGCAAGGCAAGTTTCATTTTTTTCAAATGACTATATCAGGTTTTCTTTAACTGGGACTTCTTCATGCCATCATGCTCCCAAGATGACAAGTAACGAGAGGTAGTTACATTTTCCGCAGAGCAAAGGGACTCAGTGTTGCAGTTCCCCAAACTGGAAATTAGTGAGGCAGCTGGGTGATAAGTGATATTTCCTCTTGGTCCAGAGGAAGCTAAGGAAGATGTTAATCTGAGAGGGAATGAGAGTGCCCTGCCTTATGTATTTTATTCACCCTCACAGAGAAAGGTCAGGAGAACTCAGAGATGGGCTTTGAGTTGGGCTATGCGAGGAATAGCGCTGTGCATACTGGTTAAGTGGCCTAGAGCTATTTAACTCCACTCCAGAGAGAAGCAAACCTGTTATTTGGTAGGGCAAGGAAGTATTTAACTCTTTCATCCTCAGTGCTGAAAGTAAGTAAGGCTCGTCCTTTAAATGCTCTCTATGAATCTGTTTCATTTTGCATGTCGGCCTTGATTTTGACTATTGACTCATGTACTGAGATATTTGTAGCATTTTCTGCCAGACAGTTATTTTCTTTGAGGTTATTAAATGGGACTTATAGGCTAATCAAACTTACTGTAGAAGAGATTTTTCCTTAAAAAAAAAAATTAAAATGTTGTCACCATAGTTGAAAAAAAACATTTAGAATGTAAGTGGTTTACAATAAAATTAAATATACCAAGGGTTTTGTGGCCTATGAGTTTACATGTTTTCTAAAGTTTTTAAAAGTGTTGAGTATTTATTTTAGGTTAAAGTCAATCTAATGTTCTAATTAAATACGCAGCTCTGAATCCACAACACTGATGATGAGTTTGGGTTTTTTTCTGTGCTTGATATGGAGTTTATGAAGTCCCTAACTATTCATTTTCCTGACTCTAGCAGGCTTAGATTTTGTGAGTGATAAAATAGATAACTGCATCATTGTCATTTAACAACCTTGACTACTTCGTGGAACTTTCTGAAAACTACCTAAGATATTTATAAGCTGCTTGTTTTGAGTCAGTTCCGTAAATCAGTATTTCTAAACAAATGGGATGATTATGTCCACAAAACATGGAATTACTATGCAGAGCTGCCACGGTCTGTAACAACAGTGCTTCTGAAGTTTCCCCTCTTCATGCCCCTCTCAAGATGCATGCTTCTCAGGCAACTGATCTAGACACACCATCCTGCTCAGAGAAGCTACTTCCACCTCCTGGGCTAGTACTGCTGTAGGTTGCATTGTGGATCACGCAGTTACTGCTTGAGTTGAGAGTTTCCTTATGTGACACTTCCGAATTTGACTTTGAAATCTGTGCTGTGGTAATTGAAGAGTTTGATATTTGGAGCTGTGATCTATGGAAGCTCTGAGTGTTGGGTGGCCTCTAGTGGAGAGAGACTGCTGACAGGGGCAATCAAAGCTCAACGGTGGACATATGGTAAATAGAAACATCTGAAAGATTTTGTGTAAGAAACACTAAATGAGGTGTTTCTCAGTTTTGGTCAGATCTGTTGCATTTCCCTTTCATACTGCAAGTATTTGCTACCCTCATTCCGAATTTGGAAGTTGCTGCTCTGACCTTGTCACTCGAGATGTAGATAGCTGTCTTTGGATGGTTACTGAGGAGAAAGACAACTAGCAAGATAGAAACCACAGAAGCTCTCTTTGACTCCACCTACATTACCTGTTCTGGGAACACTACACAGTTAGTGGTTTCAGGTGCACTCCTGTGTCTCAGCAGGGGGAGGACCCATACTTGCCAATGTACCTCTGTCTGCCAGGCAGCCAGCTTCCATAGAAGGGACAATTGCTGTTGCGGTTTAACCCCAGACAGCAGCTAAGCACCACGCAGCTGCTCCCTCACCTCTCCCTGCTTCCAGTGGGATGGGGAGGAGAATAGGGAGGAAAAAAAAGTAAAACTCAGGGGTTAAGATGAGAACGGGTTAATAACTAAAATAATATATAATAATATTAAAATAGTAGTAATGAAAAGGAATATGACAAAAATGAGATAAATAAAACCCAATAGTGATGCACGGTGCAATTGCTCACCACTCACTGACTGATACCTGAGCAGGGATTGCCCCCTCCCTCAGCCAACGCTCCCCAGTTTCTATACTGAGCATGACGTCCCATGGTATAGAATATCCCTTTGGCTAGTTTGAGTCAGCTGTCCTGGCCCTGCTCCCTCCCAGTTCCTTGTGCACCTGCTCGCTGGCAGGGCATGGGAAACTGGAAAGTCCTTTATTTAGGATAAGCACTACTCAGCAACAACTAAACATCAGGGTGTTACCAACATTATTCTCCCACGAAAACCAAAGCACAGCACTGTACCTGCTACTAGGAAGAAAACTGACTCCATACCAACCAAAACTAGGATGAGATCCACAGATTATTCAAACCAGATAAACCAGACGAGATCCACAGGTCATTCAAATAAATCCCTAATCTGGATTCAGGAAACTTGACACATTTCATCTGTGCATGTTAGGAAATTAATGGTTATCAGCAAATAAATATCATAATTGGATTTTTTATTTTTAAAAGCAAAATGGTAGTATCTCCAGCAAAAAGACTTCTGTGCTTGTCCAGCCTTTTGATTTCTTTATCTGACTCCAGTATGTCAAGCTCCGTAGAAGCCACAGCTACTGCATTTACCTGGCATTCTAGAAGTTCTTAATGTGTGCGCGCTAGATTGCAAGACCATTTTAATGCAAGGTTTCAGAAATATGTTGAAGAGATGAGCATATACTTGCATATTCTTCCCTCCTATTGGGGGGAAACCTCAGGAAGAGAGACTAAGCTAAGAACCCTTTTTCTGAACTCTGTATAGCCAGACATTCAGTATATATTGGTTAAGATTTATAATTCGGATTTTCATGCCATGTGTGTAATACCTTTTAAATTTATATAGACTAAAAGCTTCAGATATTTAATGGTAACGTCTGGCTATGTTGTTCTGCATGCCAGTAAGGTCTAGCTGCTTTGATTCATTCTGAATGACAAGAGTCAAACTTAATGTCTTGCACACAAGTTTGTTCAGTTACCTTTTAGGCGTCTATTTGACTCTTGAGCCTTATTGACTATTTCTGTTATGGTATTTGCACTGATCAGTTTAAAAGAAAAAAAAATATATGCAGTTGTGTGTAGGCCAGGTATAAGAATCTAAAATGACTGTGCTGCAAAATGCTAATTGAAATGGTAGGTGAAGCCAGGCGTAAACGAAATAATAAACAGATGTGAGTCACCAAATATAGAACACTGAAGTCCTAGCTGCAAAGGGACACAAATGAGATGATAGGGTGTTAGTAGAAAGATGCAATTTACAGGTCAGAATGTAATAGCAACCTTTCACTGTGAAAATTGAAAATTAACCTTGGGAGTATTGGATCATTTACAGCTTATATGGTACTTTATTGAAGAAGAAAAATCTCTGAAAAAGACTTCCTGTGATTTTTGAGATTTTTAAATGGTGCTTTTCAAAATATGTTCTTTTCTGTAACTGCATCTTGCTGCATTTTCATTTGGTGATGCCTACACAGGTGGCACTACTAGGATTTCTTAGGGATTCACACAATTATTTTTTTCCAGCTTTAAATTTTCATAGAAGTTACAGTGATTTACTTGCTTTGGCTGAAATTCACAATGATCATGTTTGTTGAACTTGCCTAGGGATTTTAGTACTTGCCTGTCTTTTATCAGTCTGCTTGGGTTTTATTTTTTTCATCTTACCTGGGATTGATAGTCAAGGCAGGTTCGATAAAAATCATGTGAATTTCATTATAACTACCTTTCTAGTTGTTTAAAAATCTGGTTTCAAATAATGATTAGCACTTGGAAAAATAAAAATAGAATTGAGGAGGAGGATGGTTTTTTTATCAGAACCTTCCCATTCAGCTGTGAAACATGGCTTGTATATAAACTCACAGTAAAGCAGGTTTCCTAAACTATTAATGTTTTTAAGGAATTAACCACATTGTGGTGGTGATAGAATATCTAGTGCATTATTGAAAGTATAGTATAGAAGAAAGTAGAAGCTAGATGTCACACACTTTAAAGCAGCAAAATTAATTAAAAAAGAAAAAGTCAGTCTCTAATGCACGCAGTTAAGATGCCATGTGGTGGTAGCTAATGGTGATGGCTGTATAATGCAGAATTTCTGGGTTTGTAAAAGGGACTTTCACTGGTGTGTTTGTGGGATGCAGTATTGTAAACTTGGTTTCCATCTCATTTGATATGGTAAGAACTCAACTATTGTTGAAACAAAGTAAGAAAATAATGCAAATGAGGAAGAGTAAGCTAAAAATAAAATCCTTTGCTTATCTATTTACTACATGTTAACAGTGTTTCAACTTGCATGTAATTGTAGATCTAATAAAGTATTTTATATGGAAATACTCAAGATATCTTTTACTGACATAGCAGTGTTGGTGGTACAGAAATTATGTTATTGTTTTGTGTAATTTTGTTTTTTTATTAGAACTGTTATTCCTGAGCAATATATTCTAAATACTTCATTTGCAGGAATAAGTTCAAATAAGTTTGTATATTCTTTGTAAGAATTTATGTAAGCTTTCCGAAGGAAAATACTCTTTTGCTGTGTTAAGATTTTGTACTCAGTTTATTGCTATTCACTTTTTTTCCCCCCAGATTCTTGGAACAGTTTAGACTTTTACCCTAGCAACAGTTGTTTGGCTTTATTTATATAACAGTATAATAGACCTTTCACACTTAAAACATGTCTCTTTTCCCTTTCTTTAGGTAGCTCTGGTGCAGTGGACAGAGAGTGTGGGTCTCACTCTGGTTAACAGGGACCTGACCTCAATGCAGCTGAAGACCCCTGGTGGCCACATTCTGACCTACTACATTCTGCAGATCTTCCCCTTCACTTCTGAGAGCAAGCGCATGGGGATCATAGTCAGGGTAATTTGGGGGTGTTCTGGCTGTTGGTTTTTATTTCTCAGGGAATGCATTTCACAAGATTTTCAAATTCATGCCTTTGACACAGGTATCCTTGAAGTACTAGGCAAGCGGCTGTAGAAAAAACAGGCTAACCTGATGTTGCAGAGAACTTTGTAAAGGACAAACTCTTCTCTTACATGGGGCCATATTAGTATCGCTTCTTCACACTTAGCCTCTGGTGGTGCAAGCTGTGTTTAAGCCTTTGTTTTTAATTTTCCATTCATTTCTTTCATAGAAAATATGTTGCCTCTCAAAGGATAAATTAATGACTGAAATGTCTTACAACAGGACTTAGCATCTTTTTATGCTAGTAGAGCTGCTGCGTTTCCAGACCCAATATTGATATTTGAACTGACATGCACACACAGGACAACCCACAGGGTCTAAAACTTGAGAGATATGTGCTTAGTTGTCTCCTAGATGCCCAGCTGGGAGAGTAGTAATGTTCATTAAAACCTCAGATGAAAGGAAGCTACAACACCATGCTAATCCTTCTCCCTACCAAAAATCAGACACTGCAGGAGAACAGTTTCAGACAACACTGTTAGATGGTTAGATCAGTGCCAAGTCCCAAGTAAATAGGTGTCAAACTCATCCAGTTTTTTATTTGCCCATGGTGACAAGCCAGGCGTGCCCCCAGCCTTAGGCAAGGATACTTCAGGCTGAATATGTGTGTCTGGAGAGACCTTGGCAAGTCTGTATTTCACTAGGTGAGGCTGGCCCTAAGACCATGTTTAACAGTGACATGTTCAGAGGTACTCTAAGAAGCTTGCAGATCAGACTAGTCCATTCCTTCTGTGACAGACCGTGTCTCAGAAACTTCTGATCTGTATTATATTTGCCTACATATGAATTATATGAATATGCAATGAATGCTAATTTTGCCAATTACCCAGCCCAGCACAAAGAATGCCACCATTACCAGGAGGCAGATGCATAAGCAGGTATAGATTTTATTATCTATCCCCATGGAGCGCAGAAATGATATTACATAGCCGGTAACAGAAGAGAGAAACCCACTCACCGCGGGTGATATAACAAAAAGAAAAGTGAACTTAACTACAAACTCAGTAACAGAAGGGAAAAGGAACCAGGCAATCACCTCAGCAATCGAGGAGAAGACCAACCATATCCAAAATATAACCATAGCCATGCACAAACCACCCCAGCAAATACCCGAGAGGTGTACCAGCAGTACGTGATACATTCCACAAAGGTACATGGCCAAACTACGACAGACACCAAAAGGACAAGCAATCAAATCCATTACCAGTATTACCCTTGTCCTGTCCAAGAGACTCGTTCTGTCCCGCCGCTGCTGGGAAATCCGGGTTGCAGCGAGCAGTCAGGGTTGGGGGGGACCTTGGAGGAAGACCCTGCGTGGTGCATCCACCCACAGGTCGGCTTTTCCCAAGTTCATTACAAGCAGGGCCAGTTTTCGTACTGTTGGATAAACAATTCAGGTTGCATAGGCAATCCTCAAAAATAACTCCAAAAGCGGGACACCTGCTATTTTTCCTCCTTGTTGGGTTCCATCCAAGGTCGGCCAAGCCTGGGAAGAAACTCAAAGAGGAGGAGGCACCTCTATCTACTTTGGTCTGTCTCTCAGGATAGCTGTGTGTCCGTTCCCACAGCTAATTTCCCAACAGAGAAAAATCCTCTGCTAGTTTCAGCCATACTATCTGGTTGTGAGTTTCATCCATATGCCAACTTTAATTCAGGGCCTATTGCTCAGGCCCTAGCACTTCAGTGCTGCATCATTAAAACATCTGTGACAAGCATTTACACTGTTACTTATAAATTATTAATTACTTAGGTATTTCAGAGATAAAGAGCATACTTTCTGTGTTGAGTTAGATAGTATATGTCACCAAAGAAACAAAACAGTAGTTAGAGGGGGCATAACAGTGATGCTTTAAAATTTAGATGAGTGGTTTAGGGATGCTGAGAATCTGTTAGTCACATTGAGTTATGTTAGAACTCATCCTCTTCTGTGAGAAAATAGGGAATATACATCTGGGTGTTGCCAGAGATGTCATTGGAAGTAGTAAGAGCAAGTAATAAAACTTAACCCACCTCTTGGCAAGGTACTTCATCTTTTATAAATGATAGTCCATTGACCATTTCAAAAGACAATTAGGTTATTGGTAGATAATTGCTTTGACTGTACAAACATTTTTCTTTCTTTCTTTTGTAAAATTTTAGGATGAATCTTCAGGAGAAATTACATTTTACATGAAGGGTGCAGATGTTGTAATGTCCACTATTGTACAGTACAATGATTGGTTAGAAGAAGAGGTAAGAAACAAAATAAAAATTTATAAAACTAAGATTTTGTAAAACCTGAACATATTAAATCAAAATACCATCTATTAATGGAATATGTTTAAAGGAGAACTTGAGCCAATGCAGTAATGGGTTTTGAAGTTCTGTTATCCTGAATGGGTTTTAAGGGATTAAAATTATTTCCAGTTCTTGAATAACCCACAGGAAAAGCAAAGCTGGTAGTCATAGCAGAACACATTTCCACTTAAAACAAGGAAATTTGTTTTTCATTGACTGACCTTTCACATAAAACCTAATTACTTCTGAGAAGTATTCTGCTATAAACCTATTTATCCTGAAATGCCTTTGTTTTATCAAACTCTATAGTGAGGTATGTTTATGAATTACGAAGTTTAATAAGGGCTGCAGCTGAACTGAAATAGTTTTTTGCCACATTTGTTAAACTTAATCTAAAATAGCTAGTGACTGCGTTTCAAAACTGATTAATATTTTTTGCTGTGTGTCTCTAGTAGGTACCAGCAATCATCTTATTTTGACCCTACATACAGACAATATGTTAATACAATGATTACACCATGTATGTTCATAATGGTATTGGCAATATGAATCAATATATGCTGCAGGGCAGTTTGATTTATTCAGGGACATGAATAAATTAAACTCCCTCAAGACCTAGCAGGATGTCATAAAAATTACTTTTGGCGATAATGATGCACAATTAATTGTAAAATACTTGTTTAATTTATTTAGCTTTATGAGGTCAAATCAATAAGTGTTTTGCACTGGACAGCCTTGTTTTTCATTAAGACATGCTATTCTATGGCTATTTTTAATGTGTAAATATTCTGATAAAAGGCACATTCAGTGGAAAAAAATATAGTTCTGTTATGTGCCTTAAAAATAGTTTTAACCTAAAACATATTTTCTTTAAGCTAGGAGAGGAAATCTAATTGGCTTACCAATAGCATACCACTTCAGATGGTGGAACTGAAGTATTAATTGCTTTTTATTCAGTTTGTGACTTCTTCAAAGTAACCCAAGTGTGTAAAAGTTGTAGAACAGATATCCTGTTAGCGTATAGTATAAAACATGTACATACGGTTGAATATTTGCATAACTATTCTGTGGTTTGGTCCATTTAGTGTGGTAATATGGCACGAGAAGGACTGCGTACGCTGGTTGTTGCAAAAAAATCACTGACTGAAGAACAGTACCAAGATTTTGAGGTATGAAGGGACAGATTCATCTTGTGCTCGTAAACCATATTTAGTTACTTCAAGGGGAACATTCTTCTTTTTTTATTCTATTAAGGTGGCAAAAAAGAGGATTCATATTTAAAATATTGAGAGTTGAGGTATGGCACACAGTCTGTTAGAAATCTCGTCGTTTGTTAGTGATTGTTCTACAGTCATACATAGAGTACTGTTTTATTGTGTGACTGGACTGTTTTCCCAGAAGCTAGTGTAATGTTAATTTCGTAGCTTCAGCATGACCCAAAAATCTTGTTCTCAAAGGGCAGTTCCTACTTAAATGCTGTGATGGCTAATTCTTAATAGTTCTCCAGAAGGCAATCTCTTGAGGTGACTGTCAGGAAAAAAACATGTATAAGATTGGGTGTAAAGTAAAATGCACTCTTTTAATCATGATCTTCATTAAAGATATTTACAGACAAACATTTAGCGAAATGAATGTATACTATTAAGAGATTAGTAGACTGAATATATTCTGTGAGTCATAGCAAACTCTTAAGTGATTTTGTGTTTGTGCAAACAGAGTCGATATAACCAAGCAAAATTAAGCATACATGATAGAAACCTGAAGGTTGCTCCTGTTGTAGAAAGTTTGGAGCGAGAAATGGAATTGCTGTGTCTCACTGGAGTAGAAGATCAGCTGCAAGCAGATGTTAGACCAACTCTAGAGATGCTAAGAAATGCTGGAATAAAGGTACTAAACACATACAGGTTATCATTTATTAACTTCTTTTTAACAAGATATGACTTTTGTTTATCTATATTCATGTTCATTCAAAGTAAGAAATAGGCCAAATCCTAAGCACATTCTGGGCCTGAGCTAGCCGGAACAAACAAGACATTGTATGTGAAGTTCCTTTGTCCACCACAGGTTTCATTGATCTTAAGCTTACTTCTGTAGGAAAGCTACCAATGGATGAACGTGTGTGACTCCCATTCATTTATCCCCTGGCTGTCTACAGTAAACCATCCCAGCTGACACTACATGAGTTTGGCACAAGATTCCTATGATAACAACGTTTTCAGGTTTGGCACTCAGGAGAAGCCTCAGCAAAGATCAAAACGTGAATTGTTAGAGCTAGAATTCAGAACTCCCCTTGAAGTTTGTTCAAGTCATGTTAAAGGGATAGTGTCAAAAGCTTTGCACTAGAGTGCATGCTATGTTTTGTTCATAGGCAGGCTATGCTAGATAGCTATCAATTGCACTTTTAGGAGTAGTACATTTATCTGAGAGAGGGTTTTTAAGTAAAGATATGAGCAACATTTGAGGGTAGTGGGCAAGATTATATACATTTTGCTTGAACCAGAGTGTCAGACTGGACAGAAAACATGTATTGACTTTGCATCAGTTAAAATGAATCAGATACAACGTCTTTTTTAGCCTGAGAAGATGAAGTTGTTTTGCTTTGGGACAAAGGATGAGCCAGCAGAAAATTTATGCATTTGAATTAGTAGGCAGACCAATGTGGACAACATTATGATGAGTATCTGCTACAGACTGCCTGATCAAGAACTAGTAGAAGAGGCCTTCTTCAAACAACTGGAAGAAGCCTCACATGGCAGCTGAGGGAACTGGGACTGTTTAGTCTGGAGAAGAGGAGGCTGAGGGGAGAGCTTATTTCTCTCTACAGCTACCTGAAAAGGGCTGTAGAGGGGTGGGTGTTCGTCTCTTCTCCCAAGTTACTAGCAATAGGACAAGAGGAAACAGCCTCAAGCTGTGCCGGGGAGGTTTAGATTGGATATTAGGAAAAATTTCTTTACTGAAGGAGGCATCAAGCATTGGAACAGGCTGCCCATGGAAGTGGTGGAGTCACCATCCCTGGAGGCGTTAAAAAAATGAGTAGGCGTGACACTTCAGGACATGGTTTAGTAGTCATAGTAGTGTAGAGTTGACGATTGGAGTTGGTGATCTTAGAGGTCTTTTCCAACCTTAATGATTCTGTGATTTGCACATGCTGGTCCTTGTGCTAGACTTTAACCACCCCAATATCTGCTGGAAGGGCAACACAAGAGGGCACAAGCAAACCAGGAGAATGTGCAGTGACAACTTCCTGACACAGGTGATTGAGAAGTCAACAAGGAGAGATGCTCTACCAGTCCCCATACTAACAAATAAGGTGGAATTGGTCAAGGATGTGAAAGCTGGTTGAGAGGAAGGCCTTGACCACCCACAGTAGTTATGAGAGGGTGACGTTCAGCAGGCTCAGGAGGATCTTGCTAATGTTTATAAATACTTGAAGGGAGGGTGCAAAGAAGACAGAGCCAGGCTCTTTTCAGTGATGTACAGTGAGAGAATAAGAGGCGATGGATGTTAACTGAAATTAAAGGAAGTTTCACTTGACAATGGAAAAAAATTTACGGGGAGTGTGTTCAAACACTGGAGTAGGTTTACCAGAGAGTTAGTGGAGTCTCCATCCTTGGAGATGTTCAAAGCTGTTTTTGATGTGGTCCTGAGTAGCCTGCTGTAGTTGACCCTGCTTTGTGCAGGGGAATAGGACTACCTAATCTCCAGAGGCCCCTCCCATGTCTTCTATGTTATTATCATGTTTTTAATTAATCCCTATTCCCCAAAGGTTTTCAGGTGAATTAGCTGGTAATGCGGTGGTGTACACAATTAGATAAATATATGTATGGATTAAAGCCTTATGATTACATCCATTTTCTTTTCAGAAAAGAAATGATGTGACTAGTGCAAAGCTATATATTAGCACTTTATATCTAGTTTTTTTCATTTGCTGTTGATACTTCTTTTATATGCAGTCACTTCTGACTGTTAGGTATATCCAGTTACAAATCAGTATAGAACAGTGTGACAATTTTTAGTAGTTTTTGTTTGTTTTTTAATTATTAGTTCTAGGATTTCAGAGCGTTAAAGCTGTTCTGGCCTTAATTACAACCAACATTACAGTAGGCTGGAAACACAGTAGTAGCTGCAGATAGATCATAAAATTATAAATTACTCTGCTACTGATGAGAAAACATGAGGTTTTTATCCGTTCATTGACCCCCGTGGACACTAATGAAAAGGATCTTACCTGAGGTGTGCAGGAAAAGGAGACAGGCTTACAGTTTCATGAAATTGCAACTCTTAACCTGGTAACTCCTGCAGCTTAAGTCATTCTTTCTGTGCGATCTGTTCTGTTCGGTGTAGGGCTAATGGTATTTCACCCAGATTCCTTCAACTTTCTTGGTATTGAGGAGCTGAGGGAGAGAGAGCTGTCTCACTTGAAGAACAAATGGGTCCTCAACCTCACTCCTTAAACTTCAATGCCTTCATCCCAGTTCTGTGCGGTCAGTGAGCAGGATCTCTTTGGAGCATTAGGACTGTAGCTCTTCCTCCAGAATACACTGTCTTGTTGCCTGGCTGCTGCTGATAGATTCTCAGTAGGGTCACAGACTATTCTGTCGCATCATTTTGCTGACGAATGTTATCTCTCTTGTAGCTGTCTGCATTCTCACTCTTTTGATCAAGGTAGTATCAGGGCCATAGGGAAAGGCTTTTATGCTTTCCCTGCTGTTCAGCTATGCCAGTGGGTTTCCCAAGAGTTTCACCTTGTCTTCATGTAAGTTGAGACATTGACCCTTGTGAGAAGGCAAGAGCAATGGAGCTGCCTGAAGTAAAGACAGTTCTTTTCTGCTTTGTGTGTTACTGCAGTAATGGCTTATTAATTTTAGTCAAAAACGCATGTATCAGTATATTTTCTCTGGTAATCTGATCCCAAAAGGTGCCAGAAAAAGGTTGGAGAGAGGTGTAATTTAGATTTGGAGAACAGACACATTAATGTCCACTGGAGTAAACTTTTACATTATTTTGCAGATATGGATGTTAACAGGAGATAAACTGGAGACAGCAACTTGCATTGCGAAAAGTTCTCACTTAGTGTCTAGGACTCAAGATATACACATTTTCAGGCCTGTAAGTATAGTTCCAACTTTTTTTGTCAGAGAACAGCTAGTAACAGTATTGCTTTATTTGATCAGTGGTTGGCCACTCATTGAAAATTGATGGGTTATTGTACTGAGTGCTGTACTAATGCTCAAGAGAGTAGTCCTTCGGTTGTTATTCAAGGATGTAGAATTACAAAGCATTGCTTCTGTTCGAGGGTGCTTGTTTCTAGATTTGTTGATATGCTACAGAAATGTTTGTAGCCGTGTTTGTGTGATCCAGGTTCAACATGCATTTTACACTCTTCACTTATACAGTGGACGTGGTAAGGTACCTCTGAATAATGATGAAGAAGTGTCTATGTGAGGTAATGAGCCAATAGGAAAATGTGTGCAGGATTTAGGCTATCTGAATGTGCTTCTTCCTTGCTCTAGCATTTTCATTAATAGAACTCTTTAGACTCAAGCAAAATTAATCCTGAATTGAACTTTGATGCCAACATCCTCTGTATAAACATACTTCAAATTTATGTGAGAAAATGTGATTTTTTTTGTATATCATGATATATATTTGAATTTTATTGACAGACTGTTTAAGGTAATTGTTAGAAAGGTAAACTGAATATCTTTTTATATACATTTTGGTTATATTTGCATAGCATCAACTCTGCTGAAGCCAAACAAAAATAGATTTTCCAGAGGTTGGTTGACGCTGTGTGATCAGACATAATATGTCTGTGTTTGTTCTGAATGAACCACTTGCACCTACAGAAATAATTATATGAATATAATTTACATGTAAATGTAGTTTCTTCTGAAGCATCAGAATGGCAAATTAGGCCCTGCAGGCTACTATTTGCAATTAAATTATTAATGCTTCTGATAAAACTTCAGATCAATTTTTGTTGACCTTTCCATGTTGTAACACCACAAATTAGGTCTTCCTGAACAAATCTGTTTAGTTGAGTCAGATTTTTATTTTCATTACCTCAACTAGTAATAAAAGATCAGCATAAAACTATGTTCACTTAGAGTACGCAAATTTAAATTAGTTAGAAAATGGATTTATATGGAATTATTTCTGTGGTTGTATTTGTTGCAAAGAAGTAACTATAGGATTAATGTAAGAAAATACCAAGCACTCTAACACTCCTATTTTAGTTATAAATTACTAAATAAAAAAGTTATTTACTGCTTTGGCTTCCCAAAAAGATGCATTTTGTTTTTAACACTCTTCCTTTTTATTCTTAGATGTCTTAGCTTCTTCATTTTGTAATGAAATGAACTGATACATTGTTCTAGAGGTGTTTACAAATTAAAAAAAACCCAAACCTCTGTTAGGTGAAAGGTAGACCAAAGAAGGCAATTACTGCTCATCAGTGTGTGCCAACTGCTAACATCTCTATAATGCAGGAAGTTTATAAAGGGCCGATGCAATCCAGGGTTCCTAACACTTGGCAGACAAGGAGCTTTCTCTTTACATGTTTAATTATGGGAAAGGAGGAAAAAAATTCTGAATTGGTGCATCTGTGTGGCTTTTTCTGTTCGCAGGTGCTTTACAGTGTAACTCAAATTTTATGTATAGTAGAGCACATCTGGAGGGAGAAATGTCTTTGGACTGCATCTGATTCTGGGTAGTAGTGGTTCAAAGACAAAACTTCATGTTCAGTGTAATTACAACTTGTATATTTTAAAAGTTATTTAATCAAAGTGCTGAAAGAGCCAAAATTAGAACTGTAATCAGAATTTGTGTTTTATTCTGTGCTTGGAACTTTGTCTTGCATGGTAGCTCTAAAATACATAGATCTTTTACTTGGAAAAACAAGCAAACAAACAAACAGAAGTGCTAGTCTTCTCAAAAATCTGGTTATAATTTAAATTTTTCATATTATGTGTCCTAGCTTAAAAACTTCCAAAATCCGCTTGGTAATCTTTGACCATTTTTTGCATTTCACAGCTGGGCCTTTCCAAAACAATAATTATGTCAATTAAAAAAATCTGTTCTGTCGTCATTTTATATTATGCAACTTGATCCTTCTTGCGTACTCATGCAAGATCCAAAGGGGCTAGTACTAGTGAGCATTTTTATGTGCCTTTTGAAATCTGTGTCTAGTTACCCAAACTGAAAGAACTATTAATATGAACATTTTGCGTTATTCTAAGAACATATTTTACAGGTCAATAAATAAAAGTTTTGGGGTTTGCTTGTTTCTTTGTCTACTTTTTTCTCCAGTCCTGTCAAGATGGAAAAACTCAAGTCAGCTTGAACCTAAGATATTTTGCTGTCATTAATTCATGAATCTCTTAGCCCTGATCTACTTTGGTGAGGAACCAGTTAAGATGACTATGTAGATTTTCCTTGTTTGAGGATTACTTTATCACTTAAGATTCGAGGCTTGTAGTCACATTCCGTGGGCTTGCACTGGGATAAAACACTTGTTAAAGAACCAGGTCCTTCCAGATGTGCATTCTCAAAACCAGATTTATTTAGTCAGGTTTTTTTTTAAGAATATAAAAAATATTTTTAAGCGGGTGTTTTTTATTGAAGGTTACCACGCGAGGAGAGGCTCACTTAGAACTAAATGCCTTTAGGAGGAAGCATGATTGTGCCTTGGTGATATCTGGGGACTCACTTGAGGTAAGAACTTGGTTTCTGTTAAATTACATTTATCTATATGCTTATGTTCAAAAAGTAAAGTATCAGTGTCTTCATGGTCTTAAAGTTCTTTCCAGTATTTGCTCATACTTTAAGTTGTCCTTGGAGATACTTTTGGTTTTTACTGATTGCTAATTGGAGGATATATCTTCTAGACAGGTCAGTGTTACTGGTTCTCTGATCTCCTGTATGGTAACAGGTACAAATGGAATTTGTACGCAGTGTGCTTTAGTATTGTCTCTTCTCTTAACCTCAAAGCATGTTGGCTTTCTAAATGAAAGAGAATGTCCATTTAAAGCAATAAAGCCACAGTCAGGAGAATGTGGCTTTCTTCTCCCAGATGGATCCACACGGAATTACAGAATGGTAGGGGTTGGAAGGGACCTCTGGAGATCATCTAGTCCAACCTCCTGCTACAGCAGGTACACCTAGAGCAGGTTGCACAGGATCTTGTCCAGATGGGTTTTGAATCTCTTCAGAGAAGGAGATTCCACAACCTCCCTGGGCAGCCTATTCCAGTGCTTTGTCACCCTCACAGCAAATAAGTTTTTCCCCATGTTCAGATGGAGCCACCTGTGTTCCAGTTTGTGCCCAGTGCCCCTTATGCTGTTGCTGGGCACTACTGAAAGAAGTCTAGCCTCATCCTCTTGACACCCACCCTTCAGATATTTATGAGCATTGATAAGATCCCCTCTCAGTCTTCTCCACACTAAACAGCCCCAGATCTCTCAGCCTTTCCTCATCAGAGAGATGCTCTAGTCCCTTAATCATTCTCGTAACCCTCCATTGGTTTGTCTCCAGTAGTTCCTTTCTCTCTTGAATGGGGGAGCCTAGAACTGGACACAGCACTCTAGGTGTGACCTCACTAGGGCAGAGTAGAGGGGGAGGAGAAACTTCCTTGACCTGCTGACCACATTCTTCTTAATGCACCCCAGGATACCATTTGCCTTCTTGGCCAGGAGGGCACATTGCTGACCCATGTTCAGTCTGGTATGCACCAGGACTCCTGGCTCTTTTTCCACAGAACTGCTTTCCAGCAGAGCAACCCCTAACCTGTGCTGGTGCATGAGGTTGTTCCTCCCCAGGTACAGGACCCTACACTTACCCTTGTTGAATATCATTAGGTTCCTCTCCACCCAAGTCTCCGGCCTGTCCAGGTATCGCTGAATGGCAGCACAGCCTTCTGGTGTGTCAGCCACTCCTCCCACTTCTGTATTGTTAGCAGACTTGCTGAAGGTACACTCCATCCCTTCATGCAGCTCATTGATAAATATGTTGAACAAGACTGGACCCAGTACTGATCCCAGGGGAACACTGCTACCAACAGGCTTCCAACTAGACCCTGTGCCACTGATCACAACCCTCTGAGCTCTGTCATTCAGCCAATTCTCAATCCACACCACTGTCCACTCTTCTAACCCACACTTCCTAAGCTTCCCTGCGAGAATGTTACAGGAGACAGTGTCAAAAGCCTTGCTGAAGTCAAGGTGGATGACATCCGCTGCTCTCCCTTCACCCACCCAACTAGTCACACCATCATACAAGGCTATCAGTTTGGTCAAGCTTGATTTCCCCTTGGTTAACCCATGTTGACTATCCCTGATAACCTTCTTTTCCTCCATGTGCTTAGAGATGACCTCCAGAAGGAGCTGTTCCATCACCTTTCCAGGGATGGAGGCGAGTCTGACTTGCCTGTAGTTTCCTGGGTCCTCCTCCTTGCCCTATTTGAAGACTGGAGTGACATTGGCTTTGGTATCTCTCCTGTTCTCCATGTTCTTTCAAAGATTTTGGAGAGTGGCTTAGCAATAACATCTGCCGGCTCCCTCAGCACTTGTGGGTGTCCGTCTGGACCCATGGATCTGTGGGTGTCCAGCTTACCTAATAACCCAACCTTCCTTGACCAAGGGGGAGTTTTCCTTCCTCCAGACTTTCTCTCTTACCTGCAGGGTCTGGGATTCCTGAAGGCCAATCTTAGCAATAGAGAGTGAAGCAAAGAAGGCATTCAGTAACTCTGCCTTCTCTGTATCCTGTGTCACCAGGACACTCACCTCCTTCAGCAGCAGGCCCACATTTTCCCTTGTCTTCCTTTTGCTACTGACATGCTTGAAGAAGCCTGTCCTGTTGTCCTTGACCCTTGCCAGATTTAATTCCAAGTGGACTTTAACCTTCCTTGTTGCATCCCTGAATACTCTGACAACATTCCTATATTCCTCCTAAGTGTCCAGTCCCTTTTTCCACCTTCTGTAAGCTTCCTTCCTCCATTTGAGTTTTTCCAGAAGCTCCTTGCTTATCCATGCAGGTCTCCTGCCTCATTCACTTAATTTCTTACTCATTGGGATGCGCTGATCTTGAGCTTGGAGGAAGTGATGCTTGAATATTAACAAGCTCTCTTGGGCCTCCCTCCCTTCTAGAGCCCAAATCCATGGGATTCCTCCAGGTAGGTCTTTGAAGGGGCCAAATTAGCTCTCCTGAAGTCAAGGGTTGTAATTTTACTTACTGCCCTGCTTCTCCCATGCAGGATCCTGAACTCCGCCATCTTAGTCACTGCAGCCAAGGCTGCCCTCAGCCTTCACATCCCCAACCATTCCTCTTTTTTTTGCTAGTACAGGGTCCAGCAGCACATTTCTCCTTGCTGGCACCTCTACCATCTGTGTCAGATAGTTATCATCAATGCACTGCAGAAACCTTCTGGACTGTGTGTTCCTAGTTTTGTGGCCCTTCCAGCAAATATCAGGGTGATTGAAGTCCCCCATGAGAACCAGGGCACGTGGTCTTGAGGCTACTTTCATCTGTCTGTAGGCGGCCTCATCAACTTCCTCTTCCTGGTCTGGTTGCCTGTAGTAAACACTCACAACAGTGTCACCCATATTAGCCTGCTTCTTAGTTCATACCCATAAGCTCCTCAACTCATTGTTCATCCCCCTGCTGCAGGCAGAACTCAATAGGTTCCAGTTGCTATCTCGCATAAAGAGCAACTCCACCATCTCACCTTGCTGGTCTGTCTTTCCTAAAAAGTATGTAGCTGTCCATGGCAGCATTCCAGTCATGTGAACCAATTCCACCATGTCTCTGTGACTGCAATGAGGTCATGGCCCTGCAACTGCACCCAGGTCTATAGTTCTTCCTGTTTATTCCTCATGCTGCGTGCATTGGTGTATGGGCATTTCAAAGAGGTAATCAGGCATGCAGATTTCCCTGGAGGGGTGTGAGAGGATCAACCATAGCCATATGCTCCCTTGAGGTGGCTGGTCTTCTAGTTCTCATCGTGGGAGGCAGCTAAGGAACAGGTGTCACTGCTCAGATTGGCCTGGCTTATTCCCTAGTTGGATGGGACGGCATAAGCATTGCTATTTTGGACCTCACCCCCGCCCCCCCGAGTCCTTCAGTTTAAGGCTCACCTACCAAGTTGGCCAGTCTGCTGACAAAGATTCCCTTACTTCTTCTAGACAAGTGGATTCCATCTCTCCATAACTCATCAAAGAATGTGTCATTGTCATAAAAACCAAAACCCTCGTGACAGCACCAGCCACATAGCCAGAAGTTGATATGCATTATGCATCTATTTCTTGCTGCCCGCTGCAGCCAGATGTTGTGCAAGAAAAATTTCATAAAAGAATTTACATTATACTGTGTTTTTGTGCTAGACTACTCGTAGTACTATTTAATCATAAGTAAATGCAAGTGTATTTTTTTCCTTAGGTTTGTCTGAAGTATTATGAGCATGAATTTGTAGAGTTGGCTTGTCAGTGTCCTGCTGTAGTGTGCTGCCGATGTTCTCCCACCCAAAAAGCTCATATTGTGAAACTGTTACAGCACCACACTGGAAAACGCACGTGTGCAATAGGTAACTGATGGCACAATCTTCATTTGCAGTAGCAAAAATCTGTAATAAACTTTAGTAGATGGCACCATTGAGAAATAGTTGAAACAAAACCACAGCCAGCCAGGTAATACGTAGCTGTAGCAGAAAATGTCGTTCCATGGAAAAGGTGTGGCTATCTCCTTTGTTCCACAGAAGAAGTCTTGAATGATGAAGTAATTAATAATAATCCATAGATTAATTGTAAGACTTTAAAGGTATATAAGAGGTTTCTCAAATACTGTAAGGTCATGAGTGTAAAACCTTTGAAGAGCTGAATATTGCAGTGATATTTTCCAGGTGATGGAGGAAATGATGTCAGCATGATCCAAGCAGCAGACTGTGGAATTGGAATTGAAGGCAAGGTAATGTTAACAGTTTCGTTGTCAAATATGTGCCACACAGTAGTACAGTGCCATGGGATTAGAAGCTTTATTCTTAAGCAGTTCTGAATTGATCATTTCTAACTATAGTTTTACCATAAGATGATAAAAATACTTAGTCTTTGAAGTAGTATTTTCTTTGCTTCTATGTCCTCTGCTTTTATATTCCTAAATAAAAAGCAAGAAAATTAGAAAGCACTCTAGTTATTTCTGTGTAGTATTTACCTGGAAGAAGCAGGATAGGCAGTTAAACTTGTTAAAGCCACTGCATCTTAGAATATGCACAAAATTTATCCTTTCTGTCTCCCTGCAGGGTTGATTTCTGAAGCAGGAGCAAATTTAGCTTTTAAAATTAATTTTCACTTAGAATTTTGAAATTTGAAATACAACTTTTACACTGGGTTTCATATTTGGAATATTTTTGTTTTGTTCTAGGAGGGAAAGCAAGCTTCCCTAGCAGCTGACTTTTCTATCACTCAGTTTAAACACATAGGCAGGCTGCTGATGGTACATGGTCGAAACAGTTACAAAAGATCAGCAGCACTTGGTCAGTTTGTCATGCACCGAGGCCTTATTATTTCAACTATGCAGGTATTTAAAACTGTTTTCTGAGGAGTTAAAAACACTGTGTCTGTCTTTGAAATGTGAAGAAATCCTAATCAGTCAGTATTTTTTTATTGTAGTGTTATTTTTTTCTTTATTGTAATGTTTTGATTATAGAACTATGTTAAATATATATATAATTATCTGCTTTTTGCAGGCTGTATTTTCATCAGTCTTCTATTTTGCATCTGTTCCCTTGTACCAAGGATTCCTAATGGTAGGGTAAGTCAAAACCAAGTTACAATAACTGGGAAATAACATTATGTAGTTGGTGTCTGCCATGGTTTTCATACATTTATCATTGGTACGCTACCAAAACCTGGAATGAGTCTACAAAGAAAAGTCAAACTAGGTTGAATATGGGCTACATGAGAGGGGAAGCCTCATTATCAGTTCTCTGAAGAGAGAGATCTGCACAGCCTTAGAAGGAGATGCCATTTAACCTTTCTCACATGCGAGATGAAAACATCAGAGGAAATCTCCTGGACCAGTTTCAGCTGTTAAACAGGTTGCCATGCAAGTCTTAGTGAGAAGTTCAGATTTTCCTGTTAAAAATAGGATGAAGCTACTGACTATGAAATTTTCCCTCAGAGTGCACTACCCAAGTCTGCCACATAGATTTCCATTCAGGTGAATGTGTGCAGGATCAGGAGCACCCTTGTCTTGTTACAGAAGCTACTTCAGCAGTATAGTTCCCCAAGTCATACAGCTGAGGGATATGCATATATTTGTGTTTGTCCCTGGTCTCTGCCCCTTCTCTGAGCACTTCTTTTTATACTCCTTGTAAGCAATAACAACTTAAATCTTAGTCAAATCAAGGTCTGATTACAGCAGACTCTGCAGGGGCCAAGCAGTAGACCTCTCCAAAATGTTTGTAAATAGTTGTGCTCAGTTCTAGGGAAGTACACACTAAAGTACACATCTGGCATGTGCATACTAAAATCCAAAGCCACTTACAAAGCCGTTAAGACTTCTGCTCATCCACCTGCTTATATGACGATGTTTGGAATATAGTGCTTGTTTTTTATTCAGTTTTCATGCCACCGTCTGTGGATTAATTTAAATGTCAGGTCTTTGAACTGGTTGTCCGAAGTGCAGGTGCACCAGGAGTATATTAACAGGTGATAAGCTTGAATGATATATGTAGAAGAAATGTATTTACTAGTTTTAAATTTATGAAAACCCTGTAACTTCTCACAACTGGCAGCTTTCAGAAGCACAAGAGTAGATTGTATGTGTAAAGCTGTATTGGTAAGCTGCCTCAGTACTGTATAGAAGAACTAGTTTCATACCACTTACATAAAAAGAATAACTGAGCTCAGTAGATCAGTTTAAATTCATATAATAAAAAAGCATCCATTTACATACTTTCCTTTCACCTAGGTATGCAACCATATATACTATGTTTCCAGTCTTCTCTCTAGTATTGGATCAGGATGTGAAGCCAGAAATGGCATTGCTATATCCAGAACTTTATAAGGATCTCACAAAGGTATGAAAGTCCTCAGTGCTCAGATATGAACAAATGCTGAAATCTCCAGAATGACAAAATTGGGAATTCTTACAATCTTAAGGTATTCCATGCAAGACAGATGCACAACTAATGTAATGCAGACTTTTACACGATGAAAATAATTCACGGTACCAAATATTCCACTCATTGTTATTAATACCTGTTAAAATCACCAGTGGTTAGACTGAAATAATTCAAACATGAAGGTGTGTTTATGTAAAAGTTGCTTTCAGTCTGGCCTTGGGTTCTCTGGTCTGGAGTTATTTATGTTTACTTCTTCACAGCTCCTTTTTCCTTATTAAATGGTAGATTAATGTATAGATTATTTTTTTCCCTAACCCCCTACTGGTCTCTCCAAAAGCTCACTCTCTTTAAACAACATATACTGATAATTGATATATCTTAACTGAATCACCTGTAGATACTGCTTTCCGTGTGTTTGCACATACCTGCAAACAATCGAAGTTTGTAATTTCTTTACCCACAAGATTCTGTTTTCATAAGATTTTTGAAAAGTAGTTCTGCTCCATCTTAAAACTGTCAGCTATAAAAGTTACAATCCAAGGCAGAAGCAGATAGTCTTTTTAGGGATAGGTTCTTTGAAGATGTGTCTGAAAGTTCAAAAGCAGACTGTAGTTGACAAGAGTCCAGCCTTTTCAGAGCCTTTGTCTTTTTCATTGTACTAAATTAGCTATGTCAGTCTGGGAGAATTTTTTCTCCTTTCTTGGAGATCTTGATTGTCTCTTTCTCCTCTTCAGAATCTTTAAAGTTTCTTTGTGAGACTTCAGCCTATGATTAATTTCAAAGAAGCATGGCCTTACACCTGCTAAAGGCAATTGTAAGCTTGCCTTGGAAACCTATTAGTGAAACTTGGAGGTATCTTATTTCCAAGGACAGAAGTTAGCTTGTACTGGGAAACGGCCCAGGATGGGTAGATGAATACAGGCTAAGTTTTTTTTGTTTAGGCTTAAATGACAGTTCTTGAAGATACTGAATCACTGGCTTTCCCAGCTTATGTCGCACCTCTATGAGTATTAAATAATTAGAACTGAAGTAATTATCATCAGAAGGAAAAAAGAGAATGTGGAGAAACTGGAGAGTATGGTTCAGTGCATTGTGTGGGGCAGATGATGATCAGCGAATGATTATGGAGGACTAGTACAAAAAGTTATTTATGTGGTATATTTGACGTCACCATTACAAGGTAATCTTATTGTGAGTGCTTATTACAATTTATGATCACGCTGCCTTAGTCATGATACTATGAAGCCTACGTATTTCTGCACATCATTTTTCAAATTATGGACTCCACATGCAAATCTCTACTAATACTATTCAGCTAGTGTTACTTAAACGTGTTGATGTGGACTGTAATTGTATTCCTAGGAATTGATTTCTTTTCTGGGATATGCTAGCAATGAAAATGTCTTTTAGATATTTTAAAAATAAGGTATGTTGACACAAGTCATTAATAGACTCTTGCTCCAATGCAAGAAGAGAAGAAAATGAGCAAGGTTCAGAGAGACAGGTGTGGCCACATACACTGGAGGACACAGTGACTCAGTATTACTGCTACTGTGGCTTCTATGGAGTTATAGCTAGAAAAGCTGATGAAAATTTGGAAGGAAATACAAGTAAGAGGGCTCCCTGCTTTCATCTGAAAATGATTCAAAGCCTGTTGTGCAGCATTCTCTGGAGGCTCAGATGTGCCTTACCCCTTCTAGCTCTGTAAAGATGAACCAAAACTCAAGCTCATTCTTATTTCGCAAATCTCGTTAATTGAGAGCTATGGTCAAAGGCCGAAGCAGTGTCCAGTACTCAAAGGAAAATGAGTAGGCACTCATAGGAGAGAAAAAAATCTAATATTTATTTGTGCTTGTATGAGAATTTTTTCCCACGTGTTCAGTCTGTCACCAGCATTCTAGGCTATATACAGAATTATGGAAATGGCTTTAGCACTTTGCTTGTATCCTTTCAACTCTGCAGTTCTAACATATTTCATCAGTACCCTCACAGAATGCAAAAGTCATATGCACATGTCCAGCACTAATTCTTTGATTTCTGCATATGTTTCAATGTTACGTTATAACATTCACAATCACAAGAAGATGTAAAATGTATTTGTTAATAATTACTTGCTGAAACTTACAGTATGTATATGTTTATTCTATGAATGCAGACAGTTTATCCATCATTTTGAAGTGACTGGTAACTACAGTTTTGCTCGAGGTTTAGGTCAGCAGGTACACAATGCTATTTTTCTTGAAGACTATATTTTACAAAATAGACATAAAAGCATTTTAAATAAAAAAATAAACTAATTTTACTGTAATTATCCCTCTGAAAACCAGCCAGAGCATTGCAAGCTAAAGTATCTTTGCTGTTTAAGGCCTTACTGTCCTACCTCCAAATTTAGACTTTGTGTGATTTCTGTACAAGTTTACAATGAAGAATCATAAAAACAAGTAGAAGCTTTTTAGCCTATGTAACTTCAAACACTGCTTATTTTACTTGTAAAATGTGTCTCTAGTGATTAACTATTAAAAATATATGAACTGAGTAGATTGATATTTTTTTAAAGTAGTGTTAACTGTCCTCTCACTTGTTTCCCTTAGGGGAGATCTTTGTCATTTAAGACCTTCCTCATCTGGGTTTTAATCAGTATTTACCAAGGTAAAAGAGAGTCCTAATTTTACTGAACTGAGAATTTTTTGTCTACTATTAGCAATATTGTATTCCAGCTGCAGGTTGAATTCCCAAAGCTTAGCATTTCATCAGCAGTTATATATATTGCTTTCTGTTTATCTGGTAAATCGATACTGCTGTAGTGAACCAGGCCTCATGAAAACACAGCGTGGATTTGTATTTTTATTGATGCATGTCGCCTAAAAAAGGACATGTTTTTAATTAAATACTAATCCAGACAAATTTTAGTGAGTGCTTATCACATTGCATATATTTGCACAGTAGATTTCTTTCATGGAATGACAGAAGTTCTGTTGAAGAAATCTGAATTATGTAATCAGTTAAAAGTAATTACACTTTCAACAATATCTCATTTATTTGTAGCACTTGACCAAATGAGGTTAATTAACAGTTCATTAGATATATTGCACTAAAAGGTGCAATTTTCTAATAGTTTTATTTCTTTACAGCTTTACTTTGTGCATGTGAAAGAAAATAACCAAAGTAGAGTAAATATCACTTCTGTTCTTTTGGAAAGTTGAATGTTGTTACCTTATTAAAAAAAAAAAGAAACAAGACAAGTTTTCAAAATAGGCAATCGAATGTTCAGCGTGCAGTTATAAAAACTGGTACACTGAAATTTCATTACATGGTTTATTGTTACCTTTGTGTGCCTTTCCTAGGTGGTATTCTGATGTATGGAGCCCTGCTGCTTTTTGAATCCGAATTTGTACATGTTGTTGCCATTTCCTTCACTGCCCTGATCTTGACTGAGCTCTTGATGGTTGCACTGACCATACGAACATGGCACTGGTTAATGGTGGTGGCTGAATTCCTCAGTCTTGGCTGCTATGTGGCCTCTCTTGCATTTCTAAATGAATACTTTGGTGAGTAATAGTAAAAGTATTTTAGCAAAGAACTGTACTTTGGATTTAATATTTTTTCTTTCTTTTTAAAATTAAGAATAGATGATGTTATGCTTTGTAAAATGCAGCTTTCTCCATAAGAAATACGACTGAGTTGAAATTAGGCTTAATTAATGTTGGGTTAAAATCTTCTCTTATCCTTTTCTGCTGGAGTTTGACAATCTTTAGTCTTGTTAGTATAATTGGACGTGATGATCCTAGAGGTCTTTTCCAACCTAAATGATTCTGTGATTCTAATTTATCTAGATAAACTTTACTCAAACCACACATACTTCTCCCATCCTTGATCTGATCTTGACAGTCCAACTTTGAGATTTTCAATATTGAAATGGATATGATTTTTAAAAATCAGGACCTTTCACTGAGTTGGTGAATTATTTTGTACACCAGACCAAGTGGACGTCATTAGATCTAACCCACAAGCTTAAAAGAGCTGAAGTATTGCCAGAGAGTGAGGCAGACAGCTATTAGGACAGATACTTTATATAAGAATCATTGTTTCCTAATTATATTAAACTTATTTAAGCTTGCTTTTCTTTTAAATTGCAGTATGCCATACTATGTCTTAAGGTTCTGATTGTTCATGGTTCACAAAATGAAAGAACACATTTTAACTGCAAATCTTAACAGTCAAGCATCTGAGCATCAAAGTCATATATATTTCTTTTTATATCAAATTATCCTTCAGTAAAAACAACTATCTCAGTCCTGTTGTGATTTTGAAAATGTAATTTTTAGAGAAAAATATGTAACAATTTTGATTACATACCTCACTAGGAGTAGAATGCAGCTCCTTCTCTCTGTTTTCCAGGAGCTGATGAGTAAGGAGTTTCCCTGCTTCAGCTGTCACTTCCCGTAGCAGAATTAGATGTGATATGATAGTTTCTAGGATTCTCATAGTTCTACTTTCAGTCTTTCATGTCCCAAGTGTTCAAAACTAGTGTATTTACATAATTATATTTGAATCAGTAAATGCTTCGCTGCCTGTCCCAGGCATTCTGTTACTTCCCATATTTCTCAGGAGTAAAATTTTAATGAAGAAACAACCCTGCTGGGCTTGGTACTTATTTTGCCGTATTTCGGGTTTGCCAGAGCACCGTTTTTGTTCTCTGACACTGATGCACAGACTCTTTAGTAGAGGCTATTGAGTTGGTTCCTGAATCTCCACAGCCAGATTACAAATCAAAGGACTAAGCAATAACAGATACAGGTACTGGCTGTCCAAACTTCAGGAACTTCATAAAGCAGAACTTGCTGCTTCATCTGTGAATGGTGACATTCAAAGCATTGGTGGCAGCCCGTCCTTCCATCCTTCATAGATGTTGTTCAGTGATAACAACTTCAGGTGGTGTTCACAGATGTGTAAACCATGGGGACTTTGTTTCTTGCAAACCTTTCCATAAAGGGGAGCGCTTTACCATCCTGGTGTATTTGCTGGACAAGCCCAAACAGCCAAGCATGTAAATAGTTACTTGGCTTCTTGCAGCCTGGGGACTTAACTTCTGTATTTTTCATCATTAGGGGTACTGAAAAGGCTGCAATTTCATGGGCTTTAGTAAAGATGCATTTTACTGTGTTACATTCATCAGCTGATCTGAGAAAATGTATTTCAGTTAGGCTCACTTCTCTTAATGCTCTACTCTTACTTAATCTGTGGTATTATAACTGGGGGAGGGAGCCCTTTTTCATGCATGTAATGTAGTATAAATCTAAGTGATGGTTTGCAGATCAATTTATAGAACAACTTCCGCGTATCAGAGAAAACAATCCAATCCAATAGTGCTTGACTTCATCAGCAAATAAACTGTTTCTTTCAGTGATGTTGCTTATAAGCATCATCTCTTCCCAAAGAAATGGAATCATAAGTATGACAGGGCACTCAAATTAGAAAGACAAAAAGATTTGATACTGCTCTACAGCCCTGACTCATGGAAGTAAATCAGTTTTTAGGTTTCTGAGTTAATTGCACACAATGGCCTCATCAGGCATGTCTTTATGATATGTTACATAAACTTTCAATATGTCTAAGCAGGCTTAGGCTAAAACGGTATAACAAGTTTATACTTTGAAATCTAGCATGCAAAGTATTTTTAATTAGTAAAGTTGGAGCAGTAAAGCATTTCTTTACTGCATTTCTGAAGTAAATTTTTCTTCACATTAGAACAGTTCTGATCAAGTTGTTTATATAGTAAATTATACCTTGAAGTCAAATGTAAGAAAACTGCCTATTACAACCTTAAAAAATGACCAATCTTTATATTTTCAAAATGTTGGTTTAATTTCTGTTTAAAATATTCTGATTGTCCTGTGAAGCGCAATAATGTTCCAGTTAATACTACTAACATCTTTTTCATTTCCTTTTTGTGTAACTAACCTGTTTGTTGGGTTTTTTTTCACATAACTTTCATATTTTCTGTAGATCTATCCTTTCATTTTCATTCTCCCTCTTTGTGAAACAGGTATAGGCAGAGTGTCTTTTGGAGCTTTCTTAGGTAGGTGGAGTTTAACTTATATTAAAGTTTTTTTAAGTCTTTAAAAATTGATTAGAGAGTAGTCAATTATTTAGCATACACATGTAAATAATGGAAAAAAAAAAACAAAAAGCCCACCAATTCCTCAGTTCACCTGGGTTCTAGAGTCTTTCCATGATAATTAAGTATGACCTGGCCATCACAAATATAGTAAAAAAATTGTAGCAGCAAGTATAGAATGTCACTATTCTTGTTAATGTTTGTCACAAAACCCAGCATTTCAGTGTGGCTTCTTGCAATATCATTACATTGTTTTCCCTTTAAAGTTTTGGGCTCTAATTTAATCTCTAAGTTCTTGTAACTGTTTCTGAGAAAAATAATCTGAATATGGAATAAAGGATCCAAAATGGTAGCAGAATTTCTGGTTGGGAACTTGTACTATATGGTGGCTAAAAGTCATTCTTACTCGTAGAAAAGTAAACTGGCTTAATTTTTTATTATGAGAAAGTCATGCTTTTAAACTGAGGTTCTGTTTCCTCTCTAATTATTTTGTGCTGGAAAACAGTGTAAGGAGCATAAAGGAACTCTGAAGTTCCTGTCTAAAGAAAATACTTGGC
Organism: Eurystomus gularis; assembly: GCA_013400335.1. Taxonomy (NCBI): domain Eukaryota; kingdom Metazoa; phylum Chordata; class Aves; order Coraciiformes; family Coraciidae; genus Eurystomus; species Eurystomus gularis. Next base: position 70,146 of record VZZY01008385.1, read on the forward strand.
AAAACCAAAACGTTGAGGTTAACTTTCTGTTGTTGCTCCCCTCCTTTTCCCCCACCCCTTTTTTAAAAATGATTTTACGTGGTCTTGAACAGCATGAGCAAACAATCAAGAGATTTATATTGACTTTTCCATGTTACCAGTTCCTATTGCTTATTTTCCCTTTTTGTTTCTGCAGATGTTGCCTTTATCACAACTGTGACCTTCCTGTGGAAAGTGTCAGCAATCACTGTTGTAAGCTGTCTTCCACTTTACATTCTCAAGTACTTGAAGCGCAAATTTTCTCCTCCAAGTTACTCCAAGCTTACCTCGTAAATGAATTATATTCCTACAGTTTTTCACTCACACCACTCTACAAATTGCACATTCACTGTGCTTTAGTGTCTATGGAGTTACGTTGGACTAAATTTAAAAAAAAAAATCTAAAGTGATAGAGTGAACAGAGCACAAAAAGAAGATAGAATAACACAGAAGTACACTAACAAGACTATCAGAGATAAAACTAAATTTTCTTCATGTTGTTTGTTTTTTTTTCTTTTTACTTTCAGTTGTTATGATTTTAAAATAAAACTGAGTTACCTTTGATTTGACAATGCTTCTGAATGGTTTCATTGCTACTGTAAAGGATTTTTTCCCTACTGTACTAATCTTCTGCAAGTTCAAAGTTTCGTTATTTATTACATAACTTCCCTTCTTTAATTATTACATAACTTCCTAATTCAAGTCCTTTCTTTTAATATTTATATATGGAAAAGTTCATTCGTCCATACTTACTATAACAGACCTAATACCTGTAAATGCCCGTGTCTGTATTAGCAGCTAACTACTATTCCTCATCAGACATTGAGTAATATGCACTATTTGAATTATATACAGAAGTCTGCGTAGCACGGCGTTATTTTAGGAGCTGTTGTCCTATTCTGTACTCTCCATTTCTGGCACCAGTAAATTACAAATCTGTGATGTTGACAGCAGTTCTTTAAATGCACATTACAGCCAGGTTGCACAAAAGCTGTTTAAGAATTAATCGATAGATTCTGTACATAATTCCACTGCACCTGTTGATCTGTACAGATATCAAAGACATGGCTGCTCAGTAAATATGTTCTAAAATTCTTACTCATTTTGTATTTGTAAAACTGCAGATAGTGTCAAAGTACATTTCTATATATGAGAAGTCCAGTAAACCTTGTATTAGCTAATAAGTTTAAATTGCCTTGTAATCTGTTTACTTAGGTTACTCAGGTAAAAGAAACTAAGATGAACACATGAACATTATGGTAGGAAAACCTATCATCTTCTGAGTTGTAAATGTTATGTTTTTATAACTCACTTTGGGTGCAAAGTTGTTATTAAAAAAAAAAAATCAAAACATTTTTGCTTGTTGTAAACTGTCAGAGTTGAGTATCTCGGCTGAGTTATGACACTTTACTGTGGATGAAGATGTGTTCCAGAAACTCTGATACTCTGATAGAATCTGAAGGGTGTCCAACTCTTGCATACTGTACTAGAAAGTGGGATGTATTTCAGTTTTCCATTGTGACACAACTTTGCTTTCTCAAGAAGTACATACAAAGAATCTGGCATAGTCTGTTAATCAGTGGAAACGATCCATGCTTTATTTATTAAATACTTATGTGTGTGTTTTTTAAAAATACTTAATATGGATGTCATTTTTATGTTTGACTGTATACTTGTACAACATAATTCCTTGTTTAGTCTCTTACAACTTTGCCTTTATGTCATTATTATATTGGATGAGTAATACTTAAGTGGTAAATCTTAACTACTTCCTGGGAGAGCAGAGCAAACTGCTGCAGGGCTGTTTGGACTCCATTCCATTAATTTTTGTTTTGAAAGTTTTTCTTACTGGCTATTTATCTTTTCTCTTTTTTTTTATTATTTTCATTCCTCATTATAAAAGCAATAAAGCCTAATTTCTACCAAATATTATTAATAGTATATGTGTTAAATTAACTACTGAAGTAGTGTTTCTTTTAATTACACAACATTGCACACTAGTTTGCTGTCCCTCTGTAAACTCACTTCTGTAGAACCCCCACAAGATGTCACTGTTCTTGCATACTAGCAGAAGCCTTTCTTCATTTTATGTGGTTTTGTCAAGATACTCTTGGTTTATATTTTAAGTTTAGTCCTGTGCTGATTTTGTTGCCGATTTGCTTTCATTTTCTATTTTTCCCCAATAAGTGGCAATTACTTTGGATCAAATAAGTCATCAGTGTGCAGTTGTTCTGAAACGTTGATGATGTTTTCTTCAGATCGTTTTGTCTTACACTTGTGACCTTGCAACCATATACATAAGATTCAATAGATAAGCAAAAGCTTAGAGCTGGTCATCCTTCATCTATAGGTCACGTCTTTGACATCAGGCAGCAAATGAGAAAAAATCAGAAAGTAGACTAGCATTATGAAAGTGATGTTGCCGTAATACAGTCCTAGCCATGTGTATGGAATTTATAGTGTACGTATATTAATCCTCATCATTACAACTGTGAGGTTAGTATGATAGCAAATGTATAGATCCTGCACACAGATAGAAGCCTTTCAAAAGTGGAGTCAATTCTCTAGAGTGCCTGCTTTCTTAGAGTATTTTCAATATACAGCGGAGATCTAGTTTCAGCTAGCACTTTAAGACTAGAAGTCTGATTGAGGTGACTTACGTTGCTTTTGAAGTTCCATCACTGCAAAACTACATATACCAGGAAAGTCTGCTTTTCTGTTCATTCATGTCACTCAGCCACAGCCGTGTAAAGGGGTAGCACTACTATATCACAGTGGTAACAATATCAATCCAAAATTTAAGTATTGTAATATGACGTCTTTCAGTAGAAAGCTTTAATGTATTGTGGATTTCAGTACAAAGTAAGCTAAGTACCATCACAATCCCTGGCTCTTAACACAGATTAGAATGGTAACATGTCTGGTGTGCAGGTGAATAAATTATTTCATAAGAATCTCGTTCTGTTGTCATTTCACATCAGTATATGACAGGAATAAGTCTGGAGCACCAAGTCATCTTACATAAACACAGAATTAGGCCTTGGATCTGCAAGTTACACCCAGAGGGACCTTGGTTTTATTTGGTATTAAATAAATGTTTACTTCTGGAGCAGCTATGTCAGATACATGCTTCTGAAATGGTAATTATGTCTCTTTGAAAACATATTTGAAAAACAATTTCAGAATTGGGATAGGATGGAGAAGCAAGATCTGAACAGGAAATATGTCTTCACCAAAGTAACAATATGACCTATTTGGACCGTGTTTAATATGCATATGAGCTAAAAGCTAAACATCTGCTAGATTTCCTGGGTGGTTTGATGGCAGAACACAGGAAAAAGGAGAGATCCTGCAAAAAAGCCCCAACAAACTGATAATTATTATATTGGTTTCTTCTGATGCTATTGTAAACTTGTTCATGTGACTGCTGGGAATTATTTTACCACACAAGACATTAGTTTGCAAATGGAAGCCAAAATTAAATCCTTGCACACTTAAGATTAAATCTATGGCACTCCTCTATGAATGTGAATGTTTACAACAGTGGTTGTAACTGAGCTTGCTGACACATACCATCAGAACTGAGCTGTGTGGTATCTCCTGTTTTCTTCCAAAATTTGTGCGGTTGTCCAGAAACATGCCATTGCTTATATAGGAAGTGTGGATTATCGTGATGAGCAGCATCCACTTGAGCCAACCTGTATTACAAATGTCCTCCTACCCTGTATCCACAAGAGAGTGTGAGCCTACAGTTTTCAGTCTCCTTTAAAAACACGTCTGTGAGAGAGGGAACTCTGAAGTCAAGAACCTTTTCAGACAGGGCACCAGTTCTACAGGTATTTAAGCAAGAATTTTAATATTCATGTGTGTAGTTAAAGAGCTGTTAAGTCATTGGGGGTCACTTTCTGTAGATGAAGATGGGATTTCTCTACATACTGCTCTTACGTGTGTCCATTTGTGCATGTTAGAGAGTAGGCCTGAGCAGTATAGTCTCCATACTCCTCTGCTATCTTACTGCTGTCTCAAAGCATGCAGATGACTTTGAGGAAGAGCCGGCCTCAGATCTTCTGCTGGTGAGCTAGGCAGTGTGTTCCTGGGATCATCCTCCTTTTTTGCACTGATGTGCACCTCTGCCTTGCTCATTACAGGGTACACTGGAGGAGGGTTCTTTCATCACTGGATTTGGGGCTGTTTGTGCCGGATCCACCTTTGTTTGCATTTTTCACTGTTCGAATGATGGTGAGTCAGGCCTGCGGAAGGGCTTACTGTGTAAATGACAATAGAGCTTCCCTGGCGGCTCTGGAGATGCACTGTTAACAAAGACACCCTCTTTTCCTACTTCTGTAGAGGTTTGTATTCCTGAGTTTTATATTAGCAAGCTAATTTGAAAGGGGCTTGCATCTATTTCATACTTGCACCCCTTCACACGTCCTGAGGTTTTAATGCCCCTGCGGGGCATAAGGATTTAGTGCAGAGTTAGGTGGAGTCTGTGTGGACAGTACTCCTTAAGAAGTGGTAGCCACAGGAGGAAAGGTGCCTGTTCTGCTCTCAGTGCTGCTGCAGAAGCTGTTCTTGTACATCCTGCATACTCTTGACGTCCATTTGAATTTTAGCTTCCATGGCGTTTCTCATTTTTGCTGGCTAGAAAGGAAGGAATTGGGCCACCAGTCTTAACAGCACTTCCTTTAATAACCTTTCTGTATCCAGGCTGTTATAACTCAATTGAAACTTGAAGGCAATCAAAAAAGCTCTTCAATATGTTAGCTCCCTGTAGGGAGGAAAATCAGTACGAGTGAATGAAGACAACATGGATGGAATATTATATGTAAACAAACAGGAGGCACAATATCTTTTAACACTGTGTTAAAAAGCGTAGGAATTCTTTTTGTAAACAAAACACCCTTAAAGCAAGATACTTCCCAACAAGTATTAACTACCCAACAGATGCCCTCAGCGGGGTTCACAGCTGTTACGAGTGAGAATTTGCTCAGCCAATTGCTAACAAAACCCTTCTCAAACAGGGAATTGCACTGAAAGACGAACTATTCGCTACTTCATTGACCAAAACCATAGTTTTGATCAAAATGTTTTACAGCAGAGGTTGTGAAAACTAGATGCCTTGAATAGAATAATGAAAGAGCACTCCACTGTTGAGTTGACAAATTCTACTTTATTCTCCCATTCCCGACCAGGTTTTAGCAAGACTGCAGCTGAAATTCCTCCTTATTGTAGTCTCCTCCTGTCCTCCCCCATGCTTTCAACTTGAGATTGTAATCAGCAATGGTAAGCTTCTAAATCACTCAGAAAGAGAGTAGATTTGAGGAATACTTGGCCTTTTTGTGTTACCAAGCTATAAGGAAGATCGACATCTGCTCTAGGAAGAGGAGATGCTGTTTTCTATAACTATGATGCTGATAAGTATTTATGGCCCTGCCTTTATTCTTCTAGCAGTAAACTGTTTGTTTCCTCTTCTCTTGACAAAAACAGAATAAAGAGAGCTTTGGTTGTAATGTTCATGTAGGTTTAAGCAAGCGCTACACAAAACAGACCATTGTGATTCGTAGAACTGCTTTCCATTGTTTCTCTAGAATGTACACATCTAGGTTTTTTCCCTGCGGCCCTGAGTTCAAGCATGAATTTGATTTTGCAAGGTAAACTTTTGCTGTGTGGAAACGTTACAGGTAACTACTTCAAAAGTCTGTTGAAAATTAATTCCTGGCCATTTGGGCTGGAAGGCTGGGGGATGTTGGTGGATGAGCAGACCTGTAAGGGCTAAGTGCATGTACTTAGGTTTGGTATTTATTGCAATCATCTTTCGTCTATCTGAAGGAGAGATCTGGGAATTCTCAGTCAAGATGCTCCCTTGGGGAAAAACCTGTATGCTGCATGTCCTCAGCAGAGGAAAACGAGCTTTCTCTCCTCTGCGTGCAATCACTGGTTTCTGCCTTCTCTTGCCATTCTATTCCAAATTGATCTGCAGGAACACAGCCATGTGTGCACTTCTCCCACAGCTTCTGGTTCCCAGGCTACCTTCTCCCTTTATCAGAATACTGAGTCTTCCATGACAATCCTTTGAATGTAAGTCTTTTGCTTATCTTGATCCCAGTTGAACAGAGTTCATCCTAGCAGTAGGAGGTAACTTTTCCATCTGAGTGTCACGAGCAAGATGTACTAGACCACATCTGTGTCATCTATGTTTATCCCTATCCAAATGCAACTAAAGCAATTGTAGACANCAGTTAACAAGAACAATATTAAGCAGTATAAGAAGAGCAATACAGAAAAAAACAATACCAGAACAACAGCAAGGGACTGACCCCAGCGAAGTCCAAAATGAACTGACCCCCAACGGAACTGGCCCCTCCCCAGAGCTGGCCCCGGGGCATGACATCAGCATGGTATAGAATAACCTGGCTCCACACAAAATTAACCCTGTGCTGGCCAAACCAGGACAAAACCCCAACCAACAAGACAAACATGTACAATTCTATACAATTTTATGAAGGAGCTGAAGGGAAACGAGATCTAATGGCTTTGAGACTTACCCTATGGCTGTAGTAGTTTTGCGTTGCTTACAGGTGCCTATCATTTTGTGGCCTAGACTTAATGTAAGAAAGTAGTAAAATGTTTCAAGTTATTAAGAAATAATTGACTTTTTAAAGTATCCTAACTGAAGTAGTTCACATTACCTTCCCAATTGTGCACAGCTAGTTATAATTCTGCTAGGTGCTTTTACATTATTTTTGGTATTAGAATAGATGGAGGATTGAGAGTTGAAAGTGACTTACAAGGACATCTGTCCATTTGTTGGGAATGTTATAGTGAAGGATGCCAAAAATTAAGAAATAAGTATCTTGAACTGCTTTACGCTTAAGTATATTGTACGAGCTCAGAAATAAGGTGAGGGGGTAACTTGGGTTTGTGATGCCTTTAACTTGTGCAGACTTCAGAACAAAAGTCCCCACATGGCAATCTTATTAGAAATAAATAAATAAGTTCAATAACATTTTCAGAATATAAGCATTTTAAGATGACCCACACCTGAATGCCCAGAACTACTGAGGGAAACCACATTTTTAACAGTCCATCTCAGGAACACAAGCCTGAAAGAAACCATTTCAGACAGTCAAAATGCCATGCATTTCTGCCTAGCCCTGCTATCACATCTGGCCCTGCTTGCATTAGAAGGGGTTTTTTTCTGACTAGAAATGACCAGGATGGCTTTGCCAGTAACATCAAGCAGCTTCCCTGCATCTTTGTCTGTTGTCAAATTGCACATGCATTGTAGCAGTATCCTGAGAACAGCAGCTATACAAAGATGTCTTGGTGCTTTGGTCCAGCTGTGCCCACTTCAATGTTGAGAGACGCAGGTGTAAGTAGTCCCCACCCACAGCAGTTCTCCAGTTGTTGAAGCCATCAGCTTCTGTGTAAACTAGTTTATGGAGCTGGAAGGGAAGCCGGGCACAGAAAAATGAGCTCTCAATATAACCTGAAGCAGATTTCTTTTGGGGGTAGTGGGAAGAAAACCAAGCTGCTAGTCGCATAGCCACACAGCTAGCTTTTACCATCTGTCCAAAAGCAATTACTTGGGAATGGCAGGTGAGGCGGGAGAATGAGGTTATAGCTCAGCTGTAATGCAGAGCCAGCCTGGGTTGCTGATCTGGTGCTCGGCAGCATGAGAGTCTCTCTTCTTGACATGCAGGTAACTCGCTCTGCCAGTTCAGACATAGCTAGAACAGTGAGTGATGGAGTTCACGGCTGGAGAACTGGGGAAAGGCTTCTAAAATAAAAGGCTGCCCTAGCGACAGCTACCTAAGTGCACAGAAGCAGAGATGTCTGAAAATGCAGAATTTCACATGTTCTGGTCAGCCACAGGGAATGCCTTCAGAGGCAGAAGGCTGGGGGAGAAAATGAAAGCAAATGAAAGCAAAAAACCTAATTTTGCCCGAGACCCTACAAAAACATCCCTGCCCCTGACCCTGTATGACATTGCCTGGTGTGGTGGAATATCTGGGCTGTGCCACGCTGTGGGGTCAGTGCAGCTTCCACCTGCAGTTCACCAGCGTGGCAGGAAAGGGTGTACCATTAGAAGGTGTTGAATTCCTGCTCTTCTTGTTTTACTCTGTACCCAGGTCCTTCACTGCCTGCCCCAGTTAGCAGAGGGACCTAGTGACTCCAAGTCCATCAGGAAAAAATCAGAAGGCTGCTTGCAGTTATCTTGAAGAAGCCCTAAGCCAAGCCCAATGGGCTTGACTGACTGGTTCTGTGCTACCCAACATTCGACATGGTGGTATATCCCCTAAGCACAATGTGCTGCTTTGACACAAGTTGAAGCCAGACCCTGTACTCATAGCAAGCCACTTGGAGCCACCCTGGGGATATCAGGAGGTCTCCCACATGACTTGGTCTTCCTACAAACCATCTTGTAGATCATTTCATTGCCTTAGCCATTCCTCAGCACATTTCTACTATTCCTGCTTGCATTCTCCTCGGGGTAACCTGGGTGTCTAGGGCCTCTTTCAAACCGTAGCCTGCTAATCTCATAGCTGTTGACTCAAGCATAGTCACATCTGCGTGTTGGTCGTGGTTGGTGACTATAGTCAAGATTTCATTTATTTGTGTTGTATTTATTTTTAAAGATGGGACACAAATTCCATGAGAGAGACTCATCTGGTGGTCATGTGAAGAGGGTGACCAAGCAGCTGCTCATGGCTGAGCTTCTTTTGGGCAAGCTGAATTCAGCACATGTGCAGCCAGTTCAGCTCACGGAAAAATTTTTGGAGGGAAGACACCAGATAAAGAGTCCTCCAGCAACTCAAGGAAAACAGGAAAAACAAAGGCCTGTATAGTCTTTCTTGTTACCTGCCCATCCTGTTTGAGTCCCAGACATCTCCCAGCTCTTCTACTTTGCAAACCTCCTTTTCCAGTTTGATACTTTTCCAAGGCATGAAAAATGTGAGAACTGTATCTCTTACTAAGAAAAAGAAAAAACAGGAGCTGCTTGTGAGTCTGGAATACAGCAGAAATAATCAGCTTCATATTATGCAAATTTCAATGAGAATATCACAACTCAAAACGGGAACTAAGAACCTAAGAGATGTGAGGCAGAATAAGGGGAAGGCTAACAATTTCCAAGTTTTCGCCCATACAACAATTTCTATTCCCAGTTGGAGGGGACTTCCACCAGAAGTGGCTGGTGACTTTAAATGCTACTGTTTTTAAGATGTTTGCTTTGTGAATAGGAGCCTGGTACCCAAAAAATGCTGAGTACGCACTGTTCAAGCTTTCAGTCTCTTGACAGATCTCAAGCTGATGAACCAAAATGACCAGTCAGGTGGGAATAAAGAATATAGGAGCAACAAATAGATAATCATTGTTGGTATCACATGATGGGCCCTGAGCAGGATGCTGAAGATGCTACAGGTATTCAGAGAGAGGGTAAGAGTCCTTTTACCCATTAATTAAGAGGTGGCAAGGAAGTAGGTTTTGCTATCACTGAGAATGGGTGGAAGTGAGGAAAGACAAGAAGAATAGTGAGATAGGGAAGAGCCAGTGTAAGGAAGAAGGTCCTAGGACCTAGGTAACTTGGTAGGAAAAAGAATGTACCTTTTTCCTTACAAGGAGGCAGAGCTTTCATCAAGATGATAAACTTTCTGATTTAAAAGCTTGAGTATATGGGGGCTTGGTGTCTTTTACACGAAGTGTGAAGGAAGTACTTCACCTTTAACCTGAGACTTGATCATTCTACTTTTGAGAGACACTTCACCTTAGGGATTGCTTCACTTGTGTTGTAATATTTTTTCATGAAAATACAGTGTGATTTTTGCTTATATTCAGGAATGGTCACTCTAGAAGTTAGCTGGTTAACTTCAGTGTAATTCCATACCTGTCACTCCATTTTCTTCTTATCCTCCTCATTACTGCAATCTTACCCACATATGTGCACTTCTGAGTACAGGAAACATCTACAGGGGCTTCTGTCCTGCACAAAGCCTTGGCTTGGCACTGCTTTGAACAGGTCCTACCTCCTGTTCTGCCCTCTTACATTGCCCCATGAGTTTCCCTGCCAGAGCCTGGCTCTGGTTCTTCACTTTGCCTGTCTTCCAGCATGTGAACTGCTCGAACACTCGTTAATCCTGTCGATGGAAAGCACAGTCGAACTGTCAGAGGGGATTAGCGTGGAACTTAATCGATGGAACTGAAGTTTCTTAGCACAGCATTATGACTGAAATAGCTGTAAACTAGATGGAGAGAGCACAGCTACACGTCCACACCACCGCAGCTTCACCCACCTTTTCACCCAGCCAGAAGCAGCACCTGCCTCCTTCCCCTTCCAGCTCGGCATCCGCGCCGCCCAGACCTGCTCTCGGGTTCTGGCTGAATGACTGATGCGTTCAGGTAGGTCAGAGTCAACACCAACAAATAGAGATGGTCTTGCCTTGCTATTCCATTTCTAAGGGAGCGGCAGGAAGTTTCTCGTGAAAGCTGGCATTTTTAGACAAGCCAGGAGAGGGCGGTGGAAGCTCACAAATCAGTCAAATCTCGCCTCGAAGACCCTCAGAACAACCAGCCAAAAAATCCCCTTCTTTCAAGGTGTGCAGTGCCCGTTTTCTCAAACTTTGCATCAGTAGTATGGGAAAGAAAAGTTTCCTTTATGGCTTAGTCTTAAATTTTCCAGACGACACAGAAACCACTGCAATGGAAGGGATTTCTTTCCAGCCCAGTCACTGTCAAACACCATCGTCCCAAGGTCTGCTGCTGGGCACTCAGTCTCCGCCTGACAGGCCAGTTTATCAGCACGGCTCTTGGAAGGTGGAAGGGTTTGTGACAGCGGTTCATCGAGGCTGGCTTCAAGTGGAAGTCTTGGGCATTTGGATCCTTCACCATCTGAAGTAAGTTTGTGGTTTCTATCAAACTTTTAATTGAGTGAAGGGAGGAGAAAAAGCCCTTCAGAGAAAAACACCCCGGGTAACGTTTACTGTGATAACCTATAGACACGTTTCAGTAGCCATGGATGGAGACAGCTGGGTCAGGACAGACTTCAGTCAAGGCTCACATTAACAACTTTTTAACAGATTTGCCAGCCAGTAGTGGCCATGATCAGAAGCAACTGCCTGTGCTCCTAGCAGGGTGGGACTTTCCACCTCAGCAAGACGTTTCCCTCCTCGCCTCTTCTGAATCATCAGAGTCCAAAGGACTGCTGTGCCAGACCCAGCACTGCGGTTAGATCTGTGAACCAACGGGCTGGCAGCCCTTCCCCTGCCTGCTCCTGCTTCTTTCCAGACCATCACACTGATGTGTTCACAAAAGACCCTCAGCACTGAACTAGGAGCTCATGCTTTGTCCCCTCCATACTTATCCCAAGCTGATCTCTCACTGCCCTGCCTTTACTCTCTTCTGCTCTACCACTGATACTGGCCTTAAACCCTAACTTGGTTGCTCACTCAAGCCAGTCCCAGAACACAAGAGGTGTCTTTTACTAGGTTTTGTACCCAGGCAGCAGCCGCCTTGAACCACATTCAGATCCCTCCTCAAGAAATGTTTTTACCCTGAGGTCACCAGGTCTAGCCAGCCATGAACTCCAAATGGAGGAGCCAGTTCTATGTTTGTGTGTGTGTGTACCCGTGGGTGCACAATTTCTAGGGCCTCTTTCTGTCTAATCCTTTGGGTCACTCTATACCTGTTTGCATTCAGAGAGCAGTGAGCAGAGACAGAAGCCTCAGAAGAGGAGCTCCAGAGCTCCATGCAGCACCGGACCTCTGCAGCCCAGCAGCAAGTGGAGGAGCTTTCCAGGGCTGGGAGCAGAGGCTATGTGTGGGTGGAAATGGCCTTTCTTTGTCCTGCTAGAGGTCGGTCTGCATCCACTTATTGGATTGCAGCCAGCAAAACTTGGAGCCAAATCCAACCGCCAGACTTGTCAGCTTTAACTCATGTAACCTGAGAAACATCAAGAAAAGTATTTCCTTGTGGCACAGCTCTTATGGACTGCTCAGTGCATCAGTGCTGGGCAGCAAGCAGGCAGCAGCCCTTCAGCAGTAAACAGAAATAGCTTTAATCTCAAAGACTCACCTCTACTGATGGATTCTTCAGCAGAAGTCCCAAAGTGTCCCATGAACCAATTTCCAGCCCTAGTCTTTGGTCTGTCTTTTCATTCCTGCCTTGTCTGGAATAAGCCAGGTGGATAGATCCGGGTGGATAGAACCAGCCTGCATCGGGTGTCAGGGAGGTTGTTCTGCCATTGCTCTCCCTCTTTGCTTAACAAAGGTATTACTGTCTGCATCTGCCTATGCAGCTTGTTTTCCCTCACGCTACACACGGTTGTGGGGAGTCTCCTCACACACCACAGCTGAGAGGCTTCTTTAATTTTGTAATTTACTTAGTGTGCTTAAAAAGCAACTTGAAAATAAATTTAATTGAACTCTTGGGAGGAAGGGAGTAGGGAGAGGAAAGTCCTGGAACCAAAGGAAGAGATTCATTTGTATCATCTTCGTGGCTTTTATTTAACTGTTCCAGGCTTGCATTTGATGTATCTTCATTAACTTGAAGTGGAATGGTCTGCTGCTGAGACCTCAGCCACAGAACAGAGCCTGCCATCAGAAGTTGTAAGGTTTCATATCACTTGTACTTCTGCTGTTGCACTGGAACATGGTTTAGGGCAGAGGAACTGCGAGGCGCTTTCTGGCATTTTTCTTAATAATAAGAAAAATGATTCTCTGCCTCTGCAGAGTTGAGTGTCTTGCGTTTGAACTGCTGGGGCTGAGGAGTTCAACCAGAAAAACTTTTTCATGGCCTTTGAAAAGTCCTGCTCTGCAATGCATACCAAATAACTGCAATGACTTGTCACATTTTGTTTTCAGAGACTTGACTGAGGGATCCTAAACAGAAGTTGGACCCTGCTAATGTTTGCAAAGTGCCTTGCTCTGGTTGCTGGTACATTTGCACTCTCACACACAGCAACAGATGCAAGAGAAGAGATGGGGTTCTTCCTGAGACTTCCTGGTTCCGCATACTCATTTGGAAATCAATTTAATGCATTTTAATTGCCTATTTTTCTCCTTGATTTTCTCTTTACAGCTACACACCAGAAAAAAATTATAAAGTAGAGTCTAGCCAGACAGGCTGCTAATGAGGAAGCCTGACTCGAGAAGATTTAATTTTCAGTATTTGTTCTTTAAGATAGCTATTCAGCATTCAGGGATGCCACAAAACAGGAATACTGCCATTAGCTTATGGAACAAAGGCTCTGGGCTCTGTTCTGGTTTGAGTTAGAACTGAACTAAGCTGTGCTTTTACTTTTCAGCTCAGTCTCTTCTAAGTAACTGCACTTTCTGAAGTTAACGGCATATTTTTGCAGACTGTGTGTTCTTCTAGCAGTGATAACACTTGATGTTTAGAGTTACTACCAACAACTGGTGTGCAGGTATGCAAATTGTGGGATGCAGAAAGTAAAAAGGGTGGAGCAGCCAGGACAGGGGACCCTGAACTGACCAACGAGGCATTCCATCCCATATATGTCATATCCAGTGTAAAGCTGAGGGATCACAAGGGTCAAGCTCTCTTCTTCAAGGGCCAGCACCCAAGAAGGACTCTGTCCATTCTGCCTTTGATCCCAATCCATGTGTTCCTGAATCCAGTTCCAGAATCCAGCTCCTGAATCTGGTTCCTGTGTTCTGCTGCATCCAGTCTGGGACTTCCCCAGTGCCTGCTCCACAGCATCAGTGGTCATGGTGACCTAATTGCCATCAGGGGGGTTGGGTTCAATACTGGTTTTGTATACATTTGTACACATTCCATTTTATTATTATTATTTTCATTAAAGATGTTTTAGTGTTCTAATCCATAAGTCTCTCTCCCTTACTCCCTTCCTCTTCCTTCCCCTTTGGGAGGGAAGAGGGGTTAATAGGAGAGCATCTGTTATAGGTCTACTGGACAACCCGGACTGTAAACCTTGACAGGCTTGCAAGTCACTTCGATACATGAAGAACCGAGCATTTACATCCTTGACCAAACTATAGGAGTCTCACAATCTGTTTCAGGATGATGATCCCCTCAGCCAAATCATTCCTATAAAGAAAACACCCATTGCACATGAAGTATGGTGTGAAAAGAATGAGGGAGGTAAAATTTAAGGTGTTAAAAGCCCAACCTCTTGCCAGCCTTTCATGATCGCCCTGGTAAAGAAAAGCTTCTGGCTCTGCCAAGCTCATGCACGCGACGTTTCTGTGAGAAACAGGATTTAGCTAAGATCTGTGGCATCCCAGAGCAGCCAGAGCAGGCAGAGATGCACAAACTTGGGCTGGGAGTTAGGATCAAAGCCAGCCTACCTCTGAGGTGCCCCCAACTCTGCAGGTGGTGCAGTTCAGCCATGACCTAGGTAGTGCTGCATGCTGTATCTGAAACTTGCAATTGCTGTGGAAGTAGTGCAGTGCAGGCAGCTGGAGACATCTGCGTTCAGTATCTACATCATAACCCTTCATTACCAATAGCATGCAGTTTCCTATCACTTAATCTTTTAGACTGAAAAGCTCCAAGTTTCAGCCCTGTCCACAGCCACTGTCTTTGGAAAGACTGAGCAGCTCAATGTTTGAGGAAAGTAAGAGCGGAGGAGAGTATATTGCTTTACACCATCAGCCTGTAGCTCACCATTACCTACTTTACAGGAAATGTAAAGGATGCTCCTCAACAGTGCTATTCACTCTGCACTATTCACAAGTGAATGAATAAAACCTTGGCACCACATTTCTTCAGCTGGAAAATATTTCCTTTCTCCCTCAATACCTCTCATCCCCTGGGTTGTCCTATCACGCTGAAAGTACTGGGGAAAGGGGGGAGCAGGGACCTGTGCTTGCAAGGATCTGACACACAGGGCCATAGTCAAAATTGCTGCTAGAGTAGTCCAAATCCTATTCATAAAGTCTGTGAAGGTGAGCCCAGAAAATTTTAAAGCAATAATTTTGTGTTTGCTGAAGTTTAACAAGGTTACTGACTCTGCATCAGAAAGTGAGGTCAGTAAAAAGCATATAAGTATTGGAGTATCAATATTAGAAGGATAAACCTGGGTTAGAGAAGGGAGACGTGCAATAAATAGGACCATGCACATGAAGAGAGCTAGCAGGCCAGATTTCCCAAGGCTCAGTGGCTTGTTCTGTTTAAGAGTTGTACAAATGAGCCCAAGGTTGGCACAAGCTGCTGGGTGTCCAGCTGCGGATGACATCATGATAGGAGGGGAGGTTGCTGATAAATTTCGGGAATGCATCAGACTACAGGAGGATTTGGAGATGCTGGGGGAACAGGCTAATACATAGGAATTCAATATTACACAATGGAAGGGTATTTGTTTGGGGGGAACCAATAGCACATTCAAATGCAAGTTTAATGAACTAGAGCAAGAGGAAACTAATGAAGAAATAAACTTGGGCTGGTGCTGAGGAATGGGAGGGATAGCAGCAGCCCGACGAGCAAATAATAGCACAGCTGAGATCTTGGAAAAGAGGGCTCATGCTGCAGCTTAGGAGTCCAGGACTCTGCGTGGGGTCACTCGTTTCATGTGGCAACCAGGATGCTCTCAGCATTGAACTTGGAGTGTGAAACAAGCCAGTGCTTGATTACAGGGAAGGAAGGTTACAAAGGGTATTTAACCACTGCTGGATCTGTTCGGTGTGTTGGTACATGGAGCCTCAGATCAAAAAGGAGATGCTACTGTAGCACACATTTTTGGCAGAGACAACTAAGGACATGTTTGGGCCCCCAGGGCACTTGGTTGTGTCCAGAGCTCAACAACACATGCCACCCTTGGTGTAAATCAGATTGGTCTAGGTCTCCTCTGGCTGCAAGGGGAAGATGCACTAAGGGACCAACTACCAGCAAAAGGGTGTGGATAACAAGGATTTCCAGGGGCCTGTCAACAAAAGCAGACTTTCTAGGGGATGTAGAGCTTACAGGCTTGTCAAGAGGGAAAGGAGACCCTTTTGCAGTGGAAAAGCCACATGCAGCCTTTTCTAACTCCTGACCATCACAGGCTCAGCTGCTGGCTCCTTGGCCTTGCATCTATTCTCCTGGGTCACCGCTTCCACAAAGCCTCCTGCAGCAACCCCACTCCTATAGATGAAACAAAGACATCTGGAAAAAAACTGCTTTGCACTGCCTGAAAATGCAGGTGCAACCCTGTGCCTTGGAGGATGGATTAGGTGAAAGCCACCATCCCCACAGTGCACGGGAACCAATACCTACCACAGGTCCCAGTCTCCCATGGACATTGTAAATCTGAGTTTCCCTTCCCCCGGAGAAGGGTCTGCTCTGCTGACAGCTTGAGTCCCTGTGTACCCAACCAGCCTTTCCTTCATTAAGTACTTCTGAGTGAGGCAAAACGCTTGTTACCACCCTCTGTACCAGCAGCTGGGGAAGTCTGAAACACAGGAAATATTTCCAGAGCTAAAATACAGTGTCTGGTAGAAAACTTTGTCACTGCTCCTTCGCAAGTTTGTCTATACTGCACAGGTATAAAAATTTGCCAGTTGTTTAGTTCTATTTTACAAACAGAGCAATATGCATCCTCTTACTTTTTAACCCCCTGATGTGGTGTCCAGGAGTATCAGTATTTTCACTCCTGATGGTTGTTCTGGCATGAGAAGGGAGTACCTGGATCGCTGTGGTGGGACCCCAGGGTCACATAGCAGAGCCAGAATTCAGCCCACTGCTGACACCCACCCCAGCCTGGACCAGCTGCAGAGAGGAGATGCTGCACATTGACCCCAGGCAGCAGTGAGGGCTCTGCCCAGAGCACAAGGCCACGTACCTGCCTGCAATTTGGTTCGTGGAAGGGGCAAAACCAGGATGAAATGAAGTGGCACCAACACAGCGTGTATCATTATGAAATTACTTCTCTGAACTAACATCTCCGTTTACTTCAGGCACAGCTTTCTGTATATGGTTTTAGTGTGGCTGTCTGATGTCTGTCTTGATTTTAAAGAGTCGGTGTCTAAACGGGTGGCTGTAGCTCCAAAAATGTTTAAGGTCCTCTGCCTGCAGTCCCTGGCTGCATTCCTAAATAGTTGTTTTAAAAGAGCCCACTAAATCAAAAGCTAGGTAAATCAACAGAGCACTCAACGTCGTAATGAAACTGGTTATAAGGTAAATTACAACATTATTCAAGTACAGAAAATTCTTTCTCTGGCATTTGTCCTGCTAAGTGCAATGCACCTTAAAAGTGGTGAAATGACTTCTGGCAGACTGTGAAAGAAGCTGTGTCTGGGGGATGGAGGCTGAGCCCGGCCCCTGCCTTTGCACCAATTTCTAAGTTCTGGGGGTTGCGGGCAGCAGCTGGCCACTGCTCCAGTGTGCTCCATGTGTTGCTTGAAAGGTTCATATACGTGTTTCTGAAATGATGAGATACCGGCCACAAAGACTGGCCATGTGCTCTCTCACTTTCCAGCAAATCTTGTTACAATTTTCAAGGTAGGGGATTAGAAAGACTTTAATTAGGAACTTGGTTAAGGAGACTCCAGACCTATAAATCTTTTGTTACAATGATGAAATTCTGAACAGATGCTGATGCTTTTGAAGCTGCCAAGACCCAAAAGATGGGTGTACAGACCCTAAGGAGATGGCCACTATTATGTATGTTAGCAATAAAAGGCTATAAGGATATAGGGGCAAGAAGCCCACAACAGAACAAAATTTCTGTGCAGAGCATGGGTCTTTGTTTTCTGATCTGTATCTTGGATTATGGGTTTCTGTGCATTTACTGTAAGAAAATACTTGAGACTGGTAAACAGTGGAGAGGGAGGTCCCTCACTCTGCTTTCAAAACAGTTCTGTGCAAACGAAGGTGGAAGATTCTCATTTTACAGGACACTGCATGGGGAAACAATTTGTCCCAAGTCTTGCAAGCAGGTCAGGCTGCAAGTCAGGAACAGCAGCCCAGCCTGTCTCTTGTGCTACGCTACTAACCTGTCTCTGGCGAGGTGATAACAAAGGCATTTCGGTTGATTTAGAGGTTTCCTGAGAAATACTGTAGCTACCGTGTACAAAGCTCCATGCAAACCATCCCTCCCAGTCTGCTGAGGCCTGAAGAAAAGGAGATAAAAGCAAAATGCAAAAGCATTTTTTTAAAGGACAGCACTACATTTACATCCAAGAGCTGAGGACAGAGGCTAACTTGATAGCTTTGCTTATGAAGACAAACAGAAGGGGTAAAATGTGATCAAAAAGTGCCCATTCAAGCCCACAGCAGGGTGAGAAGAGGGAGGGAAGGCTCCTTTCCCAGTCCTGCCCTCCTTCCTTACACAATATACTGATTTTTCTTGTTTTCTCCTGTACAAATTGATTGCCATCAGGGCAGTGCAAAACCAGTGGGAATTTTAAAAGGCTATGCCCTAAGATAGCGGCTCTGTTGCCTGCTCTGTTGCCTGCTACACTACATCCCCTTCTTCCCAAACTCTCACCCCAGTCCGACCGCTCCTGGTGAGGGAGAGTCAGCAAGGGCACTGCCTCCCACGAGCATCTCCTTGGTGGGCAGCATGAACACATTTCTTAGCCTGACCTGGGCCATGCAAGCCACCATGCACTCAGTCTTAGCCAAGGTAGAAACGAAGCATGGGGCCAGCCGAGCCCTCCCTGGCAATTAATCTGATCACTAGCTAAGAGAGCACAGCTGCCTCTGCCACAGCACGAGGGAAGGTGAGCACCAGCTCACCCCGTCCTCCTTGCTCTGAGACATGCAGATGGAGAGGGACTGCTTGGGGAGCCTGTACAACTCCCTGCGGTGGACATGGGCCACGGTAAAAGAGGGGCCAGTGGAACTGCTCATGCGGAAAGCTGGAGGAGGCTGGCTACACAGCAGTGAAGTGGGGTGAGACACAGCCAGGCACAGCACTAGCGACAGGGGAGGGCTCCTTGCTGGGGTACCTGTCAGCTCAGCCCCGCTGAGGTCCCACCAGCTTTGCTGTGATCTGCCCACAGGAGATTAGGGCCGATCGGTGAGGAACCAGCCTTGGACATGGGGAGCCCCGTGTGTGGTCTCAGTGCCTGAGCTGCCATGTGGTGACTCCCACCTGGGGAGAAGAGGAGCGATGGGGAGCAAGGCAGCAAGGAGCAGCTGCATCTCCCCATCATACAGTGCCGACCTCTCTCTGCATGTCGGCTGTAGCGGGCGGCATCGTCACCCTGTGGCCCAGGGCGCTGCTAGAGATGAAGGGCAGAGACCTGCCGCTTTCAGCTTGCACCTGGGAGGCGAGGAAGTCCTACAGAAGAATGAGCCCTGCCTCAAAAGGCAAGAAGGATTCCGTTTCAGGTCCCTGCTGACCCAGTGCCAGAGGTCACCTTAAACTGCTCCAAATAGTCCAAGACTTTTTTTTCTCCATTTCTCTTCGGTGGAAAGAGTTGTAGGTTTGTGTGTCGGAAAGTCCAAATTAATTAAGACCAATTGTAGCCACAGTAATTGCGGGTAGGGTTTAGCCAGCAGATGTAGGAGAGCGAAGCAAACAATGCAGGGGCCGGCCAGGCGTGCGTGCCTCGGCGGCAGCGCAGAAGAAAGGACTTGGCATCTGGGAAGCGGCTTTTAAACACGGCCAGGGCGCATTTGCTACAATAATCCACTGAAACAGCCGTCTAAAAATAAGGTTGTTTTCTTGTCCTAAGCTCCTTTTAACTTCGTTAGTCATCGCCAGCTCCCAAAATAAGCTCCGTGTAACAGTCTCTCCTAGTAGCGGCTGTAAACAAACTTGGGGAGGAGGGAGGGAGCGCAGGGAACGGGAAGCGGAGCAGCGGGCGGGGC